>SJYT01024859.1:99551-274072 GCA_006410635.1 Cephalophus harveyi
GTACTCTGCATATAAGTTAAATAAGCAGGGTGACAATATACAGCCTTGACGTACTCCTTTTCCTATTTGGAACCAGTCTGTTGTTCCATGTCCAGTTCTAACTGTTGCTTCCTGACCTGCATGCAGGTTTCTCAAGAGGTAGGTCAGGTGGTCTGGTATTCCCATCTCTTCCAGAATTTTCCACAGTTATTAAGGAGAGGTTTTTCAAAGGATTGGTTAAGCCCCCCAGTGGACCAAGTGGAAGATGCTGAGTGCCTCCTGGTACTCATCATTACCAGGAGTGTCCAGTCCTTTCCAGGCTTCACTGAGCTTCCAAAAGCCATCTGGGGACAAGCAGATCCTGTTGGTAGTGCCCTGTGGCCCAAACTTCTGGTAATGATTAAAAAGAGTGGCTGCGATGGGGGGCCCAGCCATTCAGGCCAAGGCAAGGAAGGGGCCCAGCCACAAAGCTAGGGGAGAGGTGGGGACCAAGGCAGGCCTGTGGCTAATAGCTTCCCGCGGCCTTCAGCCGCGTGGCCACATCGTTCTTCAGGATGGGCTCCAGGCACGCAGGCGTGCTGCACAAGGCCCTCTGCTGGGGTCGCTGCGACCTTGCAGCCGCCTAGACCCCTTGGCTGGGGGCGATGGATGAACCGCGCGGCTCCGGATGGGTTAAGGGAACTTCTCCCTCGCTGCGCTTCCGTTCTTTTCTCTTCTTTAGGTCTGGGACCTTTGAGCACACCCAGTGGCCTAGGAGAGCAGGAGCAGAGGCCGGCAGGCTGCGGAAGCCTCAGCGGCTCTGAGCTCCGGCGCGTCCCCACGGCCCAGAGCGCAACATCTGTCCCCAAAAGTAGCCGGGCGGGCGGAGTTGGTAGGGGAAAGCGTCAACCCTTTCCTAGGTACGCGCTCTTCTCCCTCTTCCTAGAAACCGTTCCTCCCCTCCTAAGTGCCCCGAGGTCAGAGCTCTAGGTACCCGCCCCGCGGGGGAGCCCCCGCACCCCACCTCGGCGCCCGGAGTTCCCCTTGCAGTACCGCCCAGTGTCCGCGGCGGCGCCCCGCGCTCCGCAGCGCCTTCTAGGGGCCGGGTACGGCCTTCGTGCCATCCGGAGCACCCGCTCCCCGACTCCGCAAGGGCTCCCCCTCTCCCGCGGGCTTCGGGNTAGGTACCCGCCCCGCGGGGGAGCCCCCGCACCCCACCTCGGCGCCCGGAGTTCCCCTTGCAGTACCGCCCAGTGTCCGCGGCGGCGCCCCGCGCTCCGCAGCGCCTTCTAGGGGCCGGGTACGGCCTTCGTGCCATCCGGAGCACCCGCTCCCCGACTCCGCAAGGGCTCCCCCTCTCCCGCGGGCTTCGGGACATCCGGGCCCTCCCAAGCCTCGGCTGGGGGGGCCGCCCTCTGCGCCCCCAGGCCGGTATCTTCGCGTCTTTCCCCGGGGCGCACGGGTGGCGCGGAGCGGTGCGGCGGGCGCGCGCAGCGGCGATCGAGGCCGGGGCCTCGCATTAGAAGAAGGGGAGACGAGGGCAGGCGCGGCCCACGGGCCCCAGCCAGCGGGCGATGGCAGCGGCGGGCGTCCGAGGGCGGCGAGGCGGCGGCGGCGGCGGGCGGCGAGAGGAGCCCCTGTGATTGGCACAGCCCGAGCCGGAGGAGGAGGCGAAGGGAGGGCGGAGGAGGAGGAGAGGAGGAGGCAGGGGGCGAGCGCGGCGGCGGCTGCGAGGAGCTGTATCTTCCACCTCTCCAGCCCCGGCAGGACGGGGGCGGCCGCCGTGGGCCCGGGGCGGGGACAGCACGCAGCCTCGCCGCGCGCACCCCCGCCCGGCAGCGGCCCCGACACCCAGCGCAAGCGGGAAAGCGGCGGCGGCGGCGGCGGGGGAAGGATGCAGGCGAAGAAGCCGGGCGGCTCGTCGGGCGGCGGCCGGAGCGGCGAGCTGCAGGGGGACGAAGCGCAGAGGAACAAGAAGAAGAAAAAGAAGGTGTCCTGCTTCTCCAACATCAAGATCTTCCTGGTGTCCGAGTGCGCCCTGATGCTGGCGCAGGGCACGGTGGGCGCCTACCTGGTGAGTCTCCCGTGCCAAGTCCGCCACGGGCCCCTTCCCCAGCGCGGCTCCCAGGTGCCCGGCTGGCAGGAGGAGGGGGCAGCCCGGGCCCCGGGGGGCAGGCGGGCATGACCTCCGCCCGGCGACGAGGTTGGCGAGTGGTGCAGAGGCGGCCGCCGGGGGAGCTGCCGGCCCGGGCTGCTGGGCGAGCGGGGAGCCGGCGGGACCGTGGATGCCTGCAGGGAGCTGGAGGGACCCGGGGAAGAGAGGCAGCGGGCAGGTGGGCGTGAAACCATCCCTCTCCCCCACTCCCTCTAAAAGCAGCCAGAGGGTGAGTTCTGGAGCACCCCTGGAGGGGAAGGCATCGCGGTTTTCAGGTGACCTGCACATGGAAAGAAAAGCCCGTTAGCATCTCGCGTCCTCTACTCCCCATCCTAGCCGCCTGGAGAACAAATCCATTATGCATCATTTCTCCCGGTGCTTTCTCCATCCGCCAATTACGGAGGGATTTAACAGTTTAGAGGAAAAGGCGCCCAAGTGTGGGGCACTGGTCCGAGCTGGAGCTGCAGGGGGAATACTCCCACTTCGTATCCCATTAGCCATCTCTCAGCGTCTGGGATAAAGTTACAGGACCTGGAGAGCAGCTGTGAGTTTGTGTAGTTCTGCCGCCCACTCGTAGACCTGAATTCCCCACCGTGGTCTCTCTCCTGTATAAGGGGGTGTTGCGCCATGGTGCGCATTGTACACGGATTCCATCTGCCTTCTGAAAGGGGGTATTCATGTTCAAATGGCCAGGGGTGCATAACATATCAGAGGAAACAGCTTGTAATGACTCAGCACTGGCAAATACCTGCTTTACCCGCTGTTTCCTGCCCCGCGCAGGTGGTCCCAACTTGGGTTTCACAGAATGCACTTCCAGAGCCGAGTATTGTCTTGACTAAACGGGATTTTTCAGAGTGTATAGTGATAAGGCGTTCCTTGACTATTGACCTGAAACTGAAATCAAATGTCATAGACTTTGAGTGTCAGTGAGCAAGTTTGATGGAGATAGAACTGGACAAGATTTTGGCTGTTGAAGTGACACATCCCCAGATAGAGCCATGCTTTGCACGATGGTCCCATTAATCCCTGGCCTTTGGGGTGCAGTTAATGAGGGCCAGTCGCTGGTTGCCCTGTACCATTCCTCAACAGTCTCCTAAGACTTGCGGCTTGCTGTCAGAGGGAAGTACAAGCAAGCTAGCTCTCTGGTGTCGGGTAAAGTCAGTGATGTGGTTACAAGAGAGGGCTGTTCAAACTCAGCTCGGTTCCTGGGGTGGCAGACTTAACAGGGCTTCTGAAAGTCAAATGCATTTTCTTTGCTCTGTGTCAGATGAGAGGCATTTAGATCCCAGTTCCTGCCTGCATCCGTCACATGTATGCTGCTGGTAAGCCCTGTAGCCAAAAGCACATTTTCTTTTCCGTTTAGATTTTTGTTTTACAAAATGCACTTGTAGTTCAAACACATAGTTGCAGATAGTACCTGTGGCCTTCGCAGTTTTGGAATTAGGGAGTGACCCTGTCTTGGGGTGTGGGGGGAGCGTGTCAGTCTATCAGCGTGTCAGTATATCAGAGTGTCCTTGGAGGAGTTTGACTGTTAAAATATTAAAATAGAGACATATATTATTAAGACGCAAATGCACAGTAATAAAAATACCTGTAGTTCTGTACTACAGCATATGCAAAGTATGTGATACCTAAACCGGGGCTGTGTTTATCAACAGCTGCCTCCAGTTTTTAACAGTTTGCCTCAAACCAATTTTGCTCAATAGAGTGGATTATTCATGTTCCATACAATAGTGTCTAATGTTGGCAAAAGCTGAATTTTTTGAAGTATACAGAGTGTTATGGGTTTGGGAATTTGTGGACACAGATCTGGAAGCTCACCATTTATAAATTATTTTACATCTAGGGAAAAAAAATTACCAAAAGAACTTTTCACACCACAAATGATAAAGGCATGGGCCTAATTTTAGCTTGCAGTGGTTTAAGGCTTTTGGAAAGAAATGAAGCTGGGCCTCGATCAAATGAGTGGCCTAAGCCCCTTTACGAAGTTAGAAAGCAGAGGACTGGTGGATACTAGTGGCAGGGCTGGCTCTGGGAGACAGGAAGTTGACTGTGATCCCAGAATTGGTGAGGAATTGAGTCCACCTGCTGGGGGCCTCTCGGCATTTCCAGCCTGGGCTGAGGGAAAGCCTGGTTCGAGGCGTATGGTAACTGGAGTCAACAGGTGACTGGCAGAAAGCAGATGGAGGCCCAGGAAAGGAGTGGCTTAGGAAACTGGATTCATTATGATTACTGAGAGTGGAGGCATCAGTTGCTTGGGGCTCCACCTTACTGGGCTGATCGTGGCTCTCCATAGCCACATGAACTTCATGAAGATTAATAGTTTGCTTGCCATGAATTGGATTGCGATGGCTTTTGCTCTTTCTGGTTGCTCCTGATTTTCTTCTTCATCTGCTATTTGGAAGGTAGAATTAAAAGCTTGTGGTACCCTCAGTGATGTGAGACTTCTTCATGGCTAATCTGGGAAGGAAACATGGTAGAAGGTTTGCTAGAAAGGCTTTCTTAGGAAACCTGAAAACCTGTGTTTGTAAGCAATCACACCCACGGGGTCCACGTGCAATAGGTGATCATGCACACAGGGTCCACGTGCAAGGTGTGTGTTCTCTGGCATCTTTACACTGTCAATCAGCCTGTCCCTCCGAGGAAACATTTTCAGACACCTGGTGAAGGGCACATCTGGGGGCCCTGCTTACCTTCGGGAAGAGAAGGGTAACGGCAGATTCTCTGCCTATGATATTATTTCCTATTTGATTTCCAAGTCCATGTCATTTACTATGACAGTTACTACCTTATTATTTCATCTTCCCAGGTGCCTTTTTTTTTTTAATATTTGGAGGCTTCATTTCACTTCTCCCTTTTCTTTCTGAAAAGACAGATGACCTAGTGTCTTTGCTGAAGCAGTAGAAATTAAGCAGGAAGTCACCTGTGATTTGAGAAGCAACTTTGAAAAGCTGGACTGTGTGTGTGTGTCTGTGCCTGTTTTCCCTTAAGAACCTACACATGCTCAAGGTAGACCCCCATGGGAGAAAACCGCCCATTGTTAAGCAAGGCAGGGGACAGGCGACTTTTGGCCCGGGGGTCGGGTCTCCTGGGGCAGTGCAGAAGGGCTGAGATCCTGATGCCTAGACTCGACGGTGATCATGATGTAGATAAGGTGACTCCGGTGCAACCCAGGCCAGCTGTGGATTCTGAAATCTCTCACCCGTGCCAGCGTTTAACTGGAAATCATGCTGCACATAAGCCAGCAGTCACAGGGATGGTCTCTGGTAGTCACTTAAACCACCTGACTGGCTAGGAAAATTTTTTTTTTTCTGCCTAAGAAGAGGGGACCCATTCCATTTGAACATCACTGTGTGCAGAAGAGAGAATGCAATTTAATTTTCCTCTCCTTGGGTCTTTGCTTCGGGTGGCTCCAGTCTGCACTGACCTACTTGCAAGGATGTAACATCTGTTTAAGTCCTGGGCTGTTTGGAGAAGACACAGGCCTGTGGAAACTGCATGCAGAGAAAGTTGTATTGTGTGCACTTGATGGAGTTTGGTGGCGACCCGCTGGGATAGTCCAAGCTGTTCACTGAGGGTAGCCCTGCCTACGGAGGTTGATGTGTGTTCTCAAATGACTGAGGACTGGAGTTGATAAGGTTGTGTGCTGGAAATTAAAACCTCAGACACCTCTGGGCTCTTATGGATGAGATTCAGTTGCAAATGCATTTGAATTTCTACAGGATGAAAACCTAAAAAGGCCAGTTTAGTCTCTGGGTGGGGTACACAGGAGGTTCCTGTGAACCAGGGGTGAGAATGGAGGATGTCCTTTGTTTTTTTTTTTTTTTGCAGCTTGTGATTAAAATAATGTAGGATTTTCCTTGGCAGTCTGGTGCTTAGGACTCTGTTCTTCCAGTGCAGGAGTCACAGGTTCGATCCCTCATCGGGGAAGATCCCGCATGCCATGAAACAAGGCCAAAATAAAAATTTAAAAAATAGTTGATTTTTTATTGAAGTATACTTGATTTTTATTGAAGTATAATCTAGCTTTTATAGTTGTTAAGATAGTTTATTTTTATTGAAGTATACTTGATTTTTATTGAAGTATAGTTTATTGAAGTATAATCTAACTTTTATAGTTGTTAAAATAAATAGTTTATTTTTTATTGAAGTATAGTTTCAGGAGGACAGCACAGTGGTTCAGTTTTTCTATGTATATATATATTCTTTTTCAGATTTTTTCTGTTACAAGTTATTACAAAATACTGAGTATGGTTCCCTATGCTGTTCAGTGGTTTCTCCCTGTTCTCTATTTTGTTATACAGCAGTGTGTGTCTGTTAATCCCAACTTTCGAATTTATCCTGCTTCCCCCTTTCCCCTTTGATTATCATAACTTTGTTTCCTTTGACTGTGAGTCTCTGTTTTGTGAATAAGCTGATTTTTTAAAATTTTAGATTCCACATCTAAGGGATATCATATAGTATTTGTCTGACTTGCTGTTCAGTTGCTAAGTCATGTCCTACTCTTTGTGACCTCATGGACTACAGCACACCAGGCTTCCCTGTCCTTCACTGTCTCCCAGAGTTTGCTCAAATTCATGTCCATTGAGTCAGTGGTGCCATCCAACCATCTCCTCCTCCGTTGCCTGACTTGCTTCTCTGTGTTTAGAGTTATGCAAAAACGAAGTCTGAGGTTTTGGTGACAACAGAAGGAGACAGATGACTGAGTGTGTGAACAGGGTTCCATCTCACTGCCTTTGGTCACCTTTTTTCGAGGCCTGAGAGCATTCAGTGAGCTTACAAGGTGAAGCAGCCGGATTTGTTCTATATATATATTTTTTATTTCTAAAGCATCATTGTGAAGATTTTTTTTTTTTGCATATCTAACCCAGAAGCAGACAGCTGAGAGACAATTTTTAAAGTCCTTGTCAAATCAGTATGATGACTAAGGCAACTGTAGTTTCCTTAATCAAATTATTTTACACACTTTTGGTTACTCAAAGTGACAAATTCCCTTCCATTTGCATAATTACTATATAGCCCCAGGTAGGAAGAAAAAAAATTACCCTGATTTTTTTTTTCCTTACAGCTTGGTTGAAAATGTTTAGCTAATAATCACTTAAGGGGAAAAAATGTTTCTGACAATACCTTTCAACCACCTTTGTGTATATACCTCAGTTTCCATGGGGGTTTCCTCTTGTGTGTTTAGCAATCGAAGAAACAGAATTAGTTGTGAAGGGCCCAAGAGCTGTTTCCTGAATTGGGTAACTCTCTGCACTTCAGTTTTAGGTACCTTCCAAAGAAGGCAACCCAGAGGCCTCTCTGCAGCGGCCCTGCCTTGCTGATCAGTTTCTCAGCATTTAAATTCACCTTTTTGCTGGCTGCCTGAACGGTGTCGTTCTGAAACTGCGTAAGTTTCCTCTTGTGCCAAGGCCACCTGGGCAAGAGTCTCTCTGTGACTTTCTCTTGCTCTTCTTATGAAAGCAAGCTTGGTGCTGCTGTCTTGTCCAGGGACGGAGTTCACTTAGCAGACTGGCCAGGCATGAGTAAGTGTAATGTCCCCAGAATGCTGAGGTCACAGCTGCCTTCCCTATATAAGTAGGCCTGGAAAAAGAAAAGAAAAAAATAATTCTGTGAATGTCGTTGGCTGGTTAGAAAGAGAGAGAGAGCAGATTGGCATTGGTTTCAGGGTCTGTGCCAGGCCTCCTGCAGAGGCTGTGAGAGCCACAGGGACTCATGCTGAGCTGCCCGTGGTCCTTGGATGACAGGGGGCTGGGCCTGCCAGGTGACTGGGCAGATGAGCCTGTACAAGGTGGAGAACTTCTGTTGCCGTGGAGAATTCCACTCTAGACCAAGTGGCATTTCTCTAGCACCTTACTTCCAAATTCACAGACACATTTCACTTGCACAGATTTAACTGCACACATCATGGACTCACCATGTTCCTGTGAAGTAGAGTCAAAATACCCATCGTCATGTCTTCTCATCACTTCTACTCACCTGGATTTTGTAGTTGTTTTTTAGTCACTGAGTCACATCCAACTCGTGACTCCATGGGCTGAAGCTCACCAGGCTCCTCTGTCCATGGGATTTCTCAGGCAAGAAGACTGGAGTGGGTTCCCATTTCCTTCTCCAGGGGGTCTTCCCAGATCAGGGGTCGAACACACCTCTCCTGTGTCTCCTGCACTAGCGGGTGGGTTCTTTCTGACTGAGCCACCAGGGAAACCCAGATTTTGAGGTACTGTGTGCTTAGTCACTCGGTTGTGTCTGACTCTTTGTGACCCCATGGACTGTAGTCCGACCTCATGGATCCTCTGTCCATCAAATTCTCCAGGCAGGAATACTGGAGTGGGTTCCCATGCCCTCCTCTAGGGAATCTTCCCAGCCCAGGGATGGAACTGAGGTCTCCCTCATTGCAGGCGGATTCTGCACTATCTAAGCCACCATATCCTGTGGATTTGTGTGCATTACCCATTTATACACATGTTCTTATACAGGGTTATATCCACCACATACGGTATTCTGTCATTTGGGGGGCACATCAAGGGACATTTTGGTGGTAATTTTGATTATATGGAGCCCAGGTGGATTTCGGAGAAGGCAATGGCACCCCACTCCAGTACTCTTGCCTGGAAAATCCCATGGATGGAGGAGCCTGGAAGGTGGCAGTCCATGGGGTCGCTGAGGGTCAGACATGACTGAGCGACTTCCCTTTCACTTTTCACTCTCATGCACTGGAGAAGGAAATGGCAACCCACTCCAGGGTTCTTGCCTGGAGAATCCCAGGGGCGGGGGAGCCTGGTGGGCTGCCGTCTATGGGGTCGCACAGAGTCGGACACGACTGAAGTGACTTAGCAGCAGCAGCAGCAGCAGCAGGTGGATTTAGAACTCAGTCTCCCCTGAAGATAAGTCACCTATATTTTATTCCGTCTCTGAAATGCCTTTGGTAATCTGTAGGCCAGGAAGAACATCCTTGTTCTTTTAGTTTAGTTTCGCTTTCTGTTTCTCTAAGTCTGCAAAATAGATGATACACAGGAAGCAGTGTCATCTTCGCTTTATAGAGTAAGTGAATTGATGAGGTTCTAAGACGCTTGTATTTGATGTGATCTGAGTGCTCAGGTGTTTCTGTGAGAAACAGTATTGCTCAGTGATATAAACTCTAAGTTAAATGGTTAAAATTCTCAGGTGGAGAACAGCAAGCACTCGTGACAACTGTGACTTATTGGCTGAGCATCCGAAAGCCCAGGATTCATTCCTGTTCTCCTCTTGTCAGCTCTGGGAGCTGGGCTTGATCACTTCACCTCTCTGTGCACTGATGTTTGATTTTAAAACTCATAGTGTTTCTGTGAGTATTAACTCAGTCAGCATATATAAAGCATTCTGAACACGAATATGTGGTGAAAAGTCATGAAAAGTGAAAGTGAATTCACTCAGCTGTGTCTGACGCTTTTCGACCCTATGGACTGTAGCCCACCGGGCTCCTCCGTCCATAGGGTTTTCCAGACAACAATACTGGAGTGGGTTGCTGTTTTTCTTCTCCAGGGGATCTTCCCGACCCAGGGATCGAACTCAGGTCTCCCTCATTATGGGCAGACTCTTTACCCTCTGGGCCACAAGGAAATCCCAAATAGTCAGTAAATACTAGCTATTATTAATATAATATGGTTATACATATTTACATAAGAACTATGTAGCCCCAACCAATGAGAAATAAAATTATTTTGGTCAAACTTCTGGTTTGGTTTACTGTATCATACATTCAAATCATTTCCTGTTTGGCTGTGCATTTTGTCTGGGAGGTGAAAAGTTTTTAAAAGCAAGAGATAAGTACTAGTAAATAAATTGCTAACTCTGTTCATTCCCTTATTATAAGTACAATAATCCATTTCATCTTGTTCAGTCGCTAAGTCGCGTCCGATTCTTTGCGACCCCATGGACTGCAGCACACCAGGCTTCCCTGTCCTTCACTATCTCCCGGAGTTTGCTCAGACTCATGTCCCTTGAGTTGGTGATGCCATCCAACTATGTCATCCTCTGCCACCCTGTTCTCCTCCCGCCCTCAATCTTTCCCAGCATCAGGGTCTTGTCTAATGAGTTGGCTTTTCACATCAGGTGGCCAACGTGTTAGAGACTCAGCTTCAGCATTTCATGTTACAGATGCTATAAAAATTATTAGTCACGTGGAAGAGAAATCCACTGTAATAATGGTTCTGCTGGTCATTTACAGTCAGTGGGTACTTTGAGGTGAACAGAGAAGGGACGGCACGTGGCCAGCCGGGAGGACAGTGCTTCTCTATGGGAGGCCCCGAGGACCTTTGCTCTGGTTTGTGGCCACAGGGTAGAGAAGATTGGGTAGATCTTCTAGGTCTGTAGGCAGCTGAGAGGCAGGGAAGAGAACATCAGACTTAGTGTCAAAACGACCTAGGTTTGAACCTGGACCTCTTCCTTACTTGCTCCCAGTGACTTGACTTCTCTGAGCCTTGGTATTCTTATCTGAAAAATGGGATGCTGAGAGAGGCTATCTTACAGATTGTTGAGAGATTGAAATTCAGGGACAGGTGATAGAGTGCTTCTTGTAGGGTGCAGTGTTCAATAGCTGCTTTACCAATAATGGCATAGCCCTACTCGCTGACCTTGACACAGCAGACATCCCTTCCAGGGACCTGAGGGTGTGGGCTGTTGTGTGTGGCCTGGGCTTTATTTCCTTAATTGGAGATCTGTTTCTCTGGATGAAAAGTAGCCACATTCAGGCTTCCTGGGGTTTTGGGAGGTGGACGGGGGGACATATGTTGTGGACATATGCTACCCTCCAGGCAGCCTTGTTCAAGATGTGCAACCCCAGAGCTCAGCCCTGGTTGCAGGGAAGGGCTCAGGTCCCATTTAGCACCCACTGCCTTCACCTGAGTCCTTTTACAGTTCTAAGCAGTGATGCCAGAAGCTCAGCTTCTCTGCACACTGGGGCTGAACCAAATCTCAGAGACAGAGTTTTGGGTGAAGTAGAAGAGGATAGCTTTATAGTTTGCTGAGCCAAGGGGGCAGCAGTGGGCTAATGCTTTCACAACCATGTGTCCCAACTTGGGGAAGACAGTGAGAAGTTTTACAGCAGTTGCTCAAAGAGAGTGTGATCCACTCGTCTAATGAATCAGTGGTTAGGAGTCAGTATCATCAACCTTCCGGTCCAACTGGTCTGGGGTCTGCATGCGGGTGCAGCCTACCATCATTAATTGTTAATTTCTCCCACTTGGAGGGAGTTTCAGGCTCTGTAGAATAGCTCAAAGATATGGTTGTGTGTATGCCTTGATGAGGAACCAGAATTTTGTCCTAAGGCTTCTCTTGACTGTTCGTTTCTCCTGGGTCTCACATTCCCTTCCTTCCCTCGTTAACAACTGCTTGAATCTGCCCTTTGGAACTCAGGCAAGGTCATGGAGGCTGCATGAAGGTTGTTCCCTGTAATCAAAGAAATGGGGGACACAGAAAGGCCAGGAGCCCCGCAGGACCCTGCTTGGTATCAGCAGGGCTCAGCAGACGCAGTTGTGGGCAGTTCCCTGGTTGTGGTCCTTTCTGGTTTCTCGGAAGCAGAGTGAAGGGGATCCTGACAGTCTTGCTGCCCGTTTGGTGGACGCATCTACCAGGGCCTGCGGCTTGTGGGGGGTCACACAGCAGGGTACTTGCCGCCTGGCACCACTCTCCTCCCGTCAGTGGTTTTGAATCTTCTCTCCCCCAGCCAGGTCAGTCTGGTCCTTGGGAAGGACAGGGCCTGAACTGGGCCCTTCTCAGTCCAGCCAGTTGCCATGTTTATTTTAGGTGAGTTCTTAGGTTCACCTTTAAATGCCACAGGCGTCGCAAGAACACACACGCTGAGGACCCATGAGCCCCAAACCCTGGTGGCTCCCTGAGGAAGGAACCTGTCAGCTTTCTAAAGCATTGAACTTTCTGCAGCCACAGTTGTGGAGTGAGCGAGCACAAGAGACTTCTTTCCGGGGGTTTCGTCACAACATGCAGAGCGGAAGTGGCCCGTGGCCCATTGGATGTGGGCAGACTCTCTGTTATCGGCTCTTCCCAGCTTCTTTCTTTCACTTCTTCTTTGTGACTTGAGTCAAGCCCTTCTGAAAAGGGAAGCCCTTTCTGACAGACTGTTTAGTTGCTTGCTGTTTAGTAGAGATCATGGTAACCCAGCCACTTCTTAAATGACTGGATATTCCTCTCCAAACAGGAAAGAGTTATTTCACTGTCTAAGTTATGAGAGTTGGACATTAGAATTTTCTCATTTATCCCTTCCAGTCCACACTCGAAAATACTTGATGGCAAGAGGCAACATAGGTTGCTGTGGGCCCTGCTGTTTGAAGCAGGGGCAGCGGGGAGGTGTGGGCCCTTCTTCCCTTTGCCGTCACGATGATTTCCACTGTAAATACCCTGACAATGGCTCTTCAGTACCTCCTCCTTTTGGGGATGTGTTATCCCACCTGGCATCTTAAGTAACAGGTAACACAGTCATAGAGGGCACTTCTATAAGGAGAGGGTCTTTCTTCCAGGTCAGCTTTGGTTGGAATCTTTGCCACGAGCTGGCTGTGGCCTCAGGCTCATCCAAGGAGACAGTGGTGTGGCACTCTCTTCACAAGGATGTGGCAGAAGGTCTGAGCTGTGGGCAGTAGCAAGGACCATTCAAAAGCCTGAAGTGTGCTTCTCCGTTCACGTCTCTATCCATCCACGCTCCCTGTGGGAGTTCTGTACTGCATGCAGATTCTAATTTGTCTGGCGGCTTGCCCTTTGGGACAGGTCTCTGGATAATGAACTTGGCTGTCCAGGTAACCCTTGAAACCACAAAGCCTGTGTGGCTGTCACTTCTGAGCCACCTAAAGCTGTGTAGTGTTAGCAGAAATAGGAAGCTGAGCAGGCTTTCGACAGACAGTCCTGGGGGCTGTAGTGAAATAATGCAGAACAGAATAGCCAGTTCCTTCCTGCATCTCTGTTCACACAACCACAGGAACTGGAGAAAAGTAGAACGAGTCTCTTCACCTCCATTTCTACACTTGCAAAGTTGGGGAGGGAAAGCAGTGGCCAATCATGTTTTTCAATTAAAGACTATTGTAAAATGTTCCTGACAATGGTATTGTCTTTCTCTGCACCTTTGGAAAAGGCTCATGTAAAATAGGCAGGCTCTTTTTAATTGTTGGCCCCCTCCCCCTTTCTGGCTGCGAGTCTCCATTCTCAGCTGATTGGAATGAGAAATTACCACCTTGAATATAACCAAGTTGAAATTGGAAAGCCGCCCTCTAACTGATTATGTAAGCTTGAAAATACTGTACCTGAAATCTCATGTTTGAGAATTCCCTTGATGAAGATGAAAATCTCAAAGCACGGACGCACCTGTTTTTATTATGTAAGATTCAATTATTGTGATGCAACCTGTATAATAAAGAATGGTGTTGATTAGTTCAGCTCTCGGTTGACTTTTTGGGTCAGAGGATTGTTTGAAGTAGACCCACAGAGCCGCTGAGAGCTCTGCCCCTAGGAAGTCGGCACCCTGCTTCAGCACCAGTACCCCCCTTTCTCTCCAGGGCTGCAAAGGCTTAACCTAGGTCTGAGATCACCACGGTACTTAACGTTGCAGGAGGTGGATGTCCATTAAGGTTGGCCTTAGAGATGGCTCATGCCATTCAGCGGAATGTGCGGGATGATCGCTGTTGACTGGAGTGGGCTTTATCTTCCATCATTTCATTTCTTGAAGCACTGCCATCTTGGCACTTGGGATGTTGATGGCACGTGGGGTGGACTTTGTCTTGTTTGCTATAACTGGCATGTGTTTCAGTGTGGCTCATGACATCATCCTCTGCTGAGAGCCATGCACGAGGTGGGTACATAGCACAGCACGCTACAGGGTCAATTTCAGATTCGGAGTTGTAGCCAAGGAGGTTATTTTGTGGCCGTGGTAAACACTGGAGAGAAAAAGACGTAAAGGGAACGAGACCAGTTGAAATAGCTACAGAAGAGCCTCAGACAGACCTCCCTTGCAAAAAAGTTAGGGCAAGACTCACAATGTGGCATGGGAGTCCTGCCGCTCACACGCAGCTGAGTCCACCTGCTCACTGGGTGGCCTCCCCAGTGCGGGTAAAAACTGTGTTGGCTGCAAGGCTTAATGTGCCAACAGCAGGTTTTCCAGCCAGACTGAAGGAGGATCTCTTTTGGAAACAAAGAACAACAACACAAAGATAAATTAGTGTCGCCCCTTTACCTTTGCTGGGCCTTCCCTGGTGGCTCAGGTGGTATAGAATCTGCTTGCAATGCAGGAGACCCAGGTTCAATTCCTGGGCTGGGAAAATCCCTTGAAGAAGGGAATGGCTACCCGCTCCAGTATTCTTGCCTGGAGAATCCCATGGACAGAGTGAGCCTGGCGGGCTACTGTCCATGGGGTCACAAAGAGTCGGACATGACTGAGCGGCTAACACTTTCTCTTTACTTTTGCCGATGTAGTGGAGATGCATGTAAATAGATCAAGAAGTCCTCGAGCAGTTTTGCAGCTTTGCTGGCTGCAGGTGGGGAGGTCTGCCTTGCTGCTGCTGGACTCATAGTGACGCGTGGAGCCAGCAGCCCCTGGGCTCAGTCCAAAGGCAGCCCGTGGAACTTGTGAGATGCACAGGTGGATTGATGGTCTAGCGGGCCTGTGTCCTGAGGTTGGCCTTGGCCTGCGTGGGGAGCCCTGATCTTACGTCTGTGTGGAAAGCTCTATGTTTGTGAATTACTTGCATCTTCAGCAGAATCAAGGCCCAGAACTAAGTCACTTACCTAAATGTGCTCCACAGCTGCCAACAGTAGCCAGCCGGCATGAGCAGGTAAACAGGACAAGTTTTATTTTGGTACATGATTAGACACATGTATAATTAAAAATGTTTTGGTGAATGCTGAGGATGGAAAACACTCATTTCTCTCACTGCCTTTTAAAGCATCCCTTCTTCTTTTTTTTCTTTTAAATAGAATTGTTTCCTGGTAGGAAACACTACCTATCCTTAATATAGTGAATAGATAAAAATATATGAATTTATATTTTTCTGTCTTCTGACACTTTGGATTTCCTTGGGAAATGTTTTCGTCATTTAAGAATAATAGTACCAACGCAGCCAATTAAAAATAACCCCAGGGTCCTGGCAGCCCAAGCCATCAGGGAAACAATCCCACGTGGCAAGTAAAACATTTTAGATCCTTTGCTTTAAGAAAGCTGAGAGGTCTCACTGAGGTCTGTTCCCTGTGTGGCTGCCTTTCTCTCTGTGCCGGCTGAGAACAGTGAGGGTCACGGTGGTCAGCTCAGCTCTGTCGCCTCCTGCTCATTCATTCATTTTTATTCTGACCTCCCCGCACTGGCCCCTGATCCCAACAGGACCAGGCTTCGCCAGCCTGGCAGGATGTCACAGTTGGGTCCGTGAGACCCCCATGAGGGCGTGCTTCTGGGAGTCCAAACCCGGATCACTGCGGAGTGGGACTCTGTGCCAGGCTTATGCCACGGGCACCATTCACAGATTCATCCAGCTCCCCTCTGCCGGCTTCCCACCGTCCTTGTTCAGGGGTCAAGGCAGTGAGTCCTTACTTACTACAGGCCCTAACAATCCAATCCCATCCTTCACCACAGACTGCATGGTGATTGTTGCTGTCCAGGATCTGTCCTGAGCTCTATTCTATCTCATCTCAGAGTGGGAGTGGGCGAGTGGGCTCTTTGTGTTTATTTAAACCTTTCCTTCCATGAGGCTCATAGGGAAGTAGGGTCATTCTTAAACACTTTGGGCATCTCAGATGTTAGACCACCACCAGGTAATATTTTCTCCCTTAGATGTAGAAAGATGTGATGTGTATTAAAGAGAAGGTAACCTTGACAGTTATCCTTGGGTGGGGAGCTGGACTTAGAGGTGGGAAGGTGGATGAATATAAGTATTTCTGTGGGTGTTTCTGAAGAAAGGAACCAGGTGTGGTAAGTGGTCTCCTGGGACTGCCGGAACAAGTCATCACAAACTGAGCAGCTTCAAGCAACAGGTTTCTTTTCTCACAGTCCTGGGGGCCAGAAATCTGAAACCAAGGTGAAAGCAGGACTACCCTTCCTCTGAGACGCTGGGAAGAATCCTCTCTTGCTTCTTCCTCGCTTCTGCTTCTGGAGGTGGCCCTTGATGCCTGGTGTCTCTTAGCTTGCAGCTGTACCCACTAATGTATGACTCTGAGGTCACATGGCATTTCTCCTCTGTGCGTCCCTCTCCCCCTCTTATAAGGTGGTAGTGAATGAGGACCTTACCCGAATACCACATCTGACCTTAATTACGTCTCTTAAGACTTTGTTTCCTAATAAGGTCACATTAACAGATCCCAGGAGTCAGGTCTTCACCGTGTCTTTTGCGGGGGGCAGGGGGAAGGGAATGCGTTCAACCAATTAGTGCTTCCCAAGTGGCTTGATAGTAAAGAATCTGCCTGCCAATGTAGGAGATGCAAGAGGCACAGGTTCAGTCCCTGGGTTGGGAAGATCTGCTGGAGGAAGAAATGGCAACCCACTCTAGCACTCTTGCCTGGAAAATTTCATGGACAGAGGAGCCTGGTGGGCAACAGTCCATGGGGTCACAAAGAGGCAGACATGACTGAGTGACTGAGCGTGGACACACCCCCCCACACCCCCACACCCCCACACCCACCCACACACACCAACACACACCACACACACACACCCTGCCCCGGACCTGAAAACAGTCTAAAGGTACAGAGGAAAAAAAAGAAAGAAAGAAAAGGACAAACTCTGCCCTTTTTAGAGTTTGGGAGTGGGTAAGAAGATTATGAGATATTGGTTGGAGAGTTTCTCTAACTGGGAAGCTCTGTCTTAGAGGAAATGCTGCCCTGCGACAATTCCTTGCTTGCTTTCTATAAGAAGATAACCATGTTTCTCTCTGTGAGGGGCTGGTGTGGCTTATGGGAGTGGACCTGTTGGATTATTGAGTAGCTTTGAACACGTCGTTTCTGTATTCTGGGTGTAACTGAATGCAGAGATTGCATTAGATGATCACATCATTTGATGAAGGGCAATGTGTGTTTTAACAAGCCTAGAAATACATGCGAGTGAGCATTATATGTATATGGATGTTGTGTGGGGGTGTGTTTGTGTGCAGCCCATGTTCCCTGTCTCTTACACTTGGGACTTATTCACAACTGATAAAATGTGCAACAGTCCCCATCTCCTCCCTGAAACCCAGTGAGGTTGACAGACACTTTAGGGCTGTGCTAGCCAGTCTGAGATTTGGCCAGGTCCGTGTTCCGTGAGGACCAGACATCTGCCTTCTCACCTCATTCATCTCCATGGTTTCTGGGTGGACGTGGGAGCTGCATGATTCTCGGAATTTCCCAGCACACGCTCCTTGTAAAGACTTCAGCTTGGTCTCTGCCAAACTAATTAACTTAGACAACTTCCTTAAGTGCTGTAAGCAATATAGAGTTGAGTAAGGCATGTTCTTGGCCCTCATGGTGTTGATACATTTCAGTGGGGGAGATGGCCTGTTTTTATAATGTTTTCATTAATTACTCATTCATTAGACTGTGTTAGGTCCCGGGCCAGGCAGTGGGATCAACCTTCTCGGAGCCTCGAAGCTAGTCCGGGTGTATTCACCCGGGGTGGTATGATCTCTGACCATAGCAGCAAAGCGCTGGTGTCGGGGGGAGGTGGTGATGGAGATGGATTTGAGAGGATGTGGGAAATGGTTATGGTTGCAGATGGAGAATAATTTGCTTGACTTTGTTCAGGGTAGATCTAAGGGAATGAGCAGTCAGGGTTAGTGTTGAAAGAGTCTGGCTAGAGAGAGCCCTTGGATGTGGGGTGGAGTTGGGGAGCCCCAATGGAGCAGAGGCAGGCTGGGAACAGGGGGCCTTGGCCGCGTCCTGGAGCAGCCAGGGCTGGCACCAGGGAGCCTCAGCTCCAGCCAGCAGTGCGGGGTCTGTTGGTGCCTCTCTTGGCCAGTCTTCTGTCCTCCCCCCCACCACCCCACTTTGAAGTAGTGCCTGAAAATGCTGCTAGAAGCGAGACTTTGAGCATGTGGAAGGAGGCCACATCCTCAGATGGGGCTAGGAGCAGGCATGGCTGTGTTGTATGATGGAGCTGAGGGGCAGGAGGCTGCCCTGGGTCCCAGAGTGCTGTGTTCAGGGGGACGGGGGCAGTGGAGAAGGGGGACCTTGCCATCCACACGCAATGACACCTCTGTCTTCATCCTCTCTCTTCAGTTATCTCCAAATGAGATTTCTGCAAGATGAGCCAGCATTAGGATAGGTCCTCTCCTATTGGACTTAAAAAAAAAAAAAAGAAAAACACTTTAGCTTGGCCTTGGATATATCAGTTCTGGATAACTTTAAAGCTGGTAACAGAACAAACTGTGTTCACACACAGGAAACGTCTCCAAGCAAAAAGTGGGCGTGTGGTTTTCAGTTTAAAAATTGGATCGAGGCCATTCAAACTTCTCCTCCTGCTCTCCTTGAGAAGAACTTGGCAAGCTGCTGGGGCGGAGTGGGGCTGGGGCGGGGTGGGGGGGGCGCTCGTCCTTGGAACAGTCATCATTACATCTGCTAAGACTTTGTTTCCTAATAAAGTCACATTCGCAGATCCCAGGAGTTAGGACCTGGGAGAGTCCAGAGAGAAGATATCCTAGGAACAGGGCTGGTTAGTGGGATGAAGCCCCGTGACGTGGGGACTAGGAGGCTGGTGGATTTACTGAACATGTTTGCCCTTCAGCTTCAAAGGCTGTTGTGGAGGGTGTGTGGAGTCTGGCTGTAATACCTCCCTGGCCTGTGGACTCACACCTGTTGCCCCACACGGCTGATTCCAGCATGGGCTGAGGTGTCTCAAAGCCCTGTGTGGCCACATTGCTTGGCTTTACCATTAACTTGAATTTCAAGTTCATGCTGGTGGCTTTTTGTTCTTAACACAAAGACCTTATTGTGTTACTTATTACGCAAGGAATATGTGTGTCAAAATTTTGGAAAATACAAATAATTATAGATGCATTACAAAGTGAAGAAGAAGCAAACGTCATCCATGATGCTGTGACCTGGAGTCACACTGTTGACTTTTTGCTGGGCAAACTTTCAGTCTCCCTGGGTCTACCCACCCACATTCTTCCACGACTTTGAGGATGTGGTAGTGAATATACCTACTTCAGATGAGCTTGAGGCTACCAAATGAGGTAATCTATTCAAAGTGCCTAGCCAGCACCTCTCTGCAGTATGTTGCTCTTGTTACTTATTTTTATAATAAAATCATATCACATTACACATTCTGTTTGGAACCTGCTGTTTCCCCTAAACCACTGCGACCACTTTCTGTTACATTAGATGTTCTTCTGTGGAGTCCTGGTTTTCAAGGAAAATGACCTTATGGTAACTAGACTTATCAAGATGGTCATTTTGAAATATATAGAAAGAATATCAAATCACTACCTTGTACACTGGGAGGTTACATAGGGTTGTAGGTCAATTATACGTTAAAAGCAAACTCATAGAAAAGGAGATCAGATTTGTGGTTACCAGAGGCAGGGATGTGGGAGGGAGAAATGGGTGAAAATAGTCAAATTGCTCAAACTTCCAGTTATGTTGAATGAGTAGTAGGGATGTTTTGCACAACATGATAAATGTAATTAACACTGCTGTCTGTTAACACACGATGGCTGTTAGGAGATGAAATCCTAAGAGCTTTCATCACAAGGAAAGAAATGTTTTTCTCCTGTTTCTTTCATTTTTATCTGTATGAGAAGATGGATGTTCACTAAACTTATTGTGGTCATCATTTCACGACATATATAAGTCAAATCACTATGTGTGCTTTACACTTAAACACAGTTGTATGTCAATTTTATCTCAACATAACTGGACCAAAAAATTTTTTGTAAGAGAATAAGAAAGAAAAATGACCTTCCTGTTTTTGCAAAAATAATATGTGTTCATTATGAAGAATTTTAAAATGAAGAAAACTTTGAATAAAGATAGTTTCAGTTCAGTTCAGTTGCTCAGTCATGTCCGACTCTTTGTGACCCCGTGAATCTCAGGGCACCAGGCCTCCCTGTCCATCACCAACTCCCGGAGTTCACTCAAACTCACATCCATCGAGTCAGTGATGCCATCCAGCCGTCTCATCCTCTGTCGTCCCCTTCTCCTCCTGCCCCCAATCCCTCCCAGCATCAGGGTCTTTTCCAATGAATCAACTCTTCACATGAGGTGGCCAAAGGATTGGAGTTTCAGCCTCAGCATCAGTCCTTCCAATGAACACCCAGGACTGATCTCCTCCAGGATGGACTGGTTGGATCTCCACCCCAATCCCTCCCAGTATCAAAGTCTTTTCCAATGAATCAACTCTTCACATGAGGTGGCCAAAGGATTGGAGTTTCAGCCTCAGCATCAGTCCTTCCAATGAACACCCAGGACTGATCTCCTCCAGGATGGACTGGTTGGATCTCCTTGCAGTCCAAGGGACTCTCAAGAATCTTCTCCAACACCACAGTTCAAAAGCATCAGTTCTTCAGCGCTCAGCCTTCTTCACAGTCCAACTCTCACATCCATACATGACCACTGGAAAAACCATAGCCTTGGCTAGATGAACCTTTGTTGGCAAAGTAATATCTCTGCTTTTCAATATGCTATCTAGGTTGGTCATAACTTTTCCTTCCAACGAGTAAGTGTCTTTTAATTTCATGGCTGCAATCACCATCTGCAGTGATTTCAGAGCCCAGAAAAATAAATTCTGACACTGTTTCCACTGTTACCCTATCTATTTCCCATGGAGTGATGGGACCAGATGCCATGATCTTCGTTTTCTGAATGTTGAGCTTTAAGCCAACTTTTTCACTCTCCTCTTTTACTTTCATCAAGAGGCTTTTTAGTTCCTCTTCACTTAAGGAACTCCAAATCCTACCATTCAGAAATAATCATGATGGATGTCAGGGTTTGAGAGTGATAATCACCTTTCTACTTCCTTTTTTCACCAATTAAGAATTAGTTGGGTGGTAGACCTAACATCAACTACAGGAGTATAAAAGTAGCATCATGGAATTTATATGGAAACATTTGGAGCTGGGGCTGGAACTTAGTTTATGGACAGATTCAGGCTTCTCGCTACTTTGCTTCAAGTCAGAGTGACAAGCTGTGTGTCCCTGCAGGGGCAAACCCACTCAGCTTGGTTCCCACAGGAGCAAAGAATGTGTCTGACCTGAGGACTATTCACAGAGGAGAGGAAGAGATCGGGCAAGCTTGCTAGGTTTCTTTCTCAGCCTTACTGATTTGGTAAGTCACTCCAGCCCCCTTTGGGGAGGACTGAGTGAGGAAGTTGGAAGAACAGGTGGTTTTTTTCTCATTGACTTCTGAAGGTAGAGAGGTTCGTGTAGCATGGATCAAGGTATGAAATCTAGGAGGAGTTTAGAGTGATTCCTCCTACAAGGTGGGAGACCTAGGTTCTATCCCTGGATTGGGAAGACCCCCTGGAGGAGAGCCTGGCAACCCACTCCAGTATGCTTGCCTGGAGAATCCCATGGACAGAGGAGCCTGGTGGGCTACAGTCCATGGGGTCGCAGAGTCAGTCACAACTGAGTGATGATGCTTTCCCTTATAATTATCATCAGCAGCATACCAGTGCAGAGTTCTTCTGTGCTTACATGGAGAAATGGCGGGCTGGCTGGACATACTTAATAAGATATATGTTCTTAAAATGAAAAGTTTAATTTCAGTCAAGTTTAATAGAAGATGTAGGGCTTCCGTGGTGATTCACTGGTAACGTATCCTGCTGCCAATGCAGGAAACACAGGTTTGATCCCTGATCTGGGAAGATTCCACATGCTGTGGAGTAACTAAGCCTGAGAGCCACAACTAAGTCCACGTACCACCAAACTACTGAGCCCACGTACTGCTGAAGCCTGCATACCCCAGAGTCCACACTCCAGAACAAGGGAGCCCACCACGAGGGGAAGCCCCAGCACCACAACTGGAGAGGAGGCTCACTCGCTGCAATTAGAGAGAAGCCCGGACTGCAATGAAGACCCGGGGCAACCAGAAACGAACAAACACAATGTAAAGAAATTAACGGAAGATTGAGTTAAAACTGGAAAGAGGCCACTGTTTTCTGCCCTTGAACATTGCTGTAGAGGAGTCCATGGCCGGTCTAAGTTTTTCTCCTTTATAGATTGTTTGCTTATAGATGAGATGCCTGGGCAATTCTTTTTTAATCCTGGACATACAACTTAGTCACCGTATATGTTACTGGTGCATAACGTGTGCTATACATTTCTGGAACTTGTTTCAGATGTTTTCATTCAGTTAACAGAGTCCATTCTTTATTAATTTCAGGGCACTTTTCTTTTGCTGCCTTTTATACTTTCTTGGTTCTGCATGGTGAGTTCCCTGCTATAACCATGTCAGTTATCTATGTTGGATTGTCTTTGAACTCCTTAGTTATTTGTTTTCCTTTGACTATTTTAATCTCTGATTTTAGGCCTATATTTACTGTGTTGATGTCTCGCTTCCCTCTAGTCAGTACGGTGGTTTAAGCCACCTTTCCTTTGTTCTATACAGATTTTATCTTATATATTGGTCTCTAGTGTTTATTTTAATCTCCAATTTATTTCTTTAGGTCTACAATCTTGTTCCTTTTTATTTGTGTTTGTTAATATTGCTTTGACTTTTCATTTTATTGAACTCATAGTCACATAAAGTTTTTATGTTTCAAAGATCCTTCAAGGGGAATCCTCTTCTTGGGTTATGTTTTCTTTTAGGCTGAATGCTTTTTTTTCAAGTTTTTTTTTTTTTTTTTTTAAGAAGATTGAGTTAAAACTGGAAAGAGGCCACTGTTTTCTGCCCTTGAATGTTGCTGTAGAGGAGTCCATGGCCGGTCTAAGTTTTTCTCCTTTATAGATTGTTTGCTTATAGATGAGATGCCTGGGCAATTCTTTTTTAATCCTGGACATATAACTTAGTCACCGTATATGTTACTGGTGCATAACGTGTGCTATACATTTCTGGAACTTGATGTTTTCATTCAGTTAACAGAGTCCATTCTTTATTAATTTCAGGGCACTTTTCTTTTGCTGCCTTTTATACTTTCTTGGTTCTGCATGGTGAGTTCCCTGCTATAACCATGTCAGTTATCTATGTTGGATTGTCTTTGAACTCCTTAGTTATCTGTTTTCCTTTGACTATTTTAATCTCTGATTTTAGGCCTATATTTACATATTTATTGATGTCTCGCTTCCCTCTAGTCAGTACGTTGGTTTGAAGCCACCTTTCCTTTGTTCTATACAGATTTTATCTTATATATTGATCTCTAGTGTTTATTTTAATCTCCAATTTATTTCTTTAGGTCTACAATCTTGTTCCTCTTTATTTGTGTTTGTTAATATTACTTTGACTTTTCATTTTATTGAACTCTTAGTCACATAAAGTTTTTATGTTTCAAAGATCCTTCAAGGGGAATCCTCTTCTTGGGTTATGTTTTCTTTTAGGCTGAATGCTTTTTTTTTAAGTTTTTTTTTTTTTTTTCAGGTGGATCATTTGAAAGTTTTATTGAATTAGTTTCAACATCATTTGTGTTTTGGTGTTTTGGCCCTGAGGCACGTGGGATCTTAGCTTTCCCACAGGGGGTGGATCCCCCAGCCCTGCATTGGAAGGTGAAGCCTTAACCACTGGACCAGCAGGGAAGTCCCGTGACTGCTTTGTCTTTAATTCAGTGCTTCATTTTTTTCCTTTCCTTCAGGAGTCTGTGTTTATAGCGGCCATGCTTTTTTGTTGGCTATTTTCCCACTTAGTTCTTGCCGGAGTGAGTCTGCCCAGATCTTTGTTGTTCTGGGTGTGGGTAATTTCTCTACCTGAAGCTTCTCTTTGCTTCCCCCTGACCGCCCAGTCAGAGTCTGAAGGCTGTTGTTTCTGTTGATGCTTTCTGTGGCTGGAAGACAGTGAGCACCCAGGACGAGCTGAGCCGTAGCAGGTGGCGCACAGGGTGCAGACTAACTCTGGCCAGAAGACGTGGGCTTGGTGGCTTTTGCTCCAGGGATCTTTCAAAGGTCCTTTAAGCGGGCCCATCTTCCTGTGTGGGGGCGCATCCCTGCGTATCCATGGGCGGTATTCTGTGGCCTGGCTTTCGCTCCTGGAGCCTTCCCTTCCTTCACGCAGGGATAAGCAGCTGCATGGCTCACAGCTCCTCCTCAGCCTTTCCTCCCATGTGGATGCTCTCACTTTTCCCAGTGAGGAAAGAGGAATACACGGATACCTATCAGGGTGCTTTTCTTCAGATATGCGATATTAATGACAGCTCTCGGACATTAATTTATTCACTGGCTCATTTTCCCGAGGGTAGTGGATACCGACTTATGAGCCTGTACTGCTCTTAGAAATTTTCTTCACTTTTCTTAGGAGGCAGTATTTGGTTTTATGATACTGGGGTGGGTTCATTCTCTTATTTGTTTCTTGACTGGTAATTATTTTATTTCTGATCTCCACCCCCTCTTTTTTTTGGGTTAAGTTTCAGAAGAGTGAGATTTTGTGTGGAAGTTTATACCATTTTAATGAGAAGAATCATTTTCAAAGGTTGAATGGTGGTGGTGGTTTAGTTGCTCCATCATGTCTGACTCTTTTGTAGCCCCAACCACCAGGCTCCTCTGTCCATGGGATTTTCCAGGCAAGAATATTGGACTGGGATGCCATTCCTTTCTCCAGGGGATCTTTCCAACCCAGGGATTGAACCTGTGCCTCTTACGTTGCAGGTGGATTCTTTACTACTGATCCACTGTGTTTTGTTCTATTTCATCCCCTTATTTCTGGATGACAAGTTGTTTACAGCTTTGTTTTGCTGATATAAATTCAGATTTCTCATGACTTTATTTTACTTATTAATAAAGTAAAAATACTTTCGGTCAGTTCAGTCACTCAGTCATGTTCAACTCTTTGCAACCCCATGGACTGTAGCATGCTGGGCTTCCCTCTCCATCACCAACTCCCAGAGCTTGCTCAAACTCATGTACATAGAGTCAGTGATGCCATCCAACCGTCTCATCCTCTCTTGTCCCCTTCTCCTCCTTCCTTCAATCCTTCCCAGCATCAGGATCTTTTCCAGTGAGTCCGTTCTTCACATCAGATGGCGAAATTTTTGGAGCTTCAGCTTCAGCATCAGTCCTTCCAATGAATATTCAGGACTGATTTCCTTTAGGATTGACTAGTTGGATCTCCTTGCAATCCAAGGGACTTTCAAGAGTCGTCTCCAACATCACAGTTCGAAAGCATCCATTCTTCAGTACTCAGTATTCTTTATGGGCCAACTCTCACATCCATATATGACTACTGGAAAAACCATAGCTTTGACTAGACGGACCTTAGTCAGTAAAGTCATTCTCTGCTTTTTTCTTCTAAAGAGCAAGCATTTTTTAATATCATGGCTGCAGTCACCAACTGCAGTGACTTTGGAGCCCAAGAAAATAAAGTCTGTCACTGTTTTCATTGTTTCCCCATCTATTTGCCCTGGAGTGTTGGGACAGGATGCCATGATCTTTGTTTTTTGAATGTTGAGTTTTAAGCGAGCTTTTTCACTCTTCTCTTTCACTTTCATCAAGAGGCTCTTTAGTTACTCTTCGCTTTCTGCAGTAAGGTGGTATCATTTGCATATCTTAGGTTGTTGATATTTCTCCTGGCAATCTTGATTCCAGCTTGTGCTTCATCCACCCTGGCATTTTGCATAATGTACTCTGCATATAAGTTAAATAAGCAAAGTGACAATATACAGCCTTGACGTATTCCTTTCCCAATTTGGAACCAGTCTGTTGTTCCATGTCCAGTTTTAACTGTTGCTTCTTGACCTGCATTCAGACTGGCTCTTAGCTGTGGCTCAGTGGATCTTCTATCTTAGTTGCAGCATGCGAGATCTAGTTCCCCAGCCAGGGATCAGACCTGCGTCCTCTGTATTGGCAGCACGGAGTCTTAGCCACTGGACCACCAGAAAAGTCCCTCTCATTTCTTACCTATTTTGCTTTTCACAGTGAAATGGATTAAGGAGATTAGAGGGGATGGTCACTGAGGGGAGGGGAACAGGCAATTTGTGAGAGTCTTACATGTGTCAGGAAGTGTGTACATGGTTGTATTTGACTCACATGACACCAGGTGTGATAAATACTGTTATTTCTATTTAACAACCAAGGATACTAGGACCCAGGGAATTTGAATGACTGGCCCACATGGACAGAAGGGGTGTTTGATCCTGGGTCTCTCAGTTTTCATTTGCTCTGAAATCCCTTCTCTTTTCTCAGATGACACCTCAAGAAACTGCAGCTGAATCGAGTGCTTAAGTAGGTTTGATGTTTTCCTATCACTGTAACACATTACTCTTTGTGAGAGAACAGGGCTGTTGTTCTTTTTTTTTTTTTAATTTTTTAACTGCAGAAAAAGGTCACGAAGGTTGAGCATGACTTCATTAGACCAGAGAACTGTGTTATCTGTGTCCTCCTTCCCGTGAGTGCAGGGTGGCCTTTACAGCTGAGGCGAGCTTTTGGAAATGAGCTGTTGTCTGTTCCCCAGCCGGTCACAGGGTCCCTGCTCCCAGCATGTTGCTACCTGCGTGCTCAGCCCTTGACTGCATTCTCTGTCTGAACAGCCAGCCACTCACAAACAAGGGCCATTATGTAATAACTCTGCCGTAACAACCCCCACAAAATTACAGACTGCTCCGTGCCAGTGGGAACAGACACTCTAATTAATGTTCACTTCTTCATCAGATAGACATTTTTCAAAACCTTAGTACAAAATTACGTGTACCTTATTCGAAAAGTGTTTCACCGGACTTACTGAGAATAGATTTATATTTATTGAAAGAGGCCTGGTTGGGGAATCATTTATTTACCATAGGTCTCGGTTTTATTATCGACGCCAAAAGTGAATACAATGCCACTGTCTTACTGGTGTGGAATGTTTAATGGGTTACAAAGTGTTGTCATGGTTTATGTCATTTAAGCCTTATATTACCCTAGGAGATAGGTGGGCATTTTTTACCCCACATTCATTTTTAATTCTATACTGTAAATTCTCAAATGAAACAAAATTAGAAATTATAGTACAGTGAACACACCTGTGTATTTACCATCTAGAACTGAACAATTATTAACATTTGGCATATTTGCTTCATATATACACACAGAGGACAGAGGATGAGATGGTTGGATGGCATCACCAACTCAATGGATGTGAGTTTGAGCAAACTCTGGGAGATAGTGAAGGACAGGAAAGCCTGGTGTTCTGCAGTTCACGGGATAGCAGAGAGTTGGACATGACTTAGTGACTAAACAACAACATATATACACATGCAAGTATATGAATGTGCTTTTTTTAGCCACTTATAACTATAGAAATGAAGATACGTCACACCTTAGTACTTTGTTATGCCTCTCCATGAGGTATGATCATTTACCATAAAACCACAACCTTATTATCACTCCTGATAATATCCCCTCATTTCAACTCATGCCTGCTACATTATCAAATTTCTCCAAGTGTTGCCAAAATATCTCCATTGGGCATCGCTAGCTCCAACTCTAGAACTCTGTCTCTTTTCTAAACAGCCACAAACCGATTACAGATCTTGCCTTTCATTTGTTACAGGACTTTCAGTCTCTTTTTTTCCAGTTCTTTTTACTGTGATAAAATACATGTAACATGGAACTTACCATCTTTAATATTCCTAAGTGTACAGTTCAGCGACATGAGGTACATGTATGTTGTTGTGCAACCATCAGAATTATCCGTCTCCAGAACTCTTTGCATCTTGAAAACCTGAAACTCTGAGCCCATTAAACAATAACTCTCTATTCCCTTCTCCTAGCTCCTGGCAACTACTGTTCTACTTTCTGTCTCTATGATTTGAATACTCGAGATAGCCCATGTAAATGGGATTATACAGTATTTACTCTTTTGCCTCTGAATTTCCCTTCACGTACTGTTGAGCTGTACTTTAGAATTTCCTTCTTTTTTTTTGAAGGTGTGTTTGTTTATTAGTTTTGGCTGTGCTAGGTCTTAGTTGCTGCACTCAGGCCTTCTCTGCTTGGTAAGTGGGGGTGCTGTTCGTCGTGGTGCACGGCCTTCCCGTGGTGGTGGCTTCTCTGTTACAGAGCGTGGGCTCTTGGCACGCGGGCTTCAGTCGCTGTGATGCACGGGCATAGCTGACCAGTGGCATGTGGAATCTTCCTGAACCAGCGGCTGAGCCTGTGTCCCCTGCATTGGGAGGCAGTTTTGTAACCACTGGACCACCAAGGAAGCCCTTTCCTTCCTTTTAAAAGCTGAAATAATCTCCCATTGTAAATATATACTGTAAATATTGCTTCCATTGTAAATATTGCTTGTCCGTTCATCTGTTGGCAGACGCTTAGGTTGCTTACACATTGTAGCTATTGTGAATAATGTTGCAATTGACATAAGCCTACCACTCTCTTGTAATCTAGCATAATTCCCCCCACTTTTTGCTACTGATGTTGACTTTTAAAGAGGTTTTCCACTCTTTGCGGAGGTAGGAACCTTCTACAGAATGTTCTCTATTCAGAATTTGTCTAGTTATTCCTTTTGGTTTGATCTAACTTGTCCTCTCATTGAACACTAGTGTTTTTCTTGACTAGATTGACATTTTGTTTATGTTAGGTCACTGGTAAGGCACTCTTTTAAATGCATGCTAAGTTGCTTCAGTTGTATCTCACTCTTTGTGATCCTATGGGCTGTAGCCCGTCAGGCTCCTCTGTCCTTGGGATTTCCCAGGCAAGAATACTAGAATGGGTTGCCATTTGCTCCTCCAGGGGATCTCCCCAACCTAGGGATTGAACCCATGTCTTTTACATCTCCTGCATTAGCAGGAGGGTTCTTTATTACTAGTGCCACCTGGGAAGCCCCACTCTTTTAAGTGCTTCATATTAAAATGTCTGGTTGGACTTCCCTGGTGGTCCAGTGGTTAAGGCTTCATGCTTCTACTGCAGGGACCACTGGTTCAATCCCTGGTGTGTGTGGGGCGGGGAGACGACTAAGATCTTGCTTGTCACACATCCAAAAATAAAAAAATAAAAATAAAAGTGACATCTACAATATTAATAAAATAAAATGCCTGGTTGTCCCCTGTTCCTGGTGCTAAGGTTGACTGCTGGGTTGAGATGGGTAGTGACAGCCAGACCTCCAAGTGGAAGGCGTGTTCTTTCTCTTGAAGCTGGTATCTTCTGCATGCGTGCTAAGTTGCTTCAATTGTGTCTGACTCTTTCTGACCCCATGGACTGCATCTTGCCAGTCTCCTCTGTCCGTGGGTTTCTCCAGGCAAGGATACTGGAGTGGGTTGCCATGCCCTTCTCCAGGGGATCTTCCTGACCCAAGGACTGAACCCGTGTGTCTTTATGTCTCCTGTATTGGCAGGCAGGTTCTTTACCACTAGTTGCACGTGGAGAGCCGCTTTATCGGTAATAATAACCACTCCTGTTTGTTGAGTGTCTGCTTCGCGCCCGATGCTTGGCATACGCTATTCTATTTAGCCTTCACTGTTGTCCCCGTGTATAATTCAATGTGGGGAACCCGGTTGCCCCTCTGCTATGAAGACACTTCTCAGGCCTATGCTGCTCCTGCTTTCCTTTTACGGTGGTCACGGCCTTTTGCCCAAGGCTGACTGGCATGATGTGGGCACTGTCTGCCCAGGTTATAGATTCCTGGATTCTAACCCCAGCTCCAGCCCTCAGGCATGACTCTGGGTTGTTTTTTCACCATCCAGACCTCAGTGTCCTCATCTGTAACTTGGAGAGAATAAAAGTACCCAGCTCAAGGGGTTCTTGCGGGCGTGAATGGACCCATCAGATGTGAAAGGCTGAGTACAGTGCTTGGCACACGTGTTAATGAATCTCGGCCTCATTCTCACTGTCACCCCTTCCATGGGTCCCTGAAGGCTGTTGTCGGCCCTTTTTACCCTGAGGGTTTTATGGTCAGTACCATGGGGCTTCCCTGGTGGCTCAGAGGTTAAAGCGTCTGCCTCCAATGCGGGAGACCCAGGTTCGATCCCTGGGTCGGGAAGATCCCCTGGAGAAGGAAATGGCAATCCACTCCAGTATTCTTGCCTGGAGAATCCCATGGACGGAGAAGCCTAGTAGGTTACAGTCCATGGGGTCGCAAAGAGTCGGACACGACTGAGCGACTTCACCTTAACCTTCACCATGGGGGAGGGATGAAAATCAGGAGCCGAATTGTGCAGAAGGCTCTCAAGCAAGGTCTGCAAACTGTGGCCCATGAGCCAGATCCAGCCTGCAGACAGCTTTGAGAGCACCGTGTTTTTGGAACATAAACACATGGGTTCATGTCCAGGTCCTTGTCTTCAGCTCCATTTGTGATCCAGCAGCAGGGGTGGTTGTGACAGAGACCACATGGACGGAAGAACCTTAACTGTGTACTGTCTGTTCTCTTCCAGGATACACTTGCCAATCTCTGCTCTGAAAGTGATCTTGCAGAGGTGGCAGTGAACGGTCCTGAAGACCACTAAAAGAGATCTTAGTCCCCTGACCAGGAATTGATATTGAGCCTGAGTTGCCTGGATGAAAACCAGGAATCCGAACTGCTATACCACCAGTGTCTGGAGGCTAGATACAAAGTGGCCCTGGCTCTTACCCCCCAGTTGAAGGCAGGAGTGTTTCCAGGAGATAAGAACCAGAGAGAGGGTTTGGGTATGGTGTCATAAGTCAGAAGCAGGGCGGAAATACACATCCAGAGAGCAAGGGTATGGGCGTCCTTCTAACGAGGAGGAGCACAGTGAGGAGGTGATTTAAACACCTCATTTAGGACAGTCCTTCTGGGTCTTGTTTACCTCTTTGACCAAGTACCTTTAGCCAATTTCCTTGTTTCTTTTTTCACACCTGACTGGTCCTAGGACCCTACCCAACATGGGTGCACAACTTCTTGCTAAGGTGGATCCTGCCACTGTAGGTGGATCCCACTGTAGGTCTGCCAGTGCACGTCCACACTTTATTAAGGGTTGGCACCCTCTCCCTTTCTGACCCCCAGGAGCCTTCCTGAGCATGTGCAGACAGGAGAGGCTTCTTTGACCTCAGGAGTGGTCATCTTATCTCTTCACATCAGCAGAGCTAAGCTTCTGCCACTAGCTTTGTCCTTGGAGTGTCTGGATGAGAGCAAAGCTTCAGTTTTACTCCACTTAACAAACACCAGCTGTCCGGCCCAGGGGCCCATCTATCTCCTACCTACAAAGCGTAAATAGTCCTTAGAGTTGTGGACTCTGATGGGAGGGGTCCCAGCTCCTCAGATGAGATGCTGCCTCCTACTGGACCCCTGCCTTCAGCTTTCACTTTCAACTCATCTTTCCCAGTGGCCCCAGGCTTCCAGACTCAGACCGTAAGGCTGGCTCTGGCTACTGGGTGGGCCTTTCTGCTGATCTTAGGCTGACCTCCTGCAAACAGAGGACACGTGTGGTCACAGGTATTCTGAAGGCCCCAACCTGGAGACGTTCCTGGACTGAGCAGAGATTTGACCTGGCCTTTTGGTCGAATTGGCCTGCTGTGTTTTGCATGGCGTCTCCCATGTGGCCCTGCGGGGCACAACATTGAACTCCCCTGGGCTGCCCACCTCGTGTGGATGTGGTCTGTGTGGCAGGAGTTGCTGTACCCCAGGCCTTCCTTCTACTCACATTCCTGGTTATGAACACTCTAACAGCTAATTATAGATATTTTATTTTTGCCAATATGTTTGGGGTCCTGCTGTTTGACGCAGATGGAATGAGTTCAACTCCGTGGAGTGAGAAATCCCATTTCCATCACTTTCTTCTGCATTTGGACTGAAACAGACCACTTTCCCAAAGTCATTTTCTATTATTTGTGGCTTGTATCACTTGATTTATTTCCTGGTCTTTAAGATAGTTTTTATTGATCTGAGGTATTAAATTCTGATGGAAAAGAATTTGTTCCCTTATATTTTATGCTATGGGCTCACTGCTTAAATAAGTACTTAATGTTTTAATTAATTTGGCATGAAGCGCCTGCAAATGATGATGGCATCATATATATTGTATATATTTTTTAAAGATTTTTTTTTGGACCATTTTTAAAGTCTTTATTGAATCTATTGCAATACTGCTTTTGTTTTATGTCTTGGTTTTTGGTTTAGTTCCCCAACCAGGGATCAAACCCACACCTCCTGCACTGGAAGGTGAAGTCTTAACCACTGGACCTCCAGGGAAGTCCCATTTTTGTATATATTTTTAATTTCTATGGACTGCTCTTTTCTCTCTCTTGCCGTTAAAATATTCAAGATGTTTGTGTTCTGTGATGCTACCATAGAAATTCAAGATCTATTTATTGAGCTTCTGTGATTTGCCAGGCCCTTTTGCCAGCCATTATCAAAACACGTGGAAATCTCTGCTCCAAAGGAGCTTACGTTGTGGTACTTTCCTGCAAATGTTTGTAAATTATATCAGAACAGCAACAAAGGCCGAGATTCTTGGAAGAGCGAGTGAGTATGGACGGCTGGATGTAAAGACCCCTTTGTGGAGATGGGCAGGAGCGGAACATTGAAGTGGACCCCGCAGAAGAAGTGGGATCATCGGTGCAGGGAGAAGGTGTGTGCTTAGGAGAGGAGGGGCGATGTCTGAAAGAAAGGCTGTGGCTCCGGCAGTGGCCCGCTGTGGAGAAGGGGAAGGAAGATGGTGCCATTGGATGGAAGTCACAGTGAACTAAAGGAAGGCCTTGAATTCTAGACTCAATCTCCTAGGCAAAAAAAAAAAAGAGTTTAGTTTTCCAAAAAGTCATCTGTGAAGCGACTTCCCTGGTGGTGCAGCAGTTAAGAACTCCACGCTGCCGATTCAGGGGGCCAGTTCAGACCACCCCTGGCCAGGGAGCTAGATCCCACGTACCGTAATTTAGAACTAAGACCCAGTGCAGCCCCCCAAAAAAAGGGCGGTGAGGGGGTGTCTATGGAAAGAGGTGTTTTAGGAAGAGAGTAGCTCAGGGGGTCTCAAAGCCACGGGAGACCTGTAATCTGCCCTGAGCATGAAGCCAAATGTGTGTGTGTTTTGGGGGGGGGGGTTGCACCGGTCACCTGCCCCATCCTTGGTGCACTAGATGGCAGGTCCCACAGATATTGTCCTGGGGAAAGACTTCTATCTGCAGCTTTACTGAAACACAGAGCACCAGCTGACAAAATGGGGCAAGAGCTAGAATCCCAGGAGTAAAGCCATCATCTTGTGAGATCTTAAGCAGGGTATGGGTTTGGGCATTAAATTGGCTCCACGACTCCAGATGCATTCCTGGTCCTCGGTGGTGGCCAAAGGCAGCAGAAGAAGCGAGTATTAATGGCTCCTTGGGTGTCTGTAGGTCAGGGTGTCATCACATGATCTTCTCAACACAGGCTCCCACAGTGCAGGGACGGAATACGCGATAGAACCTCTGGAAGCTTCTGTTAAGTATCTTCAGTGTCAGGTGTTAAGAGTGACATTTTGACAGGGGCAGATCAAACATTTTCGTATGTTTTAAAAGCAGACTCCAGTTTTATGTCAAACCATCCAGAACTGTCACCTCCTCACTGCCTTCCCTACAACTGAGAGCATGGATTTTCACGTCCAGAAAAGTCTTCATTCACCAGCATTCAAATAATGAGATACAGACAGCAACTGAAAGAAGTACCCACGCTTCACCTAAAGGGCCTTATGCTAAAACAATATTGCGTTTTCTGGAGATTTTATCCCTTTTTCTTACATGTTGGAACTAAGAATAGAGGCTTTTCCCCTATCAGTTTTCTTCACTTCTTTCTTGTAAGCAGTTACATTCTTCCTGGCATTCAAATATTTCTGAAATAGCTATTCTCAGACATAATAACAGCATAACTGTAAAACAAAGTATGTGACTCTGATTTGAAACTCAGCTCATGTTCTGTACCTGTGCTATTGAACACTCACTTATTTTTGGTAAATTTTTTATTTTTCTAATTTTTATTTTATATTGGGATATAATTTACAGTGCTGTGTTACTTTAAGGTGCACAGCAACGTAACTCAGTCACACATGTACATATATCTATTGTAGTTTAGATTCTTTTCCCGTATAGGTTGTAACAAGAATATTGAGTAGAGTTCCCCATGCTCTGCAGTAGGCCCTTGTTGATTACCATGTTTTGTGTGTATATGTTAGTCCCGACCTCCTAATTCATCCCCTTTCCCACCTTTCCCACACTTTTACCCATGTGTGTTGAAGGGGGCAGCCATGCTTCTGAAGGCAGTTGTGTAATTTGATAGGTCATTGTTATATAGACTGGTAGCATAACGGTACTCATAAAATATTTATTGCTTGTCCCTGAGCTGGCAGCCCATAATGCAGATACATCCAGCATCACCGCATACACTGTGACATGTTTGGTTTGTATCATTTATTTTGTCTGCCTCCCCCCCTCCCCTTTTAAAGCCATTATCTGCATTTTCTACTTTGAAGTACATTAGTTACCATGGAAACAGTGATGTCATTGGAGGGGGTGAGGGTTGGTAACATCTGCATGGACAGTATCAGATCATTTTATTTAATGGCTTGAAATTTATTCCACACTTGGGGAAGATTAGGAGTATGTTTGAGGGGATAGTGTGCTCCTGCACTTAGAGCTAATATGATGTGTGTCCGTGTAACTAAAGGCTGCATTTGTGTGATATTTAGGTTGCACACAAAAATATGCCTGAAAATTAAAGAAGAAAAATACAAAGGAAAGAATAGGAAGGTCAAGGGAATCATATCATTTCCAACTGCCCAGGGCCCATGGTTACAAAAAAGATGCCTAGAGTTCCCACTATAGATATGGTTCATGCAAGCCATGGTCCATTTTTCTTATAAAAATACTGTGATAAGTCTTTATTTTTCTGAGTGAAGCTCACGTTCCAGGTGTTGGTTGATTAATTCTGATGTGCAGCTGAATTTTTGCAAGATCCATGAAGAGGTGCCAGTGGTCTCAGAAGCTGTGTGTGATGGCAGAGGTGGTGCCAAGGAGGGCACCCGCGTCCCTTTCAGTGCTCAGGGCTCTGCAGCGTGTCTGAATGAGGCTGAACTGTGCTCTCCTTTGACCTGTGCATCCTTTTGTTAACTTTTAATTTTGAGCCAGTTGTACGTTCACTGGCATATATAAGAAATAATGCAGAAAGATACAAATACAGAAATAATACAGAAATTAATATGGGTTATTTTTAGTTAACATAATTAATACAGAAAAAATACAAAAATATGCCCAGTGGTACATAGTGTATAATAATTGCTGTTTTGTCACTCAGTCATGTCCGATTCCTTTCTTTAGACACTCAATCGTGTCAACCCCGTGGACTGTAGTCTACCAGGTTTCCTCTGTCCATGGACTTTCCCAGGCAAGGATACTGGAGTGGGTTGCCATTTCCTTCTCCAGGGGATCTTCGCGACTCAGGGATTGAACCTGGGTCTCCTGCTTGGCAGGTGGATTCTTTACCACTGAGCCACCAGATAACCGTAGTCAGAAGCTGACTTGGATGCAGTTCACCTGCTGGCTTTTCTAGTTTTACATGCACTCGTGTGTGTGTGTGTGCGAACTTAGCCTTTGCAGTTTTATCTCATGGGTAGAGTCCTGTGACCACCACCACAGTCTAGGTACAGACAAGTCCCACCCCACAGATCCCTCCTGCTACCCTTGTAAAGCCACACCTCCCCTAATCTCTAATCACAGGCCACCCCTACAGCCGTCCCACAGTATATGAGGGTGGTTGATTCCAGGACCTCTCGTGGATGCTCAAGTTGGCATGGTATAGTCACCCCATTGTATCCATGGATGCAAAGCCCACATATATGAAGGCCTGACTATAATCCATTCTTCATCTAGGGAATGTCATCATTTCAGACTGTTATGTAAATAGAATCTATACAGCATGCAGCCTTTGAGATTAGCTTTTTTTCACTCAGCATAAATCCCTGGAGATCCATCCAAGTTGTTGCTTGTATCAACAATCCATGGATTTTAAGTTCTGAGTGACGTTCCATGGTATGAATGGACCACCATTAGTTAGTTTAAGCATTCACTCATTGATGGGCACTAGACTGTGGTTATTGTTTATCTTTTTAAACTGAAATCCTTGAGAGAGGGTTTTGGGGGGTCCTAATAGCACAGAATCAGTGAGTGTTTTTAAGGCATCCAGGACTTTTCTAAAGGTCTCTCTCTAGAGCATTTGTTCAGTCATTAAGTCGTGTCTGACTCTTTGCAACCACATGGGCTGCAGAATGCCAGGCTTCCCTGTCCTTCACTATCTCCTGGAGTTTGCTCAAACTCATGTCCATTGAGTCGGTGATGCCATCCCACCATCTCATCCTCTGTCATCCCCTTCTCCTTCTACACTCAGTCTTTCCCAGTATCAGGGTCTTTTCCAGTGAGTCAGTTCTTAGCATCAGGTAGCCACAGTATTGGAGTGTAAGGCCCAGATTATTTATTAATAAAAGAAAGGAAGGGGCTTCTCGGGGTGCTAGTGGTAAAGAACCTGCCTGCCAATGCAGGAAACATAAGAGAGTTCAATCCCTGGGTCAGGAAGATCTCCTAGGGGAGTGCATGGCAACCCACTCCAGTGTTCTTACTTGGAGGATCCCATGGACAGAGGAGCCTGGTAGGCTACAGACCCTGGAGATGAGAAGAGTCGGACGTGACTGAAGCAACTTAGCATAGCACAGAAGGAAGGAATGCACTGGAGAGAGACTCTGGAGACCCAGCAGAGCGGGCTGGCCAGGCCATGTGTTGGGGAGCTCGATATTCTTACATTAATAGTTGTTTCCCCTGCAGAGGGAAGCAGAAGCACCCGATGCTCTAAGACCTGCATTTAAGTATCTGCATCCCTCTCCTAGCATTGATGGAAACAGGTATTTTTTCTGATCAAAGAAATTGTAATACCAACTACTCAGCCTGCTTTGTCCCCTGATCCCTTTGTGGGGAAGATGAAAACCTAAATTCTTGTTCTGAGACAGGTCACAGAGGAAATTGTTTTCTTGGTCTCATTGATTGATTTTCATCTGGGAAGTGTTCCATTTGGCCTTTTCCAAGCTATGCCCCAGGACTGGGGTCACATGACGGAATTTAAACGCCAAAATCATCCTAGGAGTACCAGCCAAACGCCCGTGTTTCTGTGTTGAAATTCATGGGAAGCAGCCCGAATAAACCCAGAGATCTGACACTGCTTTTCTTATTTAAAGACTTTTTATTTACCCTGCGTTTTATGCAACCAGCGGGCTCTCCCCTTGTCCTCTGAAAGTTTAAGCTATTGACCTAAAGAAAGGACAGATTTTTAACACTGGGATTGAAGGTTTGAAAGCCACTCAGAGAAACCTGGCGTATTGGAAGCTTTTAATACCAACGACTGTCGGTCAGAGAGTCAGCTCTCTGACTTTTAGAACTGAGCGGTGGAAGCAAGCCCCCTGGGAAATAAGCCGCGTGTAGAAATGGCCCACAGGGAAACAGACGTTGCCTTTGGCCTTTAGCCCGAATGTCAGGAGATGGTTTTCATAGCATAAGCGCCATGATTTCTTTCATGATTTTTTTTTTTAATGTGGACCATTCTTAAAGACTTTATTGAATTTGTTATAACATTGCTTCTGTTTTATTTTTTGTTTTTTGGCCCTGAGGCATGTGGGATCTTAGTTCCCTGACCGGGGATGGAACCCCCTGCATGGGAAGGCAAAGTCTCACTCTCTTTTCTTTTAGATTTTGTTGATTTGGCTGTGCTGGGTCTTTGCGGCTGTGTGCGGCGTCCTCTGGTTTTGGCGAGCAGGGCCGCTCTCCAGCCCCGTGCGCCGGCCTCTCGTTGCAGTGGCTTCTCTTGCTGCAGAGCCCGGGCTCCAGGTGCACAGGCTTCAGCAGTGGCAGCAGACGCCGGCTCAGTAGTTGTGGCGCACAGGCTTAGTCCCTCCGTGGCATGTGGGATCTTCCCAGATCAGGGACTGCACCTGTGTCTCCTGCGCTGGCAGGCAGATTCTTACCACTGAATCACCAAGGAAGCCCTAAAAGGCGAAGTCTTCGCCCTGGACTGCCGTGGAAGTGCCAAGCACCGTGATTTCTTTGCCTGGAAATCTTGCCCTCACCTTCTAATATTAACCTGGGATATCATGCTTGAGTGGGGTAACCCTGCCCCTCCCTTCCATCACCCCCCTACCACTTCCCGCCAGGTCAGGTGCCCTTGTCCTGAGGCCTGCTTTGCCACTGACCCCATTATAACACAAACCTCTTAAGATTTGTGCCTTGAAGCACAGTTGCTTCTTGCTGGGGAGTTTGGTTCTCAAGCAGCCTGGGACACCGAGCTTGTGTGTGGTGGAGGATTACCCAAGGATGCTCCTCAGCTGTCTAGAAGGTGAGTAGTGCATGTAGGGGTTGTCCGGTGTGAAAAATGCTCAGCCCGCAATCACACTTAGCATCAGAGAGATGCGTGTACTAACAGAGGGCACAGGAGGACAAATGCTTAGCGGGAGGACTGGAAGGTCTCCTCTCCCTTCTCAAGCACAAATTCAGGATGTGCCTCTGCCGAGTGGAACTGAGGATAAACCAATCACACTCTTTAAATAATGTATTGTTGAAGACGAGTATTTGCTTATCTTTGTGTTCTCAGCTCCCACCTCAGGGTTGAGCATGCAGTGGTGTTTGGTAAATATTTGCTAAATGAATGAATGAATAATCAAGAAGGGAGAAGTGAAATTTAACTAATAAGGGATGGATGGCAGGGTTTCCACCCTCCACTCCCACAGTCACTGTACATGACTTTTCAGCCCCATTCTGGTTTTACAGAACATGTTCAAAAAGTATAATCCCATCAAAGCCAGTCAATTATGGACTAGAAAGAACTGGAGTTTTCTTTGCAGTTAGGCGGCAACTGGTATCCCAATGAGCTGCAATACCATCTTATTCTCTAAGAAGTCAGTTGGGCTCTTGGCCTGAGCATCATCTTCTGAGAAACCACCTCCATGCCTTGAGAGTGAAGTAGAGGAAGAAACGAACGCACAGGCTGAAATACAAAAGAAAGATGAGGCAGAGATCTAAGCAAACGTGTCAACCATGGAGGCCACAGAGGCAGGAACAAGGGACTCGGACTAGCCAGAGGCGAGGAACACTGGTACAGATTGCTGGACGGCAGGCCTGCTGTCTAGAACTTGTCACAGTGGATCTGGAACATATATGCCCATTCTGGCCACCCCAACCCTCGAGACCCACCTTGCTCATTATCAGAGCTGCTCCTTTGGGTCCTTTGCCCTGAGCTGTGGCACTCTGAGCTAGCTCTCTTCTCAGTTGTGGCTGAATGTAACATGTTTACCATGAATCATCCCTTTTACTGTCTTAACGGAAAAAAATAAGAAGTTGGTTGGGCTGTACTCACCATGCCCGGCGAGTCAAGGAATGGTAGATGGGCTGCCAGTCATGGTGTGGCCCGGACCAGCGCCTGCTGCTGTAAACCGCCAAGCAGCAAGGTCTTGGGAAAGAGCCAGGGGCTCCAACTGTTCACATTAGAGACCTCTCTGTCAGCTTATCTTGATCTTCAGGTTGCCAAGATTCTGTGAGGGCAGTGTGTAATAAAATAACTCCCTCTTTCCTCCACACTCTCCACTTTCTCTTTCTTTTTTCTTTTTTTAACAGCTAGCAATAAATGGGCTGGCTTTCACCTTTTCCAAGTGCCTGGGTTGTTCGCTTTGAGACATCTGCTTGTCTTGAGAGTAAAAAGAGAAACTTGGTTCTGAGACTCCGGAATTCTCTCTTTCTGGTTTGCTTTTTCACTCCATCAACTGAGGGACCAGAGGAAATGTCAGAATCCCTAGGCTTCTCAGTAAAAGACACACCTGTTCAGGGTCAGAACCACGCAGTCTCTACCTGGCCTTCTTGCTCTAATACTGGAACTCGTGGATGATATGGGACCACCAGGCTTTGGCTTTGTTGGGATATTTCTTTCGGAATTTTTTTTTTTCCTCCAGACCATGCAGCATTACTTCCCTGACTAGGGAAATAATTTTAATACTAAATAACATTTCTGTACAGTGGAAATGCAGAGTCCTAACTATTGGACCACTAGAAAAGTCCCTTTGCTGGGAAATTTAGAATCTGCCACATGTTTAACATTTCTTGCGTCTCCTTACACATAGCCGTCATTTCCACGGGGATTTCTCTTTGCAGTTATTTGCAATTATTTTATGTCATTATGTAGCCTTCCAATTGCTGTTGGCTATAAATTCCAAGTTGTGATTTATGTCTCTTAAGTACTAAGGCAGTCCTTTCGTACATTATTCATACCCTTCTAATTAATTATTTCATGTGCTTGGCTGATTTGTGTGTAGAAATTTTGGTTCCTAATATTTTCCAGACAGAATCGTATTGGTCTTATCTTTGAGTGCAGCATCTTCACATATCATGTTGCAGCCGTGTGATTCTACACTATGTGGCATGAGCTGTGCTAAATGCTTTTTATTTATTGTCTACTTAATCCTCCAGTTAATACACCCACAGAAATTCTGCACAGAGTGGAAAGTTTGGTCACCATATCATCATATCAAGTCACGTGAATGACCAAATAGTGGTCCAAAGAATGATAAGCATAATTAGAGAAAAGCAAATCAAAGCTACAGTGAGGTACCATCTTAAACCAGTTAGAATGACCGTCATTAAAAAAAAAGAATCTACAAGTAACAAATGCTTGAGATGGTGTGGAGAAAAGGGAACCTCCTTCACTGTTGGTGGGAATGTAAATTGGTGCAGCCACTATGGAGAACAGTATGGAGGGTCCTCAGAAAACTAAAAATAGAACTGCTGTATGATGCAGCCATCCCACTAAAAATAGAACTGCTGTATGATGCAGCAATCCCACTTCTGGGAATATAGCTGGCCAAAACTATAATTTGAAAGGATTCATGTACCCCAGTGTTCACCGTAGTGTTATTTACAATAGCCAAGTAATGGAGGCAACCTACATGTCCATCGACAGATAAATGGATAAAGAAGACTTGGTGCATGTGGCAATGGAATATTACTCAGCCACGAAAAAGTATTGAAATGATGCTGCTTGCAGCAGCATACCATCTTAAGTGAAGGAACTCAGAAAGAAGACAACAAATACCATGCTTTTTCACTCCATCAACTGAGGGACCAGAGGAAATGTCAGAATCCCTAGGCTTCTCATGTGGAATCCAGAATATGACCCTGATGAACTTACATGTGAAACAAGCTCACAGACACAGACTTACAGTTTCCAAAGTGGGGCTGTGGAAGGAAGGAGGGGTGGGGAGCTAGAGATTAGAGACAAACTGTTGTATATAGGATAGGGGAACAACAAGGTCCTACTGTATAGCGCAGGGAACTATATTCAGAGTCCTGTGAGAAACCATGATAGAAAACCACATGAGTAAGAATGAATGTATCTGTAGACCTGAATCACTGTGCTGTACAGCAGTAATTAACACAACACTGTGAATCAACTGTACTTCAATAAGCTAAGTTTTAAGAAAAGAATGGTAGGAATCGCGACAGTGTCTCACACTGTTTTAGGGTTTTTATATGCTTTAATCTCTTTAATCTTCTCGAAACCCTCTGAAATAGTATAACTGTTGTCCTTATTTCATAGCTGATTATGAGGTCCTGAGAGATTAGAAAACTTTCTCAGGGTCATACAGCTTGAATGTGGCAGCACTAGGCACCAAAAGCAGAATTCTGACTCCTGAGCCTTTCCTTCTAAATAATAAAGTGTTGTTTTAAAATAATGAAACCATTATTAATGTCTTCAACAGAGATCCTGTGAATCACTAAAAATGGAAATTATTATGAAACGTTCATTTTCTCATATTAAATAGAGTTTGAGTGATTTTCAAATTTGCATCCTTTCTAGGAAGCCTGAATAATTAAATTCCAGTTCTAATTTTAACATTTCCTTTTTGAAATCATCGGAATCATTGGTTCAAAGCGAACATTTTGGGAATGCCTGCTCCATGCCAGGCCCTGTGCTGAGTGTTTCTCATCTGTTATCTCATTTAATTCTCATAATACCATTATGCTTTGAGAGCTGAGGAAACAGAGCTGCACCGAGATTTAGCTCATCAGGGCCCATCCCAGCGGCTTGGGTTCCATGGCTGGAGACCTCCTGGCAAACTCACCTGCTTTCTAGGAGTACAGAGTCAGAGGTCCTTTCCCAGTGCATCAGGAAGGATTCCTGAGAAAAAGTACAGTCATGTGGGCTATCTGATTCCTGCTCATTTAGTCAGAAAAAGCCTATACATTTCATGTGGGGCCCAGGGAGGAAGGGGCTGATGCTGCCATTGGCTCAGGGGGGTTGAGTCTCCCCTCTGCTCTGAGCAGCTGCTCAGATGGTCCACATGGAGCTAAGGTGGTAGCCTTCTTTGCCCCTCCCTACATCACTGGCCAGCTGCAGATCCGGCTGTGTATTTATTGATTTCTTAAATATTTATTTGTTTCCTTGGCTGTGCTGGGTGGGTCTGAGTTGCAACACACCAACTCGTAGTTGATGCCTGTGACCAGGGACCGGACCTGGACCCCTGCGTTGGGAGTGCAGACTCTTAGCCGTGGGCCACTAGGGAGGTGCCCTGGCTGTGTCTTTCCTACCATTGCCGTGCTCAGTCTGTGGGTGAGCTCAGAGGTCAGGAGCCTCAGAAGCTCCTGTTAGGAGACAGAGGACACTCAAGGGCAGAGTGCCCTTCTGCATGCGGCCCTGGCTTTGATACCTCTGGTAGTAGCCAGGAAGGTGCCTCTTCCTTTCAGCATCGATGGTCTGAACTCATGGTACAGGAAAAGGGACCCCTTCTGTGCTGGGCAGCTGGGCCCAGAACCATGGTCTTCTAGTGATGCTTAGCATGAGACCTTGGAGGGAGGGCGAGTGTGTGAAGTCCTCCCAGCACCTCCTGCCTGGGGCCCTGCGTGAGTATGAACTTGGACCTGGTGACTTGCCTCTTTATGCTTTGCCCATCCAAAGAGAGATGTAAAAGCCAGGCTGCTGGCATCAGGGCTGTTTCTATCAGCTGACCCTGTTTCTGGGCTTGCTGACTGCTAAGTCACCTTAGTGCAGGGACGCATTCAGTGTCCTGATCTTTACGGCTTTCTTCTCAGGACCTCACACTGACTCCATCAGTCTGAGTGGTCCCGCGTAACTCCAAACAAGAGTTAGGGTGTGATGTGATGGCCGTTTGTTGATTCTCCTTAAAGTCCTGCAGATGAGGGAGGATAGGCGTTTAATGAGCTCCTGCAGGGTGGCAGGTGCTGATAAGTACCTACAGCCTCCATTTCTCATCTCACAATTGATATATTATCATTCAGAACCCGAAGCTTGGAGGTCAAAGGATTCTGCTTACCGCAGACAACGCAATTGATGGGGAGAGGGAGCGAGAGTTAATTTCCTGCATGCGTCTGTGTGGTGGCCAAGACTCACTCTCCCAGTGGAAATCTGTGCTGGCTTTTATGGCCTTTTGTGAGAAAGCTTGGGGAGACCAAGGTGCGTGAACAGCAGGCATGCATCATTGTCACTGCCAAGCATCTATTCCTTAGCCCTGGATCATGGATGTGTGTATTAGAAATGCCTTCAGTTGCAGAGTTGATACAGGACATGTGAATAGACTGATAATTCTTGGCTTTGCTCATCGATATTTTCCTTTTCTCCTGTAGAATGCTGTCATCTTTTCCCCTCTTCCTTCCCTGGACTTTTTTCCTATGAATGCAGGATGTTATTGTTCAGTCCCCTGATCGTGTCCGACTGCTTGCCACCCCATCGACTGCAGCATGTCGCATTTCCCTGTCCATCACCATCTCCCAGAGTTAGCCCAGGTTTGTGCAGGATGGCTCCAGCCCTTTCCTGACTGTGGTAGGGCTATCCAGGCACCCCAGCCCACTCAATTCTCCCAGCTGCAACCCTAGAGCTTTTTAAGATCCCCTCAGCCCTCTGGCTGAGACACTGCAGCCGCCAAGCCTGTACCCCTCACCAGTACCCACCCCCATCGAGTGCCATGGTACCGCCTGTGTGGACAGGGGGCCCCACAGCAGCTGGTACCAAACAATGCCTGTTCTCATCTGGGCATCCCGGGCAGGCCTGGCAGCTTCGACCATTCAGAGCCCAGCTGGGTCTGGAGTTGCTGGGCTGCGCTGCAGAGGTGATTTGCTGCTTGGTGTCAGTACAAACAAGACAGATTTCAATCCAAGGAACTCTGAAGGGCCTGCGGCCCTCTCCCTGTCTTCTGATTGTCTTTATGATGAAAGATGTTTGAAGTAGCCCCTCTGTTCAATGAACTCACGTTGGATATGACTGCTGAGGTTTACAAGATCACTCTGCTGTGCTGGCTGTGTGCTCTAGACAGATTCCCTAACCTCTCTGAATCTCTCCTCCTGTATCTTCTTCAAAACATATTTTATTTATTTTTAAAATGTATTTGGCCATGCTGGGTCTTAGTTGCAGGTGGCACGTGGGATCTTCAGTTACAGCATGCATTAGTTGCTGCAGGAAAACTGTTAGTTGCAACATGTGAATCATGACATGTGAATCACGACATGTGGGATCTAGTTCCCTGACCAGGGATTGAACCCAGACCCTCTGCATTGAGAGCGTGGAGTCCTGGCTGCTAGACCACCAGGGAAGTCACGGTATCTTGATATTGAATTTAATAATGCCTATGCCACAAAGTTCATGCCAGGATTTAATGATGGGATCTTTGTGGAGAGCACCTTGCCCAGGCCTTGGCACACTGTGTGCCCTCCATAGGTAATGAGCTCTCTTCCCCTTTCCTCGTAGGATTCCAGCTGAGAGAAGACAAGGCCAAATCAACTTCTAGACATGCAGCTTTGCTGTCTTTACCACTGTCTGCAGGGATCTGTGCTTGGCCGGTTTCAGATACTTTTAAACAAAAGTAAAAGAGCTTTAATTATGCCCTTGTTTGTGGTTTGGTTTGGTTGCCTCATTAAAAGATTCGAGAATACTGCCCGCCCTCTGGCTGCTGCAAAGTGCAGGCCTGGCAGGAAGTCAGGAATGGTAAGTCAGTCCTTTCTGGTGAAGCTCCCAAGTTCTTCTGGCTCAGAGACAGGGCTGGCCGTGTTGTCTGGGTGGGGTGTGGCTCAGGGCACACCTCCTGAGTCCATGTTTGCTCCGGCATCACCCCTGCAGTGGGTGTGTCTTTGGCCTTTATAGTTATACTCGCTGTTGCTCTTCACTTTCCGTTCCCTCAATTTCAGTTGCAGTCTTCCTCTTAATACAGATGACAGACACCACTGGGATTTGTACCGAGCAGACAGCAGGGGTGTGTAGAGTGACTTTGTGGTCACGTTGCCTGGATTTCAGTCCACTTCATACCAGGTGGTCTTAGATATAAGGAACCTCAGTTTCCTTATCTGCAGAATGGAATAGTGGTAGCACTAATCCTACAGGGTTGTGTGAGGATTAACCTATGAAAAGTGGTTAACGCAGATCCTGTCCCATAAGTAAAAATTGCCTATATTAATATTAGTAATAGGCTTCCCTGGTGACTCCGTGGTAAAGAACCCACCTGCCAATGCAGGAGATGTAGGAGATTCGGCTTTGATCCCTGGGTCAGGAAGATCCCCTGGAAGAGGAAATGGCAATCCACTCCAGTGTTCTTGCCTGGACAATCCCATGGACAGAGGAGCCTGGTGGGCCACAGTCCATAGGGTCACAGAGAGTTGGACACGACTGAAGTGACTTAGCCTGCACACACAGCCTTCCAGCAGGCACAGAGGCAGTGGCCCAGCCTAGGACTTTATTCTTCTCTGTGTGGCTTGGACCATTCTGATTCTCACTGTGCCTTTAAAGCAGAGGTGTTCAAGATGTTATATCTACCTTTTTACTTCTTCAAGCCAGGAGACTAAGTAGGCTCCCCAGGAGATCCTGTCTGCTCCCCATCCTTTGCTGCTGCTGTTCAGTCGCTCAGTCATGTCTGATTCTTGGTGACCCCGTGGACTGTAGCCCACCAGGCTCCTCTGTCCATGGGATTCTCCAGGCAAGAATACTGGAGTGGGCTGCCATTTCCTTCTTCAGCGGATCTTTCCGACCCAGGGATCAAACTCCTGTCTCCTGCATTGGCAGGATGCAGGCCTGGCAGGAAGTCAGGAATGGTAAGTCAGTCCTTTCTGGTGAAGCTCCCAAGTTCTTCTGGCTCAGAGACAGGGCTGGCCGTGTTGTCTGGGTGGGGTGTGGCTCAGGGCACACCTCCTGAGTCCATGTTTGCTCCGGCATCACCCCTGCAGTGGGTGTGTCTTTGGCCTTTATAGTTATACTCGCTGTTGCTCTTCACTTTCCGTTCCCTCAATTTCAGTTGCAGTCTTCCTCTTAATACAGATGACAGACACCACTGGGATTTGTACCGAGCAGACAGCAGGGGTGTGTAGAGTGACTTTGTGGTCACGTTGCCTGGATTTCAGTCCACTTCATACCAGGTGGTCTTAGATATAAGGAACCTCAGTTTCCTTATCTGCAGAATGGAATAGTGGTAGCACTAATCCTACAGGGTTGTGTGAGGATTAACCTATGAAAAGTGGTTAACGCAGATCCTGTCCCATAAGTAAAAATTGCCTATATTAATATTAGTAATAGGCTTCCCTGGTGACTCCGTGGTAAAGAACCCACCTGCCAATGCAGGAGATGTAGGAGATTCGGCTTTGATCCCTGGGTCAGGAAGATCCCCTGGAAGAGGAAATGGCAATCCACTCCAGTGTTCTTGCCTGGACAATCCCATGGACAGAGGAGCCTGGTGGGCCACAGTCCATAGGGTCACAGAGAGTTGGACACGACTGAAGTGACTTAGCCTGCACACACAGCCTTCCAGCAGGCACAGAGGCAGTGGCCCAGCCTAGGACTTTATTCTTCTCTGTGTGGCTTGGACCATTCTGATTCTCACTGTGCCTTTAAAGCAGAGGTGTTCAAGATGTTATATCTACCTTTTTACTTCTTCAAGCCAGGAGACTAAGTAGGCTCCCCAGGAGATCCTGTCTGCTCCCCATCCTTTGCTGCTGCTGTTCAGTCGCTCAGTCATGTCTGATTCTTGGTGACCCCGTGGACTGTAGCCCACCAGGCTCCTCTGTCCATGGGATTCTCCAGGCAAGAATACTGGAGTGGGCTGCCATTTCCTTCTTCAGCGGATCTTTCCGACCCAGGGATCAAACTCCTGTCTCCTGCATTGGCAGGTGGATTCTTTACCTCTGAGCCACCAGGGAAGCCCCCTCCATCCTTTACAAGGAACCAAATAAACGCTCTGACAAGCACCAGCTCCAAAGGCAGATGTGTTATCCTTCTCCTTTGGTTCCTTTCCTGCACTCTCTGGTCTGGGCAGCCTCTCCTCCCCCTCCAGCTAGCCACTGGGGCTTGCTTACCTTTTTTTTTTTTGCTGCACCAGGAAGCATTTGACACCTTAGTTCCCTGACCAGGAATCAAACCTCCTCCCCGCTCAGTGGAAGCTGAGTCTTCAACCACCGGACCACCAGGGACTCCCAGGTCTGACCTTTGAGAAGGACCTCTCTGCCTTCCTGACCCATGAGGGCCCCAGTTCTGTCCTGGATGGATGAGCATGGCTCCCAGGAACGAGGAATGGAGGCCTGAAAGCCTTGCTGGGTGTGAGCTTCCCACTCATTTAAAATCACCTCTTTCTCCATTTTTATAACAATATCACAACAATGGCTGCTCTGTGTGTGCATTCTGTCAAAAAAAGAATTGTGGAAAAGTCAAAAGCATGTCCCTCATGTAATTATAGAGTGAACCTGAGTCAAATATTATACTTACTCTTTAATGAGAGAACCAGTAAATCGGTAAACAGAGAACATTGGAAGAAGTGGGTGTTCGTAGGCATTTTGGGGAAAAAAAGTAAAAGGATAGAAGAGAATGATTAGGTAAGTGTGGAGAGAATGGTGAGGTACCGTTCAGATCAGCCCTGAGGTACCCCAGCTTCTGGGAGTGCTGCCAACAAAAGCCTCTCTGTCAGCTCCCCTCAGAGTGCAGGGGAGACAAGTTTTCCCCGTCTTCTCTTTCAAGTCCTGTGGGTGGTTGGTCTAATGATTACCTTAACATAAACCAGGTTCACAGGAAGAAAAGCAGATTTAACTTTGTACGAACAGGAGCTCACAGAAAATATGAGACTCCAGGAAGCGACCAAAGTAAAGGCTTCCCTGGTGGCTGAGCAAATAGGAATCCGCCTGCCAATGCAGGAGACACGGGTTCCATCCCTGGTCCGGGAGGATCCCACATGCTGAGGAGCAATTAAGCCCGGGCACCACAGCTACTAAGCTCTCGCACCTAGAGCCGGGAGCCACAGGCACGGAACCCCCATGCCTCAGGGACAGAAGCCGGGGTGCCCTAGACCCTGTGCTCACAACGAGAGAAGTCACCCCAGTGAGAAGCCCGCTCACTGCAACCAGAGAAAAACACAAGCACCAGGGAAGACCCAGCAGAGCCAAAAATAAACAAGTAAATACAATTATTCTTTTAAAAAAAGGAAGTGACTAAGGTAGGCAGCTTTTTAACCTTTTAAACAAAGAGGTAATACATTTTGAAGAATTAAGGAGACAGAGGGATCTGGACTTGGGGTGGTAAAGTAGAGAAAATGTAACGGGGCTTGTGACACAGCCTTCTCAGCCTTGAATTTCCTATCTCTGGTGATAAGGATGTCTCTCTCCTTTCTGTTACAGGGAGGATGCCTTTCATGTGGGAGGTTTATATCCTTCTTTTAGAGAGACAGAGAATATATTTGTTCTTTGCCAGGGCTGTTCCATAAATAACTTTAATTCAAAATAATCAATATGCCTGAGTGTGGTGTATCTGGGGCAGCCTGCCCAGAACCCCATCAAGGGGATGCCTGAGGAAAGTCCCCTGGCCTGCTGGGCACCCCATGTCTGATCCATCTCTGGGTGTAAAGGCCGGATGTCTCACCTGCTGCTTGCATCTCTCCAGGCTTACCCTGTCTTCAGAACTGCCCACAGCGCCAGCTGAGGCTTCTGTTGTGACCACGTCCTAGTTCACTTTTTCTCTCTACCCAGAAATCTTCAAGGTAACAAGTAGCTTCACAGTGTCCACACCCTTAATATATGCTGTTGTTCAGTCACTAAATTGTGCCCAGCTCTTTGCAGCCCATGGACTGCAGCACGCCAGGCTTCCCTGTCCTTCACTGTCTCCCAGAGTTTGCTCAAACTCATGTCCATTGAGTTGGTGATGCTATCCAACTATCTCATCCTCTGTCGTCCCCTTCTCCTCCTGCCCTCAATCTTTCCCAGCATCAGGGTCTTTTCAGATGAGTCAGCTCTTTGCATCAGGTGGCCAAAGTATTGGAGTTTCAGCTTCAGCATCAGTCCTTCCAGTGAATATTCAGGGTTGATTTCCTTGAGGATTGACTGCTTTGATCTTGCCATCCAAGGGACTGTTAAGGGTCTTCTCCCCTTTCAAACCACAGTTTGAAAGCCTAAAATATTTGCTATTGACCTTATTTATGGTCAATAGCAAAATCGGACCCAGATATATTCCTCTAGATACCAAGGTTTGACCGATCTGTAGAGTCAGACAGCAAAGATTTTAGGCTTGGCAGGCCCCCTGTCTCTGGCGCTCTCCAACTCTTCAACTTTGCCCTGGGAGCAGGAAAGCAATCACGAAGACTAAACAAAGGGCTGTGTTCTAGCAACACTACTTACAAAAACAGGTGGAGGGCGGGATCTGGCCCACGAACCAGAGTGCCGACCCCTGCCCTAGAGAGTTAAGTCATCCTTGGGCAAGTCTGTTAAACAGTGCCCTGGTGTGAAAGGACAAGCTACCTGCCATCTTTGCTCCGCTTGATGCTTGTAGGATATAATGTCTCTTTATTTATTTGCCCATTTTTGGCTGCACCGGGTCTCCTTGCTGTGCGAGGGCTTCTCTATTTGTGGCGAAGCGGAGCTCCTCCTTGTTGCGGCGCCTGAGCTTCTCCTTGTGGTGGCTTCTCTTGCTGCAGAGCACAGGCTTAGGGCATGAGCGCTTCAGTAGCGTAGGGCGTGCCCTCAGTAGCGGTGGCGCGTGGGCCCGAGAGCACAGACTCAGTAGCCGTGACGCCCAGGCTTAGCTGCTCCTTGGCATGTGGACTCTTCCCAGACCAGGGATCAAACCCATGTCCCATGCACTGGCAGATGATTCTTAAGCACTGACCCACCAGGAAAGTCCAGGATGTAATTTCTAAAGCCTACAACTGCCTACAAAGTGCTTGTCTTAACCATTCCACAAATGAGGGACCAGGATTGCTGAGGATTCTCCATGGTCTTAGTATTTCGGTAGCTGATAGCCTGAAAGTAAGCTTGGTGGATCTAGCCCTGAGCCAGCCCTGCCCCCTTGGACCAGCCTCCTTCAGTCCTGGGACGTCCTCCTTCTCACTCAGTCATGGGAAGCAGAGGTTTGAGTGACTTGTTGGAGAAAAGCACCCCCAAAGAGAGCTGACTGCAGGTTCATGGAGCCCAGAGGTATCTGAGGAGGCCATGCACAGCATCCCACTCTGCCAGGTGTGCTGGGCTCGGCCCAGAGTAGGTGAGTTTCCCTGTAAGTAAGGCAGTTTTTGAGTGCTGAGAGCCCTTATCCATTAGAGTGTTAAAGGCGTGCCCCTGAACCTTGTTTCTTGGACCTCGTTCCTCTAAAATCAGGAGGAGGCAGCAATAGCTTACACATGGAGGCAGAGGTCTTACCTGGCTGTGCCCCATGCTGCCTGTGACGTTGACAAAGCCCCAAGGCTCTGTTAGCACCACTGTGAAATGTGCAGGGTCTCTCCTCCAGCTGTGCCTTTGCCAAAGTCCATTCAACAGGGCCTGGATTCAAATTCTGACTCCTCACCAGCTATATGACCGTAGGCCACTTTTTAAAATCTCTCTGTACTGTTCAATATGAAAATGAAATGAATGTATCTATGTAAAGCTTGTAGAATAATACTTGTAACATAGTAAGCACTATGAAAGTATTTTCTGTTATATTTTTTGTTATTATTGTTATTATCTTTAAGTGCTATTATCTTTAGCACTTAGTATGGTATCTTGCTAGTAATTGTTGTGGTTTAGTTGTTCAGTCATGTCCAACTCTTTGCAACCCCATGGACTGCAGCATGCCAGGCTTCCCTGTCCTTCACCATCTCCAGAGTTTTGCTCAAACTCATGTCCATTGAGTCGGTGATGCCATCCAACCGTCTCATCCTCTGTCGTTCCCTTCTCCTCCTGCCTTCAATCTTTCCCAGCATCAGGGTCTTTTCTAGTGAGTCAGCTCTTCTCATCAGGTGGTCAAAGTCTTGGAGCTTCAGCTTTAGCGTTGGTCCTTCCAGTGAATATTCAGAGTTGATTTCCATTAGGATTGACTGGCTTGATCTTCTTGCTGTCCAAGGGACTCCCAAGAGTCTTCTCCAGTATAGGGGCTCAGTAAGTGTCATTCAATACATAAATGAGCCATGTCATAAACTAGATTCATATTCAGTCTGGAGCACTGCTCTCCAGTGATGGGGGCATGCTTAACTCCATGCTGTCCAGTAGGACATCCACTGGCCACATTTGGATAATGAGTACCTGACATGCAGGTATTGTGACTGAGGAACTGCATTTTCAATTTTATTCAATCTTAGTTTAAACTTCCAGCCACATGAGCCTGGCTACTGCCTACCATGTTGGGCAGCATAGCCCTCTGTACAGTCTAGTGTTCAGAGAGTGTGTTTCAGTGTTTGGCATTTTTCAGACATCTGCAGCTGATTTACATGCAGCCAGAAGTGAGAACCACAGGACTAGAACACTTAGGCCAGCACTTCTCAACCAGCCCCACATATCCATCAAGAAATAAATTCAAGAAGTCAATATTAAGCTCCCATTGTATGCTAGTTACTCTTCTGGGCACTAGCAATCAGCAAAGAGAGAGATAGATCTTGGCTGTCCAAGAATTTGTGGACTAGTGGAAGAGGAGATACAGGCACAAATAAACAGGGCACTGTTTGTTTTTGGTTTTTTTTTTTTTTTTCACTGGGGAAGACTGGAAAGAGTTGGCACTAGCTGTCTCAGCAGGATTTTGTAGAACTGTACATGAATCTACGATGATCTTTGATGTGAATCAACCAGGCTTGGATGTTCTGGTGATTTGGGCCGGTTGCTGTTGCTCAGTTGCTCAGTCGTGTCTGATTCTCTGTGACCCCATGGACAGCAACATGCCAGGCTTCCCTGTCCTTCACTGACTCCTGGAGCTTGCTCAAACTGACGTCCATTGAGTCGATGATGCCATCCAACCATCTCATCCACTGTCACACCCTTCTCCTTCAGGCAAGGTGCTTGAGTCCAGTCAGGACAAAGAGGGTGTTGCAATGGTGACTGGCTTGGAGGGAGTTGTGGTGCTTGTTTAAGGAAAGCCTCTGTCAGAAGGGAACCCCTGAGCTGAGACCTGCCTGGTGAGAAGGAGTGAGCCTTGTCATGATCTGAGGTCAGAGGATTCTGGCAGAGGGAGAAGCAAATGGTCTTGAAATTGGGGCTGTGCTTGGCCTTTTTGCAAAACAGGAGGAAGGCCAGTGTGATGGGAATGGCAAACACAAAAGACTGTGAACACTGGTGAGCTTGGAGAGGAGGGGAGGGTGGAGTTTTTAGGACCGCGTTGGGCCAGGGTCCCGAGTTAGGATTTTGTTCTAAGTGCTGTGGGGGGTTGTAGGACCACCCTGAGCAATGCCTCCTGGACTCAGTGTCTCTTATCTCAGTTGTCATGCTGTGCATGGGTGATGGGGAGGGGCGTGGTGGTGTGTGGTAGCTCAGGGGAGGGCATACTGGTGCCAAGGCACTGACCGTGGCTGTGCAGCTGGAAGGGTCAACAGACAGGTATCTACCCAGGCAGCGCCAACAGAGCATACCGCTGGGTGGATTGGATCTTGAAGGTCACAGAGTTTTTACATGCCCTCCTCCCAAAATATACCTACTTCCCAGGTGGCTCAGTAGGAAAGAATCCACCTGCTAATGCAGGAGACTCAGATTTGATCCCTGGGTCGGGAAGATCCCCTAAAGAAAGGAATGGTAACCCACTCCCGTATTCCTGCCTGGGAAATCCCATGGACTGAGGACTGGTAGGCTACAGTCCATGGGGTTGCAAAAGAGACATAGCAACTAAACAGCAACAAACAACAACCCCAAATATACCTGTACAGGGAGCCTGAGCATCTGGTATTCCTCTAAGTTCACCTTCCTCCCCTCTTCCTTCAGAAGGCTGCTGAGAAACTGTAACGCCAGGAAGTGTAGGTTAGGGGATTATAAAGCAGGCAGCCTGAGGCAATGTTCTCTGACTTTAAAGTGCGCATCATCTGGGGATCTTCTTAAAAGGCAGAGCCTGACTTTGTTGGTCTGGAGTGTTGGCCTGAGCTTTTGCATTTCTAAAAGGCTCCCCCATGCTGCCAGGACCACCTGTGCTTGAGCCCCACTTTACCTAGGGAGGGCTGACTTCCTGCTACACATGAGCATGAAACTGTGACCCTCCAGAGCCTGTGAGTCTTTGGAGCAGGTTGCAGGTGCCTGGGAAGTTCTCACGAGAATCACGCAGGAGTCCATTCTTCTAGATCCATGGGAGCATCTTGGACTTGGTCGTGAGCCCTCTCTAGAGACCCAAGGAATCTTCTTTGTGCTTAGAGGAACCATGGGCCCCTTTGTTTATCCTTTGGAAGCCAAAGTGTTCAACAATTATTTCACAGCCTGTAGCAGTGTAGGGGCAGCTTTTCAAATCCAATCTCCAGAACTACATTTGAGGAGGGATATATTTTACATGAAAAAGAAGCCTTTAAAGCAAAATAACCTGTGGGCAAGAAGGCCTGGGACTCTCTTGTGTTGTGGGTTATTAACACAATGCTTTTAACTTGATGTCTGGGTGGGAAAAATGAGACTTGATTGCAGGAGATATTAACAATGAGATGATCAGTTTGAACTGAGAGGGAAGTTTGACTCCGAAGTGATGCCTCTGGCTCCAGATCCGTTTCTTAATGGAAAGGGAAAAGGAAGTGTCAAGAAGTTTAATCTGATACATTTCACTGAAGAGCATCCCTATAAGTGAAACCTATTACCAGGCTGCAGGATTTAGGGCTGTTTTGAAATGAATGTACTTACTCCCTTGTAGAAGGGACTAGTTCAACCATATTGATCATCTGGGGGCCAGGACTGAATGTTTTATTGAGGCAGGGTTTCAAATGGAAGCTTTTTGTAAATGAAACTAACATTTGATGACTGGGAGAAAATTACTATGACTTGCCATCTGGTTCCTCAGCCAATACCACTGATTCATGGTGCTTGTAGTGGTTCTTAATAATCTGTCCCATTTCATATTGTATGAGATATTGAAGCTATTTTCCTAATTCCTCCAGTCTAAACATTTAGGGTTATTGCACCAAGCTTCCACTCCAGCTTTCTTTGATCGAATTTTTTTGAATTCTCCAGTGCTGTCACATTTATCATTATAGGCTATTACATTATCACCTGGTAGTTTGCATTTTTATTCTGTTCTTCACTTCTAATATATTCAGATCTTCCTTGTGGAACCCACATAGATTTTTTTTTTTAACTAGGTGGGGGGAGGACATTGAACTATCTCAACTCACATCACTCAAAATGGTCAATATCCTTTCTTATTTCTGAGTGAGAAGCTATTCAGTAAAGCCCCTTCCTCTGTGTGTGGGTTTGCCCCCATTTCCAGTGTTTGTTTTTCCTGTTTATTTCTCTTTTCTTTCTGGAATTACTGCTTACCCCAGAGATAGCTGCTTAAAAGAAGGGGTCGGGCATAGTCTGAGAGAGACCTTAATGAAATGCCTTTGGTTCATAATAGAGTCCTAGAATTATGGCAGCAGCTTTTTCTGTGTTTGTAGAAGTGTTGCCAGCATAAACATATGCATCACTCACCTCTGCAAGGGCTTCCCGGGTGGCGCTAAGAACCCTTCTGCCAATGCAGGAGACATAAGAGACGCGGGTTCAATCCCTGGGTCAGAAAGATCCCCTGGAGAAGGGAATGGCAACCCACTCCAGTATTCCTGCTTGGAGAGTCTCATAGACAGAGGAGCCTGGTAGGCTACAGTCTATAGAGTTGCACAGAGTCGGACGTGACTGAGCGACTGAGCATGCACACGTCTCTGTAGACCAGAGTGTTGCTTCCTGAGTGGGGAGTCAGCGTGATGGCCCGGATGATCACAAAGCACCCTTATCTGCCAATAAAATAAAAGTCAAATACACGGCATGGCCACAGTTACTCTTCAGGGGTAGAACTCCAGGCAGAAGTGGGGCCTTCCTGGCGGCGCTTTGGATAGGAATCTGCCTGCCAGTGCATGGGACGTGGGTTTGATCCCTGGTCCTGGAAGATTCCCCCATACCGTGGAGCAGCTAAGCACACACCACAACTCCTGAGCCTGTGCTCTGGAGCCCAGAAGTTGCAACTGTTGAGCCCGTGTGTTGCAACTGCTGACGCCCTCGAATCTAGAGCCCCTGTTCCACCAGAAAGAGGAGCCTGATGAGCAGAGGAAGCCCACACCAAGCAACAGAGACCCAGCACCCCAAAATAAAAATAAATAAATAAACATTTTTTAAGTGGTGCTTGGCACTGCTTCTTCTGGAGGGACACTCTTCCCACGGTGAATGAAGGTGTCTATCATCCTGATACGCTGTGTCTTGTAAAAGAATGGTCAGAACTGTCTTTAGAGAAGTCTCTGTGATGCCAGCTGTGGTTTTGCCAGGAGATATCGTAGCCTCAGGAGCCAACAGTCCTGGGTGGAAATCCTGCCTCTGCCACTTTCTAGCTGTATGGTCTTAGGAAAAATAGGTAACTGTTTTGATCCTTAGTCTCCTCTGGAAAATAGAAGCCTGCCTTCTTGGCCACTGGAGAGTTGTAAGAATTTACAATAACTTTCTACCACACCGTGTGCCACTGTTTGTCTGTATTAGCTGCTGCTTTCAAAATGAAGCAAGCATATTAAGGAGTTGGACGTGACTGCTCATCTTTTATCCTGGGTTTTACTTTCTTTGTGCTGTTCTAAGTAACCTCAGTCGTGTCTGACTCTGCGACACTCTGGATTGTAGCCCGCCAGGCTCCTCTGTCCCTGGGATTCTCCAGGCAAGAATACTGGAGTGGGTTGCATTTCTTTCTCCAGAGGATCTTCCTGACCCAGGGATCGAACCTGCATCTCTTATGTCTCCTGCATTGGCAGGCAGGTTCGTTACCACTAGCGCCACCTGGGAAGCCTCTTTAAATTGTTTGGATCACTATAAACAATCAACAGCCTTCAACTGGGCTGTTTCTCTCCTCCTGGCTCTTTAGACTCTGTTGCAAGCAGTTTTCACTGCTGATGCAAATGCTGAGAGTGTCATCTTGATAAAGCCTGTCTCCCTGGATACCAGTGGCTGAGTGGATGTTTTTGTTCCCATGTGCCAGGCTGAATCTACCCTGCAGCCCAGGCTCTGGCGGCAGGGTGCCCAGGGCAGTGTCGGAACTGGATGTCCAGCGCCTGCGACTGCAAGGCCATCTCCTCTGTTTTTTTACCCATCGAGGCATCCTGCAGTGGTTGACATGTCAGCTGCAGGAGCTTTTTAAACAGCTGGGCAAAGCCAGGTGCATCTGAAGGCACGAAAGTCTTCGCTCCGGACGCACACAATTTTCTGTGTTGGAATGGAATGAGAGGCAGAAAGCACATGCTCGTGGTTTATTTCCAGTGTTCTTGGGTTGCATGCAGGTGTCTCTTTCAACACATCTTATTTTCTAAGCATGAAGTCAGAGGGAGATAATGTGACCCAGTTAACATGACAGGGCTTCCGTGTGTCCCAGGGGGAGGCATCCACTGACCATCCATCACACACACAGCTCCCTGTGTAAGAACAGGGCTCTGACCCTGGGTCAAGAGTGCACGTAGCAACATACTCTCAGCTCTCTGGTCTCAAGTGAGACAACAGCCACTTTCTTACCAACTGATGGATGTACTGCCCTGTGTATTATTCCACTGGAGAGGCAATCCCTCTGTTCTAGAAAGTGGAGATTGCAGTCTTCACAGAATGCCTTTTCTTGTGCATTTCACATTTCTAATACCATCTTAGACCTGCTTGTCTCTGTGGTTTCCCAAAACAATAGGTCTCTCCCAGCCTCTAGATTTCATTAGACACAAAACATTTCATTTCCATAATTATTCTCCTTTTGAGTCCTGGCTCTATTATTCTCTGCCCCCCAGAACCATTTGGGTCTCTTCTCAAAGGGCCAAGAAGGCTGTACACACTTGCTCATTTCCAACTGATCTGGAAAAATTCAGCTAAAGGAATCTGACATTTCGATCCACAAGCACTTAGCATTATTCTCAGGGAGTTGGGGTCTTCTTCTCCATGCCTTCATCATGAGACCACCAGCCCATGCATACTCATTGAGGGTGAAAACACCCGTGTGTGTTTGTGTGTGTGTGCACACACTGAGTCGCTCAGTTGTGTCCAACTCTTTGTGACCCCATGGACGGTAGCCCACCAGGCTCCTCTGTATGGGATTTCCCAGGCAAGAGTACTGGAGTGGGTTGCCATTTTCCTTCTCTGGAGGATCTTCCCAACCCAGGGATCAAACTGTCATCTCCTGTGTCTCTTGCTTTGGCAGGTGGATTCTTTACCACTGAGCCACCTGGGAATCTCCCACCCCTGCTGCTGCTGCTTCTGCTAAGTCACTTCAGTCATTTCCGACTCTGTGCGACCCCATACCCCTAGTGGAGGGAAAATTGCATCTTGTGGGTGGGGGAGGGGCAAAAAGATTGGATTGTTCTTTTTCTGTATAAACCATAAATGGATACACAGCATATAAGCAGATGTATAGTATGTCTATCAAAATATCACGTGGGCCCAATTAGGAAGAAAGGTCTAAAAAGGTTCTTGGGTGTGGCATAATGAAAGAAGGTTGAAAACTGCTGCTCTAAAATTTTCTCTTGATGCCTCCTGTTCCCTACTCACAATCAGTATTGCTTAAAAGGAGACCCCTTGCTCTCCACTTGGGGTGAAGACATCGCCAGGTGCAGTTCTGGAAGGAAGGAAAAGCTAGTGTATTTCTAGCTGAATATTTGTTCATAACTCTTTACGGAAAAGTCAAGCCTGAGTTTTAAAAATAGCACCCTTAATGTACCCTTTTAGAATCTTCTGGAACTCTGGACATCACCTGGGTGATGGTTAAATAGTCACACCAACACAAGTTCCACAACTACCAATTTAAAAGGAGGAGAGAAAGTGGCTTAGATTGGAAGCTGACCCAGGTTCAGAAAATGGAACCATTCCATAGGCCTCCTGCTCATCGCCTCTACTCACCTCTGTGTCTGGCAAACTCGATGGCACAGCCTAGTTCAGCATCTGTACATGGGTACTGAATTGAATCTTGGACACTGAGTTTTGGTCAATATCAATAAAAAAAAAAGAATAGCTTTATTGCTTTGCTAGGTAGAAGCTTTATTGCTTTGGCCTAGGGGCTAATACGCTCAAAGCTGTGCATCTCAACCTGCAGGGGGAGGTGAGACATATGGTGAGAAGTAATCCTAGTGAAAAGTTTTCAGAGAAGGCAATGGCAACGTACTCCAGTACTCTTGCCTGGAAAATCCCATGGATGGAGGAGCCTGGTAGGCTCCAGTCCATGGGGTCGCGAAGTTGGGCACGACTGAGCGACTTCACTTTCACTTTTCACTTTCATGCATTGGAGAAGGAAATGGCAACCCACTCCAGTGTTCTTGCCTGGAGAATCCCAGGGACGGGGGAGTCTGGTGGGCTGCCATCTATGGGGTCGCACAGAGTCGGACACGACTGAAGCGACTTAGCAGCAGCAGTGAAAAGTTTTACAGAGGGCATAATCAGCTTGTGGACATTCTTCTGATGTGCTGCTGGTAAGGTAAGGGGGAGTCAGCACTTCTGGTTCCAACCAGCCTGGGGTTTGCATGCCTACGGGCAGTGTACAGTTACCTTCTCCCACCTGGTGGGGGTTTTAGTTCTGCAGAATATCCCTTGAGGAAGAATCAGGACCCTGCCACAAGGCTGCACTACGGTTTCTTGACTGTTCCTCCCTCGTCTCCCCGTCATCTGCCTTTCCCTGATTAGCGCACATTTGAACCGGTCCTTTGGAGCCCAGGGACGGTCTTGAAGACTGAGAGAAGCCTATTGACTACAAACAAAAAATAGGGGACACGGAAACCCTTTTGTGGACAGGAGCCCCATAGAGTCCTGCTCAGTTTTGATGGCATAGTTCACCAAACACACTCCAGCCCTTTACACTTCCTTGAATTTGTAAGGAAGGCTCTCTCCACTCAGATTTCCCTTTCTTTCATCTTGATCTATCAACCTTTCACTGGTTCTGTAAGACCTAGCTCCAAAGATTTCTCTTGCAGGAAGTCTTTCATGAACCCCCCTATCCACCCCCATTTTCTTACTGCGCTTACCACATTCTGCCTTACATTTTGGTTATTTGTACACGTTGTCTTATTTTTCCATTTTATTGTGTTATAATTAATATACCATAAAATCCATCCATTCTAAGTACAGAATTCAGTGATCTTTTAGTAGGTTTCTAACATTGTGAAACCTACCCCACAGTCCAGGTTTAAAACATGTCTGTCACTCCAAGAAGCTTGCTCATGGCTATTTGCAGTCTGGTTTCGCCCCAGCCCCAGGCACCTGCTTTCATTCTCTGTAGGTTGGCCTTTTCTGGATGTTCCATGTAAATGAAATAGTACAATATATAATCTTTTTCTTCTGGCTTCTTTCAATTAACATAATCTTTTCAAAGCTAATTTATGTTGTAGCATGTTTTGGTAGTTCCATTTTGTTGCCGAACACTATTCCTTGAAATTATAATTTACTGTCTATTAAGTAGGAGATCAGTCCTGGGTGCTCATTGGAAGGACTGATGCTAAAGCTCAAACTCCAATACTTTGGCCACCTCATGCGAAGAGTTGACTCATTGGAAAAGACCCTGATGCTGGGAGGGATTGGGGGCAGGAGGAGAAGGGGACAACAGAGGTTGAGATGGCTGAATGGCATCACTGACTCGATGGACATGAGTTTGAGTGAACTCCGGGAGTTGGTGATGGACAGGGAGCCTGGCGTGCTGCGATTCATGGGGTGACAAAGAGTCAGACACAACTGAGCGACTGATCTGAACTGAACTGAGGTAAACTGAATTGGATTAGTATTGTATTTATGGATATACCACATTTCGTTTATTCATTAACCATTGGTTATCATTTGGATTGTTTCAGCTTGGGATTATTATGAATAATGCTATCTGCAATCTTTCTATAGACATATTTATTTTTTATTTTTTTAGGTAAAATTGCAAATGGAATGGCTGGGTCATGTGGTAAATTTTTATTTTATTGAAGTACAGTTGATTTACAATGTGATTTTAGTATCAGGTGTACAGCAAAGTGATTCAATTATACATGTACATATATATATGTATACATCTATATACACTTTTTCAGATTCTTTTCCTTTATAGGTTATTAAAAGATAGTGAGTATAGCTCCCTGTGCTACATTGTAGATCCTTCTTGTTTATGTGTTTTATGTATGGTAGTTTAGTTCAGTTCAGTTCAGTTGCTCAGTCGTGTCCGACTCTTTGTGCTCCATGAACCGCAGCACACCAGGCCTCCCTGTCCATCACCAACTCCTGGAGTTTACCCAAACTCATGTCCATCCAGTCAGTGATGCCATCCAGCCATCTCATCCTCTGTCATCCCCTTCTCTTCCTGCCCTCAATCTTTCCTAGCATCAGGGTCTTTTCCATTGAGTCAGCTCTTCGCATCAGGTGGTCAAAGTATTGGAGTTTCAGCTTCAACATCAGTCCTTCCAATGAACACCCAGGACTGATCTCCTTTAGGGTGGACTGGTTGGATCTCCTTGCAGTCCAAGGGACTCTCAAGAGTCTTCTCCAACACCACAGTTCAAAAGCATCAATTCTTCAACCCCACTTTCTTCAATTTAAGTCTGAATTTGGCAATAAGGAGTTCATAATCTGAGCCACAGTCAGCTCCCAGTCTTGTTTTGGCTGACTGTATAGAGCTTCTCCATCTTTGGCTGCAAAGAATATAATCAATCTGATTTCAGTGTTGACCATCTGGTGATGTCCATGTGTAGAGTCTTCTCTTGTGTTGTTGGAAGAGAGTGTTTGCTATGACCAGTGAATTCTCTTAGCAAAACTCTATTAGCCTTTGCCCTGCTTCATTCTGTACTCCAAGGTCAAATTTACCTGTTACTCCAGATGTTTCTTGACTTCCTACTTTTGCATTCCAGTCCCCTATAATGAAAAGGACATCTTTTGGGAGTGTTAGTTCTAAAAGGTCTTGTAGGTCTTCATAGAACCATTCAACTTCAGCTTCTTCAACATTACTTGTCAGAGCATAGACTTGGGTTACTGTGATATTGAGTGGTCTGCCTTGGAGGCAAACAGAGATCATTCTGTTGTTTTTGAGATTGCATCCAAGTACTGCATTTTGGATTCTTTTGTTGATCATGAGGGCTATTCCATTTCCTCTAAGGGATTCCTGCCTGCAGTAGTAGATATAATGGTCATCTGAGTTAAATTCACCCATTCCAGTCCATCTTAGTTCGCTGATTCCTAGAATGTCGACGTTCACTCTTGCTGTCTCCTGTTTGACCACTTCCAATTTGCCTTGATTCATGAACCTAACATTCCAGGATCCTAACATTCCAGGATCCTATGCAATATTGCTCTTTACAGCATCGGACCTTGGTTCTATCACCAGTCACATCCACAGCTGGGTATTGTTTTTGCTTTGTCTCCATCCCTTCATTCTTTCTGGAGTTATTTCTCCACTGATCTCCAGTAGCATATTGGGCACCTACCGACTTGGGGAGTTCATCTTTCAGTGTCCTATCTTTTTGCCTTTTCATACTGTTCATGGGGTTCTCAAGGCAAGAATACTAAAGTGGTTTGCCATTCCCTTCTCCTGTGGACCACATTCTGTCAGACCTCTCCACCATGACCCGCCTGTCTTGGGTGGTCCCACGGGCATGGCTTAGTTTCACGGAGTTAGACAAGGCTGTGGTCCGTGTGATCAGACTGGCTAGTTTTCTGTGAGTGTGGTTTCAGTGTGTCTGCCCTCTGAAGCCCTCTCGCAACACCTACCGTCTTACTTGGGTTTCTCTTACCTTGGACGTGGGGTATCTCTTCATGGCTGCTCCAGCAAAGCGCAGCCGCTGCTCCTTATCTTGGACATGTGGTATCTCCTCACATCCGCCCCTCCTGACCTTGGACGTGGGGTATCTCCTCTCGGCCTCCACTCCTGACTTTGGATGTAGGGTAGCTCCTCTCAGCCGCCGCTCCTGACCTTGGACGTAGTATTGTAGTGTGTATATGTTAATCCCAAACTCCTAATTTATCCTTTCCCCACCTTTTCCTTTCGGTAACCATAAGTTTGTTTTCTATGTCTGTGGGTCTATTTCTCTTTTGCGTATAAATTCGTTTATATCATGTTTTTTTAGATTTCACATATGAGTGACATCATATGATATTTGTCCTCCTCTGTCTTCACTTAGTACGATAATCTCTAGGTCCATCCATGATGCACAGATGGCATTGTTTTGCTATTGTTTGTGGCTGAGTAATATTCCGTTGTATGTATGTACCCCATTTTCCTTATCCATTCTTCTGTTGATGGACGTTTAGGTTGTCTCTATGTCATGGCTATTGTAAACAGTGCTGCATGCATCTTTCTGGATTATGGTTTCCTCAGGGTATATGCCCAGGAGTGGAATTGTTTTAGTTTTTTAAAGAATCTCCATACTGTTCTCTAGACTAGAGAGTAAGATCTAACAATATCAGTGGCTGTACCAGTTTACATGCATGTGGTAAATTTATATACAACTGTTTAAGAAACCACCCAGGTGTTTTTCAAAGTGACTCTAAGCATTTCATCTGTTCATTCCTATCAGACTCATACAGAGGTTTCCAGTTTCTCCAAATCCTTGTTAATGCTTCGTATTGTCTGTATATCTTTTATTACACCCATCCTAGAGGGCGAGTAGTGGTACTTTATGATTTTCATTTGCATTTCCCTAAAAACTAAAGATGTTGAGCATCTTTTCAAATGCTTATTAGGCATTTGCATTGATGGAATGTCTGTTTAAATTGCCTATTTTTAAAATTGGGTTGTCTGTCATTTTATTGTTAAGTTGTAGCATTGGTAGAAAGTGTTCAGATCTCAACTGATTTTCTTTCTAGTTGTTTTATCAGTTATTAAGAGGGATAGTAAGGTCTGTATCTATTGTCATCGAATTGTTTATTTCTCCTTTCATTTGTCAATTTCTGCTTCATTTATTTTGGGGCTGTCTTATTAGTTTGATGTCGCTAGGTTTACATCTAGCATTTTCTAATTTGTTTTATATCTCATATCTTTTTGGTTTCTTTCATCTTTCTTTATTGCCTTCTTCTGTGTTAAATAGTTATGTTTTATTTTAATTCCTTCTCTCTTTATGTTTTGAGTTATTTTCCTAGCAATTGCATCTACAATATGCATCTTAGGTTATCACAGTCTACTTCAGATTAGTACTGACTTAATTCCTATAAAATATGGAAGCTTTGCTCCAATACGCCTCAGTTTCTTCCTGCTCATTTGTGCCACTGCCATACATATATTACATCTGTATTTGTTATAGATTAAACATTACATTTATTATTTAATGTATCCTATACCTTTTATTAATTTTTTAAATATTTGAGTATCATCAAATTTGAGAAAACTCCTAGCACTCTTTTTACATTTTTTTCATATTTCTTCATATAAATTGTTCACTTCTATTTATTTGTTTGCTTATTTTGGGCCATGCTAGGTCTTCATTGCTGTGCATTGGGCTTTCTCTAGTTGCAGCCAGTGGGGGTGATTTTTCGTTGTGCTTTGCAGGCTTCTCTCTGGGTGGCTCCTCTTGTGGCAGAACACAGACTCTAGGTGCACGGGCTTCAGCAGTTTGGGCACGCGGGCTCAGTAGTTGTGACTCTCAGACTCTAGAGTGCAGGCTCAGTAGTTGTGGCCCACGGGCTTAGTTGCTCTGGGGCGTGTGAATCTTCTTGGACCAGGGATCAAACCTGTGTCCCCTGCACTGGGGTGGATTCTCATCCATCCACTGTACCACCAGGGAAGTCCACAATTCTATACCTTTTAAAGAAGTTAAAAGGAAAAATAGATAGCCTTTTGTGTTTACCCACATATTTAATTTCCCTGATACTCTTTCTTAGTGTATACATTTGCGTTACTCTATGGTGTAATTTCCTTTCCACCTGAAGGAATTCCTTTAGTTTTCCTTGCAAGGAAGATCTGCTAGCAATGAATTCTTCCAGTCTTGTTTATCTCAGAATACCTTTATTTTGCCTTCAGTTTCAAATGATAGTTTTGTTGGTCATGGGATCTGTGATTGACAGTTTCTTCTTTAAGTTCTTTAAGTATGCTGTTCCGCAGCTTTCTGTCTTACCTCGTTTCCAGTGGAAAGTCAGCTCGTAATCTTATTGAACATCCCTTGTGTGTGATGGTTTTTTTTTTTTTTTTTTCTCATTACTTCTTTGAAGGTCATCTGTTGGTTTTTTTGCCTTTTAGTAAGTGAACAGGTTATAATGTGTCTGGGCATAGATCTTTTTGCTATTGCCCTATATGGGGTGTGTTGAGCTTCTTAAACCTATATATATATATATATTTATTTTTTTTTGTAAATTTTGAATATTTTAGCCTTTATTTTTTTTCAAATACTTTTTCAGCCCTTTTTCTCTCTTCTTACCTTATGGGACTTCCATTATATATATATTTGTTTTACTTGCTGGTTCCCCATAGGTCTCTGAGCTTCTGTTCATTTTTCTTCTCAGTTCTTCAGATTGATACTATATTAATTTATCTTCCAGTTCACTGATTATTTCTTCTGACATCTCACATCTGATATTGAGCCTCTCTAGTGAAATTTTAATTTCAGTCATGCTTTTCAGCTGCAAAATTTCCATTTTGTTTCTTCTTGTTGTTATAATAACTGTGTCTTTTTTCAGATTCTCCATTCATTGGATTATTATGATATTGTTATTAAAATTTTAAACATGGGTTTGTTTAGTGCTTTAAACATTTATGTTAGGTACTTTGAATCTTTGTTATGTCCAACAGTGAGGACCCACTTTGCCTCAACTTCTATTGATTACGTTTTTCCCCTGAGAAGGGAAAGACTGTGCTTTCCTGGATTTTTTTTTCTTTTTCATGACTCTTAATGTTTGATGAAAAATTGAATGTATTAGATAATATATTCTAGCAACTACTGGATTCAGTTTTCTGTGCACACCCTCACTCTCCAAGTGAGATTTGTTTGTTATTACTGTTTAATTATGTACCTAGACCAAATCTGTGGAATCTGTCTCTCTTGTGATGTATGGTCACGGATATCTTGGCTCTGTTTTTGGTTTTTAATTCTTGTGTGTGTGTGTGTGTGTGTATGTATGTTTCATGTTTTAAATTCTTGTTTTATTTTTAAGTCTTTCTTCCTAGGAGTCACCTCTGTATCTGCATAGTCAATGGTTGGTCATGTCAGATGCCTCAAGCACTACACTTTTATTCAGACTTAAGGCAGCTTTTCGTCTTCCCAGCCTTTACTTTCCTCTGGGCCCTCTCGCCTCTCCTCTGCCTGTGCACACAAGCTCACAGGCAGGAGTGAGGAGAGAAAGTGGACCCTCTCTGCTCTCTTCTCCACTTGTGCGTGGCCTTTCAGTCAACCAGAGATCTGCGGGGGGCTTATCCAGGCAGGACTGTATGGTTGGTCTTCGCATTAATTTTCTGTCTAGTCAGCCAGTCTGTTGCTGGGCCCAGCCAGCATCAGGACCTCAGTGTAGCTGAAGTGGACTCCCCTGTCCATTTGCTGCTGGAATTGTTATTCTTACTTACAGCACCATGGGATGTGGGTTTTCACATCCACTGCAAATCCAGTGGACTCCCTCCAACCACACGGCTGCTGGTTTGCAAGGCCAGTCCACCTGGTAGAACCCCTCGGTCAACAGGAGGGGCATGGGAGCTGGGAGGGAACCCAGACCCCCACTGTTTTTACCAGAGGTTCGGAAGTTCTTCTTGAATAACTGCTCCTCAATTTGTTGTATGTTTCTAGAGTCTTGAAACAGTTGTTTTTGATAATTTTATCTGGTTTGAGCATTGTTCTTTGAGGAGAGGATTTTAAAGTTTAATTGGAGGATAATCGCTATATAATGTTGTGTTAGTTTTTGCTGTACAAAAAGTGAATCCACTATATGTGTACCTACATTCCCTCTCTCTTGAGCCTCCCTCCCAGCCTCTCCCTTATCCCACCCGTCTGGGCCATCACTGCGCACCGGGCTGACTCCCTGAGGTTTTCAGCAGCTTCCCACTAGCTGTCTATTTTACACACTCTAGTGTACATGTGTCGGTGCTACTGTCTCAGTTCATCCCACGCTGGAAAGGGATTTTGCTAAGCTGCTCACACTGCTACTCTCACCCCATTATCTTTTCCCATCTTTTAGAGAGGAAAAGCCACGTGGCAGAAAAATCTTGCCTCAGTTAAAGGCATGCACCCTGACACCAGACCTCCTGGGCTTTAATTAGCCCTGACCCTTTCTACCTGAAAGAACTTGGGCAAATTACTTAACCTCTGGGCCTCTGCCTCCTTAACCATAAAGTGGGGATAATAATAGTACCTGCCTAGTGGGATTATTGTGAGAATGAAGTGGATTAATAAACAGAGAGTGATAGGAGCAGTGTTTGCTGCACCACAGTGCTATAAAATGTTAGCTTGTGTTATTTCAGGGAGGGTTGGGACTTACCTAGGACTTCAGTTCCCATATCCTTGGCCTAGTACCTTGCCCACAGCCAGTCCCTCTGACCCACAGATCATCTTCATTAAGTGATGCTTGAAGTGTGGAGGAAATGAGGGCAACTCTCAGAGAAACCGCAGGCGTGAGGAGGAAAGCCTGCAGGGGACCCGAGGAGCAGATGGCTCTGTGCCTCGTTGAGGCCAAATGCTGTTCAGTCTTTGTCCTGGGCTCATGGGTATTATTCCTCCCAGCACCAGGAACTGCCCGAGATGTCCAGGTGCTGCCTATGTACTGTACTGAGTTTGAGACCAGGTCTGCACTGTTGCACGAAGCAGTTAATTAGCATGATTCCCACATTTCAGAAATTTCCCTGCATCAGGCTCCAGGGGTGGACAGAACAGCTTGGCCAAGCTGCTGCTTTTGTTGCTGTTCAGTCACTCAGTCGCTGACCCTTTGGGACCCCACGGACTGCAGCTGTCAGGCTCCCCTGTCCTTCACTGTCTCCCGGAGTTTGCTCAAACGCATGTCCATTGAGTCGCAACACCATCCAACCACCTCCTGCTTGTTGCCCGCTTCTCCTCCTGCTCTCGTCTTTCCCAGGATCACGGTCTTTTCCAATGAGTCGGCTTTTTGCATCAGGTGGCCAAAATATTGGAACTTTGGCAGCAGTCCTTCCAATGAATGTTCATGGTTGATTTCCTTTAGGATTGAGTGGTTCAATCTCCTTGCTGTCCAAGGGACTCTCAAAGGTCTTCTCCAGCACCACAGTCCAAAAGCATCAGTTCTTTGGCACTCAGCCTTCTTTATGGTCCAACCCTCATATCCATACATGACTACTGGAAAAACCGTAACTTTGACTATACACACCTTGGCCGGCTTTTTTAGGTACTTGCACAGAGGGGAGGACCACTGGGAAACTGCAGGAGGACAGGGGAACTTACAATGTGTGCTTACCAACCCAGGTTGCTGTGTGCCTGTGCAGAGCCATTGCATCTGTGGGGAATTGGTACTGTTGCTGCCAGTGGGCACAAGTGGTGTACAGACTGAATTCTGTCCCTGCTCACCACCTTGATGGGTCACTGTTGAGCAGGACATCTGTATGTAGTGACTGACTTATCCACCCTGGGCCCCACTCAGTGCTCAGAACCAGGGCTGCAGACATGGTAAAACAACTCTTGCTCTCAAGGAGTTTCATTCTTCATGGGCTACGCCAGGCAGGCCAAAACAGTGTTGGCCAGAGAGAAGGTAAAGACGGGATATTCATGGAGGAGGTGTCATTTGAACTGCCTGCTGTTGGATAAGGAGGGGTTTCTGCAGAGACTGGGTGTGGAATGGATGGTATTTGCTCATTTGCAGACCAGTGTAGGAAAGTGAGAGCAGGGCTTGCTGACCCCTGCTTGTGCAGGAAGCTGACAGAGAAGCAGAATGCAGCTGGATCTCTGCAGGTCTGGCAGCCGAGGACAGGGAGCTTGGGCTTTCCTCGTTGGCAGTGGGCATCACTGGAGAGTTTTACGTGGAGAATTAATTGGGGATGGACTGAGCGAGGTGAGACAGCAAATAACACAGCAGTCCCTGCCGGTGCACTTGGGAGAAGTCAGGGAGGAAGAGGGAATGAGCAAGAGGACTGAGACCTTCAGGGACTGGAGGAGGGGGTGGGAGGATGGGGAGGGAGAGGAGGAGGAGCAGAGGCCAATGGGATGAGGGACCAAGGAGGGCCAGGGGGTTTCTGCAGCCTGGGACCAGACAGATGATGTCCCCAGAGACAGAGGTCAGAGGGGCCGTGCCCACTGAATGATGAGGGGGCCAGAATTCTGTGCTGGGAGCTGCGGAGGCCGAGCCCGGTGACCGTCCCGGGCTGCAGGCAGGGACCGGGGGTCATGAGCACGTGGGAAGCGGGGAATGTGGAGACCCTCCCGTGAGAATAGAGCAGTGACTCCAGAACCCCCAGAGGTGACCTGAGAAAGCCGGGACGATGAGGGCAGGAAAACAACACACCCACTGAAGATGTCGGAGCTCCTTGGGAAGTTTTAGCAGGAGCAGCTTCCACGGCCCTAGCAGGGTTGGAGAGCACCACTGCTCCATGTTGACTTCAGTGTGAAGAACGGGGCCATCTACTCTGCAGACATAGACTTTCTTTGGTATTTCTCTAAATATTTATTTATTTTGGTGGCGCTGGGTCTTAGCTGCGGCCCACAGGATCTTTAGTTGTGGCATGTAGGATCTAGTTCCCCGACTAGGGATGGAACCTGGGCCCCCTGCATTGGGAGCTCGGGGTCGCAGCCGCTGGACCCCCAGGGAAGCCCCAAGCATGGAAGGAAAGATGAACAACGGCAGTGACCAGAAGCTGATTTTAAGTTTGGGTTTTGACATGGATGGGCGTCGGGCAAGCTTGGGGAGAGAACAGAGACGCAGCCAGTGGAGGGGAAAGAGAGAGAAAAGGAGGCAGAGTGGAGGAGGGGGGCCTTCAGGAGAGAAAGAGGGATGGCTGGCAGAGGCAGCCGTGCTGAGTGGGGGGAGGCTGGAGCTCAAGTGGCCACCGCTCTCCTAGCTCCGCCCCGAGTCACCTCCCACGTCAGGATCCAGCAGGAAGAGACGCTGCTGTTGCCTCCACATTCACGTCCACTTCTCCAGCTTCTCAGTCAGTCACAGGGGCCCCTTGGGTGCTTAGTTCGTATGTTGGCACAGCAGTTTTACCTCCTTCAACAGGGTAAGTTGCATTCAACAAGTCATAGACTATTTTACTCAGCGAGGGGCAAGGCCAAGTGGTGCTGAGTACTTGTTTCTAACATGGGCTGGGGGACATGGGCTGAGCATCAGGAAGCATTGTTGTCACTTATAGGCGTGTGTGTGTGTGTGTGCGCGCTAAGTTGCTTCAGTTGTGTCTGCCTCTCTGCGACCCCACTGACTGTGGGGTCCAGCTGGCCAGGCTCCCCTGTCCATGCAATTCTCCAGGCAAGAATCCTGGAGTGGGTTGCCTTTCCCCTCTCCTGTAGGCATGTGATCCTGGACTAACCACGTCTCCACTCTGGTCTCCTGGGTCCTCCCAGTTAAGTTTTGGAGGTGGGGCAGGGGGCGGTGGCTAGGTCATCTTCAACATCCATTTTGGCAGGAACGTCTGTCATTCCCTCCATCCATGAACATGTGTCCCCAGTGAAACTTGAGGGTGTGCTGTGCCTGAAAGTGAAAGTGAAGTCGCTCAGTCGTGTCCGACTCTTTGCCACCCCATGGACTGTAGCCTACCATGCTCCTCTGTCCATGGGATTTTCCAGGCAAGAGTACTAGAGTGGGGTGCCATTGCCTTCTCCAGGGGATCTTCCTGACCCAGGGATCAAACCCAGGTCTCCTGCATTGCAGGCAGACGCTTTAACCTCTGAGCCACCAGGGAAGTGCTGTGCCTGAGATGCACTGAAATGACAGTAGAAGGATCTGCACCTGGATTTGAGCAATGAGCTGGTATGAGCAGGCTGGGGAAGATGAACTCTTTCCTTCATTGCTCTGACACCAAAACTGGCCTATCGGAGTCTTCTGGAAGCTTTTTTAATGCACACGAGCAAGCAGTGTTTTGTTCTGTCCCCTGTTTATCTTACGCCTGGATGCACAGGCTTTGGCAACCGTATTATTTTCTTATCAGCTTATTTGGGTGGTTCATTGCTGAGAGAGAATATAATTAGGTGGAAGTAGATTATCTTGGTATTTAGGACTTAACCTTACCTGTCTGGTGGTTTGCTCTTGAGGAATTTATAAGTAATGGCTTTGTACACTGTCCTGGCAGAAACAGTTTATGTGTAGCACACTCCTGTGGGATTACAAGTAAAATCAGGAGACCCGGCAGAAAAAGAAATGCTTAAGCATAGCTCTGGCATTGTTGTTCCATCACTTAGTCGTGTCTGACTCTTTGCAGCTCCATGGAATGCAACTCCATGGAATGCAGTACGCTAGGCTTCCGTGTCCTCCACTATCTCCTGGAGTTTGCTCAAATTCATGTCCACTGAGTCAGTGATGCCATCCAACCATCTCATCCTCTGTCGTCCCCTTCTCCTCTCACCCTCAATCTTTCTCAGCATCAAGGTATTTTCCAGTGAGTCAGCTCTTTGCATCAGGTGGCCCACTGTTATTGTTCTAGCAGGCTGCAGGCTTGAGTCAAGAGATTCCTGGTATGCAAAGCAAAAAGGGAAATACAGCTATACTCTTTCCTGTTTAATAATCTTTGGTTGGAGGTGCCTGAGTGAACAGGAATGGGAAATGATAAAATTAGTTCCTAGGGAAAACAGAGCTTTTTCTAGTACTTAATGAAAACCATTTCTCATATCAGCTTTATCCTAGTGTTTCTGAAAGTACATATATATTTTCTCAAGGGATCCACAGTATTTGAAAAAAGAAGGCCTCCACAGTCAGCAGTTTCAGAAACTATATATCTCAGTGGATAATTAACAATGAATATTACCTTTGAGAGATCTCTCATAGTTTTGTAAAGAAACCTATCTATCTTTGTTAGCCCAGAATTTTTAAAGTTTCTGTGACTTCATAATGTTTTTCCTTCCCACATAGATTTTTAAAAATATGTATTTATTTATTTTAACTGGAAGATAGTTACTTTACAGTACTGTGATTGTTTTTGCCATACATCAGTATGAATTGGCTATAGATGTACATGCATCCCCTCCCTCCTGAACCCCCCTCCTACCTCCCCTCCCGACCCCACCCCTCCAGGTCATCACAGAGCCCCGACTTTGAGTGTGCCCTATGTCATATATCAAACTCGCACTGGTTATGTATTTTATATGCTTTTTAGACAATTTTCCTTATTTGGCTGCACCGAGTCTTAGCTGTGGCACTCGGCATCTTTGACCTCTGTTACAGCATATGGGATCTTTAGTTGCGGCATGCAAACTCTTAGTTGTGGCCTGCGGGATCTAGTTCCCTGATCAGGAATTGAACTTAAGCCCCCTGCTTTAGGAGTCTGAAGTCTTAGCCACTGGACTACTGGGGAAGTCCCTTCCTGCACAGCTTTTAACAGTAACTCCATTTGGCTGGGGGTTGGGGAGATGGCTTCCCTGGTGGCTCAGATGGTAAAAAATAAAATTTGCCTGCAATACAGGAGACCCAGGTTTGATCCCTGGGTGGGGAAGATCCTCTGGAAGAGGGAATGGCTACCCACTCCAGTATCCTTGCCTGGAGAATCCCATGGACAAAGAAGCCTGGCAGGCTACAGTCCATGGGGTCACAAAGAGTCAGACAGCACTCAGTGACTAACACTCATATTCTTCCACATTTTTTAAAATAGCAGGCTTAGCTGACAGAGCCCTGTAGCCTTCTCCACCAAGGTCAGGGGCGCCTCCCCCGGCAGGGAGCCTAGTGCTCCATCACTCGAGTGTGGAGTCCGTGGGACTGGGCGTCACTGGGCGTCAGTCCTGGCCCCTCTGCTCACCAGCTGCATGGCCATCAGTGGGATAGTCGTCTTCTCCAGCCTCAGCTTTCTCATCTGTAAAACTGGATAATAATATGACCAACCTCCTGGAATCATCATGTGTGATCATCATGAATAATCACTATGTCAATAGAGCCTGCAAGACCATCCCTGGATAAGTAAATAATAAGTGTTCTTTGGGTTGTAATAAATCTTCCCCCCATTCCAGAAGGTACCCCGCCTGGAGGCCACGTTCCTCCCACATGACTGGGTACAAGCTCGAGTGCTTCTTTGGGTACTGACCGTGTTTCTCTTTATTCTGGCAGAGAGCAGCTCTATTGGCCCTTTGTGATAGCTATCTTCACAGCTGTCTTTTATACTATGAGCTGGTTAAGGGCATCTGCAGCCCTGAGATTAGAACCTGGCCCAGCTACTCAGTCTGGAGTTTTCAGTCCATCTAACACTAAGCACAGGCCCTTTGGCCTGTAGTGAGTCTGATTCAGTGAACACGACTCCATCTGGGGAGTATGTGTGTTTGTAAATTTTTAGTGTATCAAATGGAAATCTCTTAAGACTGGTCCTCTATACTTTTTAGTTGAATGTAATTCTTGTTGAGGAAATCATTTAACTTATATTGTTCTTGAAGTTTCTGTAATAAAAGAGACCTGGCACCACATAAATTGTGAATTCAAAGAATGGTCTCAAGTCCTGTAAAAGGCACTATACTATTAATAATAGTCAGGACTGATGCAAAAGATTTCTGGTAATACATTTATAGCTCAGTCACTAACTGAAAGAAAATTCTATTATCTGTGTCCAGCAGGGATGGAAAACCCTTGCTTTTCTGCAGTGGGCCACTGAGCTATAGAGAAAAATCAATGGTGAGACTCATAATTAGGAAGCAAATTTAGAGGTTTGTTTTTTTTTTGTTTTTATTTTAAAGAAGAGGATCATTCTCTTAGAATTCTCTTAGAATTAAATGAACATAAGATTTCACTAAATATAAAGAATTAAAAAAAAAAAGATGCCTCTGTTGTACTTTAGGGCTCTTTAGGAGAGAATGTAAGCAGGAGAAGAGAGAAAGCAAGAATCAGGGACTAGAGGGGGAAATGGTCTGAAAAAGATGCAAATAATGCAGAAGACACAGGAAGTCTTAGAGATGCAGGTGAGTGAGGTCTTTCTAAGGAAAGAGGATCCAGGACTCTGGGTCTCAGACAGAGTGATCAGAGGGAAGTGATGGTCTCTTACTAAGCCCCAGGTGCAGAGAGGGCTGGCGGATGCTGCTTCCAGGAAAGGTACAGCCGTGTTGCACATTCGCAACCTCAGGCATAACTGCAGTCACAGTCACATTGTGTTTCCTTCTCATTCTAACCATGTGGCAAGATTCAAAGGAAGAATCATCACCTCTGTATTACAGACCAGGAAAGAGAGTTTCAGGCATGTTAAATGCATGGCTAGTGCATGGCTTTCAAAATCCCTCATGTCTTCCATCCACCCCTCTTCTCACCCTTTTCCAAAGCACGCTGATGCCTGTGGCTTGGGCTGGAGGTCAGAGGCATGTCTGCACCACAGTTTCTCTGTGCAATTCTTATTGTCTTTTTTTTTTTAAGAATTTTATTGTTGTAAATTTACACCCATTTATTATGTGGTCATAAAAGGGACTAATTCATTCCATCAGAAGTAAAGTGACATAGGGCTTCCCTGGTGGCCCAGTGACTAAGACTCCACACTCCCAATGCAAGGGGCCCGAGTTCAAGCCCCAGTCAGGGAACTAGATCCTGCATGACACAAATAAGGGTTTGTGTGCTGCAAGGAAGATCACAGATCCCTTGTGCCACAACTAACACCTGGCACAGCCAAATACATACTTTTTTTAAAGGCAGCATTAAAAAAGAAGTAATAAACCAACATTGACTGTTGTCTTCCCTGGCTGACCCGTGAGGCGGGTGGGCAGTCTGTTTGCCACCAGGCAATTCCAAGGCTCACTGTTATGCTGTCCTCTGATACCTGGTTCTGCAAACCTCAGATCCTGGAATTCACAAGTGACTACCTTGTGTGTGCTATTTCCCCCGTGCCCTCAATGACTCACTCCAAGGAGCTGCCGTTCAGGTGAAAACAGAACCACGCAACGTGCCTTCCTGATGCACTGAGCTTTTGAGGTTGGGCCCCTTCCTGCCTTTGCTGCGAGACCACATCCTGGCCCATCAGACAAGCAATTGATACAGGCTTGAAAATTCCTTCCACGGGCTTAGAAAACAAACTTGCATTGAAGTTGTGCCGAGAACGGCTTTTCCATGTCAGCAGCAGGAGCACTTTGCAAACTTGTTATAAATGGCCAGTGTTGTTATTGCCAGACGCGGGGATAAGGCAGTTTCCCATACTGGATGGTGGAGAAGCCAGCAGGACTTTGGCAATCTGTGGCCTGAGACCAAGTCCAGCCACAGCTTATTTTCATTAATAAAGTTTTCTTGGGATGCAGCCGTGGCCATCAGTTACGTACTGCCCAGGGACGCTGCTCGGGCACTTAGATGGCAGAGCAGAAGAGTTGCTATAGAGACAGAGGGGTCCACGTGCTGAAAATACTTACTGCCTGGCTCTTCATGAAAAGTGTGCTGATCCCTGTTCAGGAGCTCGGGGCCTTTCTTTGCGGTTTACATGAGGCTTACAGCCAGACTGTTTCTGCGCCTGCTCTCAGCATCACTGGGCCCTGCTGCTGGGCGTGTGGTTTGCGAGTACAGCTCACATTCCCCAGGGGGTGGAGGTGCTAGACAGTCATGTCCTGCGGCCCTTGGAGTAGAAGGGCTTCCAGCTGTAGCTTCTCTGCACTCGTGGGCTCTCCCCAGCTCTCTCAGCCCTCACGCGGGCTCCAGATTGAGCTGGGGAGACTTCCCCAAGGTCCTCCTGGGCCCCATCTTCCTGGACCCAGGCTGTCAGCTGTGGCTCTGCTGCTGTTTGCTCCCGAGACACCCCACACGGGCACCCTTCTCTGTGGGCCTGACAGCGTGTGCCTGCGGAAGCCTCGCTTCTCTCCAGCACCGCTGAAATCGCCGCCGGGGCAGTTTCTCCTCCTTCCCTCCCACGCCCCGCCGCCAGGATAGTGTCTCCGAGGGATGGCTCCTGCTCAAGAACCTCCCTTGGCTCCCCAGTGACCTCCAGATCAACCTCAGCCTGGTCTTCAAGGCTGTTTCATCTCCCCCCAGGGCTCTTGTGACTGAAAGTGGGGTCCACCTGCTTGTCACTCAAAAGCCGATAAAGAGGCCGAGTTGGTGGAAAGGAAAGTTTGCTTTATTGTGGATGCCAGCGACTTGGAGTAGTAGCGGGGGGTAGATGCCTGTTCAAAGGCCAACTTACCCCTCCACCCTACCAACAATCAAAGGCTTTTTTGTAGGCTGAGGGAGGCAGAAACAGCACAGTCAGTTCTGACCGTCGCCTGGCAGTGGGTCATCGGTGGTCTGACCAGCGGCATCTTGTCTTAAGTGCAGTTAGCCTTCATTTCCAGGGTCGGCTTGTTCTCATTTCGAGGCCAGTTCTTGGAACTGTGGCAGCCCATGTCATAGCTACAGTCTGGCCATCATGCAGGTAACTCCTTCCATGTGGCGGGGGTTTCAGTATCCATTAGACAGCTCACGGATACGGCTCAGAATATCATCTATTGCCCTTGAGGAGGAACCGAAGGCCTTTGCCTTTCCTTCTCCAGGGGATCTTCCCAACCCAGGGATCGACCTGGGTCTCCTGCATTGCAGGCGGATTCTTTACCATCTGAGCCACCAGGGTATCCCCACTTACGGACTAAGCCATTGTTATTTGGTCTCCGTTGCCTGTTCGTCTTTGCTTCTGCATTTTCTCACTTCTCTGATTGAACTTATTCTTTGATAAAGGTTTTCTACAGAGAGAGGCAGGCTGAGGACGTGGCGGGGAGGGACCGTGGTGTCCTGCTCCCTTTCCCCCAGGCTAGCCTGAGCTCGCCCTCCTCAGTGCCTCCCCTACCGCACTGATCTTCACTCTTAGAACACTGTGCCTCCCCCCCGTTCATGTATTAAAATCCAGCTTATTCTTGCTGCGTATCCCAGATCGATTTTCTTCCACTTGCAGCCAGAGGTGTGTTCTCATCCCCTTGAGCCTCCTGCCACTCTAGTGCCTGACCCCGCAAGGCCAGCTGTGTTGTTAGGACCCCTTATCTTTCTCCTCTCCCCAGGTCTTAAACCCCCACAGGGCAGGGATTCCTTCTCAGCCTTAGTCATATTCCTTGTACTTCCCACCCCAAGCAGGCTGTCTGTGTGGCTCTAGTTGGAAGTCACATGGCGCATGCGCACCATGGATGTGGGTACCAGCTGCTGTGAATCCTGACCTCATGGTCCTCTTATTGTTAGCCTTGCTGCACAGGTGCAGAGACAGCTCAGAAAGATCCACATGGCCAAGCGCTGTCAAAGCCAGATTTGAGCTGGAGGCCCCGGTGCTCCACCCCGACAGGACCAGGGTGCGCGGTTGTAAGCACCCTGCACTTGGGCCCTGTGCATCGACACACACTCCCCACCTGCCTGTGTATTAGCATCACCTGGGAGCTTTCACAGACTCCCGCCTGGGCCCCCGCTTCACACACTGTATCTCAGTCCCGGTGGGGTGGGGTAGGGGTGGTGCTGGTGTGTTTTCCAGGTGATTCTAGTCTAGTCCTCACCCCCTACTCCAGAATAAGAAAACTAACAGGTTGGGGAGGGCTCACACGGGCAAGCCTGAGCTTCAGCTGCTGCTCCAGGAGCTTGGCTGCCTGTTCTATGACCCCCTGATAACCTTGGCCCTTTCAGAGGTGAGAAAAGACCCATCTGTCCATGGTCTCCTGTCTCATGGCATTTCTGACTACTCTTGGTGACCCCATAGACTGCAGCCCGCCAGGCTCCTCTGTCCATGGGAAGCTGGACAAAACCTCATTCCCAGGGAAGCTGAAGGTCTCCCTTTGGAGCTGGGCTCCCTAAGCTGGGCAAGTGCCGCCCAGTGTGCACCTCTGACTCCCTAAGAGGTGAGTCTCCCCAGATGCAGCCCAGCTTTCCCATAGGAGGAGGAGAGACTGGACGTGAGCCAGAAATGAGGGAGGGCTTTCAATTGGCATCCCTTTAAAAAAAAAAAAAAGCGGGGGCTTCCCTGGTGGCTCAGTGGTAAAGAATCCACCTGCCAAACAGGAGATGTGGGTTCGCTCCCTGGATCAGGAAGATCCCCCCAGAGGAGGAAATGGCACCCCACTCCAGTATTCTTGCCTGGAGAATCCCATGGACAGAGAAGTCTGGCAGGCTGCAGTCCATGGGGTCGCAAAGAGTAGGACATGACTTAGAGACTGCTGCTAAGTTGCTTCAGTCGTGTCCAAGTCTGTGCCACCCCATAGATGGCAGCCCACCAGGCTCTGCCGTCCCTGGGATTCTCCAGGCAAGAACACAGGAGTGGGTTGCCATTTCCTTCTCCAATGCATGAAAGTGAAAAGTGAAAGTGAAGTCGCTCAGTCGTGTCCGATTCTTCGCGACCCCGTGGACTGTAGCCTACCAGGCTCCTCTGCCCATGGGATTTTCCAGGCAAGAGTACTGGAGTGGGGTGCCATCGCCTTCTCCGTAGAGACTAAACAATAGCAACAAAAAGCAAGCTTTTTAATCTTGAGGGGAGACAGGCTTATTGAGGACAGAGAGCCGAGCGGAGCAGTGGTTCTCAAAGTCTGGTCCATAGATCAGCAGTATCCACATCACTTGGGAGCTTGTTAGAAATGTAAATTCCCAGACGCATCCCAGATGCTCTGAGTCAGAGGAGACTCTGAGCTTGGGCTCCAGCAGTCCCATACCCTCCGGGTGATTTTGCTGCCAATGAAGGTTGAGAACTGTTGCTCTTGATTGACGGTAAGTATGTGTGTGGACAGGCTTCCCTGTCCACACAGGAAAGAAAAGAATTTGCCTGCAATGTGGGAGACACGGGTTCAATCCCTGTGTAGGAAGAAGGAAAATCCCTGGAGAAGGAAATGGCAGCCCACTCCAGTATTCTTGCCTGGAGAACTCCATGGACAGAGGAGCCCAGCAGGCTGCAGTCCATGGGGCTGCAAAGAGTCGGACACGACTAAGCAACTAACACTTTCACTTTCATGTGTGTGGGACACTTGGAGTGTCAGTGGTGTTCATATCTCCCCCACGCTGGGCACCAGAGATTCCCCCCTGGCCCCCAGCCCAACCCAGGGTCTTTTATAAAACCTCAGACTCCTGGGCCTCATCTCAGGGTTTGGTAATCTGTATTTTTAACCAGTGCTCCAGGATATTCTGAAATTCAAGTGTATTTTTTTGTTTGTTTTTGAACTGGGATAGCAGAAACCTGATAAATATTGCATTCTTTTAATAATCACTTTGTACCTACTTGGTGCAGGGTGAGGACACGTCCTCTTTTCCTCCTGGAGCTTCCTTCATCTCTAATTATCAAGACATGGCCATCAGTCCTGTTAGCTGTTAAGTGGAGACAGCCATTGCCGCTGGCAGGCATCTTCCTCATTGTTGGATCGCTCATTGCCACCTATGAGCCACAAGTGGGTTTATGGCCTTGTACATACTTAATAGTTCAACTTCTCCAAATTATGGTTTAAATAAGTGAAGACATTAGCCTCTGACATTATTGGGCCACAAAGTGTCTTTTCAGAATATCTGTATAGTTTAACTCTAGATTCAGAGAGGTGTCCATGAGGCTTTGAAGAGGTCACAGGGTCAAGGAGGTCAGGACCCCACGACTCCTCTTCTTGCAGGAGCGGGGGCCCCCTTCCAGGACCGGAGAGCTGGCTCTTGTCTAGCACTTGGAAATGAAGTCTCCGAGGAGACACATGTGCTGACAGAGCAAGGGGCTTTATTGGGAAGGGGCGCCCAGGTGGCGAGCAGGATGGTAAGGGAACCCAGGAGCACCACCCTGCCATGCAGCCCCCTCTCTCGGGTTTCATGGTGATGGGGTTAAGTCTGCAGGTTGTCTCTGGCCCCTCCTTCTGACTCAGGGTCCTTCGCACAGCCCTCAGCCAGGATGGATTCTGGTGAGGAGGATCCTGGGAGGTTGGTAGGATGTGTGGGGCCTTCCGGAATTCTTCCTCTCGGTAGTGGCTCGTTAGCCCCGTGTTCCTTGCCAGGGCCTCCTGTCGCAAGGCACCTCATGCAGAGGGTCACTGTGGTGCCTGGCCAGGGTGGGCGGTTTCGGTCAGTGTTCTGCTCCCACTGTCCCCCCTGTGGGTTGCTCTGCAAGGAGCAGGTTTGAGGCAGGACAAGAGCTGCAGGCATGGGCCCCCCGCGTTCTCTAGAAGAGCAGGTTCTTTTTTGTTTTGCCCACAGCTGCCTCTGCCTTGCCACCCATATGTCATCATTATCGTCCACACCTGTGTGATGTTTTTATGACGGGGCACACCTGCTAGAACGGAGCAGCTGTCATATTTCAGATCTGCTCCCCAGGACGGATGTCATGAAGCCTCGTGGCAGAAATGAAATACACCTTCTGCTCATGCCTGCCTGTCCTTCCTCCCAGCTGCTGTTGACCCCCACCTGGGGTCACCAGGCTGCAGACCCGCCAGCCTGCTCGAGAGCCACCCAGGAGATGCTGGCCACACATGTCCACTTCTGTTACTGCCTTCTATTATTTTAGTTAATTTTTTACATTTTTGGCTGCGCTGGGTCTTCGTTGCCGTGCGGGCTTTTGCTCTAGCTGCCATGAGTGGGGACTGCTCTCTAATTGCAGTGCACGGGCTTCTCACTGCGGTGGCTTCTTGTTGCAGAGCCCGGGCTCTAGGGTGCATGGGCTCAGCAGTGGCAGCTCCCAGGCTCTAGAGCACAGGCTCAATAGTCACGGTTCACGGGCTTAGTTGCTCTGTGGCATGTGGGATCTTTCCGAATTAGGGATCAAACCTGTGTCTCTTGCATTGGTAGGCAGATTCTTTACCACTGAGCCACCTGGGAAGCCTGTTACAAAGGAAAGAAGGGTCTAAATGAAACCTTCTTTTTCACTCGTCCAGACCTTCAGTCAAGATCTCTGGGAGCATTTAAGAGCCATTTTAATGAGACCAGGAATCATGAAACTTTTCTCGAACACAGCCACTACTTGGTGCTTGAAAAACAATCTAACTTATAGCTCGGGCTCCATGAGGTGTGAGCTGGCCTTGATTTGAGTAGAAAGACAACAGAAACAGGAATCAGAATGGGAATGCTGACGAAGGAGGGCGACACAGCCGTCCTGTCCTTGGTCATGAACAGGGACTTGCACAGCCCTGGGCCCTGCTCTGCAGAGCACACCCCAGGCCCAGGGCTGACAGAAAGGTTGCGGTAGTTTGTGTCGTTGCCTCAGTGCTGTGCTAACCCAGGTAGAAGCATCCAGAGGGCTTTAACAAAATCCCAGCTCTCTGGCTTGGAAACTCACAAAGGGACCTGGCATCTAAAATGTTTAAGTGCTTCCGGGTGCATCCAATCTGAAGGTAGCATTGGAAACCCCTGGGTTAAAGGAGTCTTTTTAAATGTGTGGGGTTGAAAGGAGGCTAACAGGAATTACTGGGCTACTGTTTGTTTGTTTGTTTTAATAATAAAGGTAAATAGAATAGAGCAGGGGCTCCCCAACCTCTGGGATCTAATGACAGATGATCTGAGGTGGAGCTGATGTAATAATAATAGAAATAAAGTACATAATAAATGTAATGTGCTTGAATCATCCTGAAGCCATTCCCCGAGCCCTTCCGTGGAAAAATTGTCTTCCACAAAACCAGTCCCTGGTGCGGAAAAGGTTGGATGCGGGTGGAATGGAGGTATGTTAATGAGCACAGGTGTGTTTGTGTGGACATTGCAGAGAGGCTGTGCATATGGGATGCTGACACCTGTGCACACATTTATACATTTGGAGGAAGGCTAGATCCACTGACTCTTATTCCTCTCTTTGCTTAGCAGCACATGCTGAAGCGCTCAGAGGCAGCCCAGTCTCCCTAAAGATGTTATTCTGCCTCTAGGACACTTCTCAGATACTCTTGTTCATTTCCGTTGTCACGGTACTGAACTTTTATTCTCCCTTGTCTCAATAACAAATAGCCCAGCCTCTTTTTCTGCTGGAGTTTACTTCTGTAGTCGCCATTCAATCCATCCTCCACATGGTGACCATACCTGAGTCACACTCGTGTTTTTAGCACTTTGCTGGTCCCAACATGTGCGTGCTGCACACTAAGTCACTCCAGCCATGTCCAACTCTTTGTGACCCTATGGACTATAGCCCGCCAGGCTCCTCTGTCCATGGGATTCTTCAGGCAAGAATCCTGGAGTGGGTTGCCATGCCCTCCTCCAGAGGATCTTCCCAACCCAGGGATCAAACCCGCATCTCCTACGTCTTCCTGCATTGGCAGGTGGGTTCTTTACCACTAGCGCAAACTCGGCAGCCCCAAGGATAAGTGATGACCATGGTTGCGGATGGCCGTTACCTAGCATTTATTCATACAAGTGTTTACTCCTGGCACCAGCTCTCAGAGGTGTCACCCTTATCTCCATTTTACAGATGGGACAGTGAAAGCATAGAGTGCCTTTGCCCAAGGTGATTGAGAGTCACAGATGGCCCCTGAGCTTTAGTTCTGCACCCCTCTGCTTCCCCGCCTCTCTGGACCTTCTCCGGACATGTAGGGAAAGGCTACTCTGTGCTAATGGACTTTTCATACTGTTGTGTCTAATCTTCACATCTATCCTGCCTGATAGGCATTATTATTCCTGTTCCAAAGAAATCAAGGCTTGGAGAGGTTAAGCAACTTGATCAAAGTCCTGAAGCTATTTAAGGAGATCCTAGGTGGGATCCCAGCCAGCTGCCCTGCTCCGGCTCTGCGTTTTGCGCCACACTGCCTGGGATTGGCCTAGGGTGGCTTCTGTGACTCCGTATAGTCTCTTTACCAACCTACCTTTCCACTCCATATGTCCCATCCCATCATGCAGTCATGCCACCCGGCATCTGCTCACCCCGTTGCTTTTGCCTAGAGTGTTCTTCCCTGCCCAACTAGGGCTCCCATCACAGGAACTCCTCCTGTACGGCTGATAATACCCAGCTGGAAACTGCACACAGCAGGACAGGGAGGCTATTTGCATTTTCTCTACAAGGAACCCTAAAATAATGCATCCTCCTCTTCACCCTCCTACGTGATTTTGCATCATGAATGTAGCATGTACCCAGCACACACGTCTACCTTCCTGCATCTTGGGGGGGCATCTTGAGGCCAGGGGTCAACCCTCCCTCCTGTTTCCTTTGTTTCTATTTTTGCTGGCGTATAGTTGCTTTACAACACCAGCTGCCCTGCTCCGGCTCTGCGTTTTGCGCCACACTGCCTGGGATTGGCCTAGGGTGGCTTCTGTGACTCCGTATAGTCTCTTTACCAACCTACCTTTCCACTCCATATGTCCCATCCCATCATGCAGTCATGCCACCCGGCATCTGCTCACCCCGTTGCTTTTGCCTAGAGTGTTCTTCCCTGCCCAACTAGGGCTCCCATCACAGGAACTCCTCCTGTACGGCTGATAATACCCAGCTGGAAACTGCACACAGCAGGACAGGGAGGCTATTTGCATTTTCTCTCCAAGGAACCCTAAAATAATGCATCTCCTCTTCACCCTCCTACGTGATTTTGCATCATGAATGTAGCATGTACCCAGCACACACGTCTACCTTCCTGCATCTTGGGGGGGCATCTTGAGGCCAGGGGTCAACCCTCCCTCCTGTTTCCTTTGTTTCTATTTTTGCTGGCGTATAGTTGCTTTACAACACTGTGTTAGTCTCTGCTGTACGGGGTGAATCACACATATCCCCTTTTTGGATTCCCTTCCCATTTAGGTCACTACAGAGCACTGAGCCCTGTCCTTCTCCTGTTTCTCTCGTGTCCTGGGCATTGCGAAGCCAACAGCAGATATTCAGTAGATATTTGTTAAACAAATGAGGGGCAGACAAGGATGCAAAGGTGGGGAAAGTAATCAAACTGTTTGACCCAAGGAAACTCGATACAGCCGGAATGCACAGAACAGTCAGGAAAATATTTACCTGATGGCCTTGAGAGAAATGTCCAGTGTTTGGAAATTTCCAGAAGGAAGTGAAGAGCTAATGATTATCCTACTGAGCTAATCTGGCTTGTCCATTTTGCCTACCCCAGGTTTTTTTCTCTTTGTAATTTTATTTCCTTCAATATGCTTTGCTAATTACCTCCTGGTAAAAAGCCCAAGAGTCGTATACCTCTAGCATGGACTTGAGAGAGAGGATGTAGTTGGGAGACAGTCTGTGAAAGATGTGCCTTTTAAGACTATCACCAGACTCCTGGAGAAGGGAAAGGCTACCCACTCCAGTATTCTGGCCTGGAGAATTCTATGGACTGTATAGTTTATTGGGTCACAGAGAGTCCAAGAGGACTGAGCGACTTGCACTTTCACGAGCCCTAAACGGGGCGGCTGTGGGGCAGGGAGGTGCTTCTTATGCGTAGAGGCAGAATCTTGCAGGATGGAAACATGCCAAGGAAAACTTCTTTGCCCGTGGGAAAGTTAATTCTTTAACCGTTTAATTAGGGTTAATGTTAATCGCTCAGTCGTATCCGACTCTGCGACACCCCCGCCCCCACCCCTCCCCGGACTGTAGCCTGCCAGACTCCTCTGTCCATGGAATTCTCCAGGCAAGAATACTGGAGTGGGTAGCCGTTTCCTCCCCCAGGGATCTTCCCGACTCAGGGATCGAACCCAGGTCTCCTGCGTCGCAGGAAGATTCTTTACCGTCTGAGCCCCCCGAATGAACGGTTAGCATGCCAAGTAAACGGTTTTTGGACTCAAAGTGTAAAGCACTTGGCACAGGTGGTCAAAACAAGGCTAACCAACAGGCTCGGTGGGAGGATTTAGGATGCACAGGTGCGCTGCGCAGGGGGAAGGGGGCCTCCCGGGGGGCTTTCCATCAGCACGGGCCTTGAGACTGCCTTCTGCACCCCACAGGTGAGCGTCCTCACCACCCTGGAGCGGAGGTTCAATCTGCAGAGTGCCGACGTGGGCGTGATCGCCAGCAGCTTCGAGATCGGGAACCTGGCGCTCATCCTCTTCGTGAGCTACTTCGGGGCGCGCGGGCACCGGCCGCGCCTCATTGGCTGCGGTGGCATCGTCATGGCGCTGGGGGCGCTGCTGTCGGCGCTGCCCGAGTTCCTGACTCACCAGTACAAGTACGAGGCGGGCGAGATCCGCTGGGGCGCCGAGGGCCGCGACGTCTGCGCCGCCAACGGCTCCGGCGGGGACCAGGGCCCCGACCCGGACCTCATCTGCCGCAGCCGGACCGCCACCAACATGATGTACTTGCTGCTCATTGGGGCCCAGGTGCTCCTGGGCATCGGTGCTACCCCCGTGCAGCCCCTGGGCGTCTCCTACATCGACGACCACGTGCGGAGGAAGGACTCCTCGCTCTACATAGGTAGGAGTTGCGCCAGCGCCTGGGGGGCCGCGGTTTCCTTTGTGGCTGACTCCCGGTGTAGGGAACCAGGGCCAGGGCGTGTGAACAGAGGAAGGAAATTTGGGCCCCAGAACTTTTAAGTTTCCTCCGGAGCTTTCATTCTCAGACTGGAGGTGTTTGGGGAAAATGCTGATGCCTGAATTGCACACCCCAGAAAATTCTGGGGCTCGTTGGGGTGCAGCCTGGACTTGTAATTTTTTAAAGAGCTCCCCAGGTGACTCCAGTGTGCAGCAGAATTTGACCTCTGCTGTGCATGAGCATCAACAAGCCTGGGAAGAAGGAGGAGGAGATTGGGGGGAGTTTTAAATATATATATTTATCTGCCTTTGTGTGTGTGTGTTTGGGCGGCCTGGTATTTGCCACCAAGGAATCCTTGGGGGTCTACACATTAGAAACCCCTGTTATTAATCATCAAAATGACCCCCTGGTCATTGTCTTATTGAAGCTCAAAGATAAAAGTGATTTCATATGCCCAGCATTTGGTATTATTCAAAGTTGGTAACTTTGTGTGTGTGTTTTTTTCTTCCCCCTGTAACGGGGTTATTTACTAGAACCAGATATTTGAGAAGAAGTAAGGTACATGTGAACTTTTGAAAACATTTGTTTTGTGCTACAATGACTTCTGTTATTTTATACTGGAAGGATGGAAACCATCTGCCAGTGTTGGGGTTAAGAAACATCCAGGGGTTGAATTACGCTTACAGCAGACGGGCTTCTCAGTCACTGCTTCTGGGCACTATCGCATGGTCATCTGTAGGGCAAGGGCCGGCCTGCCGAGCATCTCCGTTTTCTTGTTTACTGAGTTTAATTTTGCCTCCCACCATCTGTTAGCTTCTATGATTTGACCCCAGTCACTGAGTGCTTAAGCTTTGGGAAGAAAGTAAAATAAATTACCAACACCTGGAGAAGTTCTGTGCCTCCCGAAAGCAGTGTGCCTTGGAGCATAAAGTTAATTACAATATGGAGGTTTAGGTTAAACTAGAACTTGAACAGAATTGGTCAAAAAGCCTCCTACCTGCCAAGTTTCCCCCATACGCTGCCCAGGCTGTCTGAGACAGGAGGGTTCAAGGCAGTTACCCCCTGACTGCTGATTGTCCTCGGTGACTTCATGTCCTACCTGTGAGGTAGATGGCTCTGTTGAAAGCATACGTCGTATGTCTTAACCCTCTGTGAACAGGCTCTAGAGTAGAAAGGTGGAGAGTGCATCTCCCCCTCAAAGGGTGGAGAGCTTGTGGGCCTGGTCACAGCCTACCTATGAAACACAAAGGATTGATGGCTAGTCTCTCCACCCTGTGCTTAGGGGTTTCTGTTAATTGTGTCTGAAGGTGGGCGCAGTGGGGAGAGCGGTCTAAGGAAATCATTTGCATTTTGATGCTTTTAAGGCTTCAGTGAAAACCCCTCCAGCATGAGTCTGCTGCAGGCCAGGGAATGGGCCACAGCCTGTAGCCAAAACAGTCTCCCCAGCTCCAGCCAGGCCACTGGACTCTGACTTGACTGATATCACTCTGGTACCCCAGGATAGAGAGATTTTGGTAGCAGTAACAGCAAGTAGATATATCAGAGCCCAGAGAAGGAAAAGGGGAGCGAAATGCTGAGTTCTTGTGTCTCACGATGAAATCAAGTAGAAAAATGTCTCCCCAACATCTCTCCTGAAGCCACAGGTGAGGTGGATGACCTCTGCTTGGAGCCCACGCCTGGAGCTTGCATGCTCAGCGTCCTCTTGTGGATGTTTACCTTGAGGCTGCTGCTGCTGCTAACTTGCTTCCATCATGTCCGACTCTGTGTGACCCCATAGATGGCAGCCCACCAGGCTCCCCCATCCCTGGGATTCTCCAGGCAAGAGTGGCTTGCCATTTCCTTCTCCAATGCATGAAAGTGAAAAGTGAAGGTGAAGTCGCTCAGTCGTGTCCAACTCTTAGCGACCCCATGGACTGCAGCCCACCAGGCTCCTCTGTCCATGGGATTTTCCAGGCAAGAGTACTGGAGTGGGGTGCCATTGTCTTCTCCATGACCCTGATGAGTCAGGCATTTTCCAGCACTGATGGGGCCTGGTTCATAGGTCAAGCTTAGGATATGGTCTCATTTCGGTTTTGTGAGAGGTGGAAGCTTGGGCTATGGGGCTGACCATAGCAGCACAGCTCTTCTCTAGTTGAGACTTTTTCTCTGGGATTTACAGTGACTCTCTAGTAGGAGGAATGTCTCAACCAGATTTCTAGCAGGGCCTCCTTTTCCTCTCTGACAGTTTAGCATTCCCAGAATTGGGAGTGTGTCTGTGTGGTGTGTGGGCAGCTTGGTGACATCTGGCCGGATTCCAAGACATGACAGTCCAGGTTGTGAGCAGGCCTTCCTGAGTGCTTCTGAGCTGGTTTCTTAGGTCTGTGTTTTGAGCAACAGAGAGCAAGCTTCTGCACAGATTGGCCTCCGTAGGTGGCCTTTTGTTCCCTGTGTGGTTAGAATTCTCCAGGAACAGTTTAAGAAGGCCATGCACACGCAGAGCACAACTGATCCGATCATTTACTGTACCAGTCATAAAACATGTTTGTGACCATGGGACTGTGTTGGCGTTTATCTCCTGTAAGAGGGAGCTAGTTTCTGAAGCTGTTTAATTTGGCTTTGGAAGTATTTAGGGGAGCCGCCCGAATGGGATAGGTGTGAGTTATGGCGTCTTAACTCCCTGCAGGAGGACAGTCTGAAGCGACTGGCCCTGGGAGGTAGGTGTCAATGGATGCCCATCACCCGTCGGGGTGGAGTAGCCTGTGTGCCCCTTGGTTCTGCCCCTGCGGACCTGGTTGAGAGGCCCACGGCCAGCCATCTGATCACAGGCCTGATGTGAGTGTGAACTGGGGATTGAAAGGGTTTTAAACCCTGCACGTGTGAAGCACAGGCGGTTCACAGCTGCTCCTTCCCCAGGGGTGTCAGCATCGTCCAGCCACAGGCCACTGGTGACAAGTCCTACCCCCTAAATAATCCCTCTTAGCTTTTTGGTTATACAAAATCCTATGTTTCTGCAGCAGTGTGCTTCTGCATCGGTGACTCACAATGGGTTACCTGTATCGTGAGTGGTGCCGTCAGAATATCCACGGCCGTGACTTAGACCCCCTACAGCCAGAGGAAAAGGGAAATGTTCCATCCCAAATCAAGCTGATATTTTCCACCCAAGTGACTGTTTGCTCCAGCCTCTTAAGGCTGAATTACTGCCAAACTCCCAGATTCCTTGATGGTCATTCACAAGGGGCCTCTAGGGCTGGCATGATTCTGCGGCCGCTCCTGCCCAGCCTGGGGAGGAAGCCAGGGGAACTCATTACCAGGGGACAAAACCCGATGAACGGGGACACCGCTCTGCTGGCAGAGTTCTCAGGACCACACAGTGTGGAGCCAAGCCTCACGGCCCAGCCGGGGGGTGAGCCGGGGTGGCACGTGGCGCTCTCTCTCCCCAGAGGGACTGATGGAGCAGAGTGGCCGGGGGACCATGTGGGGTGGGGGCGTGAGTGGGGTTCACCAGCCGACCTCTGGGAGCTGCTCCTACTACTCGCGCATGTTCTGACCTTCCACGAGCTCAGCTTTCTCAGCTACTCTTGTTTCTCCAAGTCAGACACAGCCTGTTGCATTGTAGGCAAGAGTAAGTAGGCTAATGGAATGGACTCGCCGGGTCCTTTCATTAAGTTGCTATGTCAATCGGTTGGTGCCTTGTTTTTTTGTCCCCTTGGGGAAGGAAAAGGCTCCAAAGGAGAGTGGTAAGGTTTTTGTTTTTTTTTTAAATAACTTTATTTCTAGTTGAAAAGTATTACATGTTCACTGTGAAAAGTATAGAAAAAGAATCATTTAAGAATAATTACTCTTAGCTTTATGTTTATATAAAATCCTCCTTTTCTGCATTGTTATGCTTTTCTCCACACAGAAGAGGTTTTTATCATGAACATATTTTGCTACTATATTTCTCTCTCAATATTTCTTGAACATTTCCCTATGTCATTAAATATTCTTCAATGATGATCTTTCTGTATACATCACATTCCCTTGTGGATCTACATAATAATATTAAATGCCCTCTATCATTGAACATGGATTTTTTTTTAAGTTTTGCTCTTATAAAACAAAGCAGGCAAGTGAAGTGTGATTCTGAAAGGTTAGGTAACTTGCCTAAGATAATAAATGGGGCTGAGCACAGGATCTGAGAGTGACGTTTGTTTTGGTACATCTGGGACTGGGCTGAGGTGGGTAGGGCAGGGGACAGAGGGCTGGGGGATGCTCCAGGGAGTCGGGAGCATGTGAGTGCATTCCTCAAGACAGCCTGAAGCCTCTCTCAGGGAAAAATCAGAGGTGCCAGGAAGGTGAGCAGAGCGCTGGGTGTCTCAAATCCAAAGGCAGAGATGCAATTGGAATGGGGAATGGGCGTGAAAGCAGAATAGAGAGTTGGGAGGAGAGAGATGAAGAGTCCTGACTGACAGTGCATGTCCGGGGTCTGGAAGGACTTTTGCCCTGTTTCATGGTGCTTTGAGTATCGATGGGTGCAGATCAGAGCTGGAGGATTCCGTGTTCCCCTCACCTCTCTCCAGAACTGTGGACAATGTACTCTCACTTGGCTGTTCATTCCATCGGAACCACGATCACCATTGGGAAATTGCCCTTACGTCGTGCTGGAAATCCGTCTCCTTACAACGTTCCGCGCACTGGCTCTGGTCTGCTCTTTGGGTCCACTTTGGGAAGTGGCGACCCCTCTTCCGTGTTTGGTCGCTCCGCAGCTGCTGAGTGCCAGCCTCGCATGGGCAGGGAAGGGCACCCAAAACGTGGGTCTTCTGTGCTAGGACCTCTGGTCCTTACTTGATTCTGTTTCCTCCTACATTCAGCCGCTCTTTCCCTCCTTATGAGGGATGATGCCAAGGCTGGAAGGCTTGTTACTCGGGGGCAGGACCAGGTGAATGGGGCATGCAGGCTTTGGGTGCCGTATTGCCTTGCTGCTGCTGCTGCTAAGTCGCTTCAGTCGTGTCCGGACTGTGTAATGTAGCACCACAGACTGAGTGGCTTAAACCAGTGGTCCCCAACCTTTTTTTTTTAGTACCAGGGACCGGTTTTGTGGAAGACAATTTTTCTGCCAACCCAGTTGGGGGAGGGTGGTTTCAAAATGATTCAAATGCCTTACATTGAAATGTTAATAGAATAATCAGTTCAGTTCAGTTGCTCAGTCATGTCCAACTCTTTGCGACCCCATGTACTGCAGCACGCCAGGCCTACCTGTCCATCATCAACTCCCAGAGTTTATTCAAACTCATGTCCATTGAGTCAGTGATGCCATCCAACCATCTCACCCTCTGTCGTCCCCTTCTCCTCCTGCCCTCAGTCTTTCCCAGCATCAGGGTCTCTTCCAGTGAGTCAGCTCTTCGCATCAGGTGACCAAAGTATTGAAGTTTCAGCTTCGATATCAGTCCTTCCAATGAGTAGTCAGGACTGATTTCCTTTAGGATAGAATAATATATAGATAAAATGATAATAAATACAAATATATAAGTAAAGTAATATAAATATAATGGTAAATAAATAAGAAATAGAAATATTATAGAAATACTATGATTGCATTAGTTTCACCTCAGATCATCAGCACTAGATCCTGGAGGTTGGGGACCCCTGGCGTAAGCAGTGGAAGATTTATTTTAAAGTATTGAAGTTTCAGCTTCGACATCAGTCCTTCCAATGAGTAGTCAGGACTGATTTCCTTTAGGATAGAATAATATATAGATAAAATGATAATAAATACAAATATATAAGTAAAGTAATATAAATATAATGATAAATAAATAAGAAATAGAAATATTATAGAAATACTATGATTGCATTAGTTTCACCTCAGATCATCAGCACTAGATCCTGGAGGTTGGGGACCCCTGGCGTAAGCAGTGGAAGATTTATTTTCTCACAGTTACGGAAGCTGAAAGCCCAAGACCCCGGTGTCAGCACCGGCTCGCAGTTGCCCGCTTCCCCTCCTGGGTCTTCATGTGGTCATCCTCTTGTGTGCTCGCATGTCTGGTGTCTCTGTGTGTGTCCTAATTTCCTCCCCTTACAAGATCACCAGTCAGATTGAGGTGGGATTCACCCAAATGACCTCATGTAACCTCAGCTCCCTCTTTAAGGCCCTATTTCCAAATGAATCACATGCTGAGTAACTGGGGGTTAAGGCTTCAACATATGAATTGGGGGGCGCGGGGTGCTGATTCAACTCATAACAGGAGCCAGGGGGACTAGAACCAAACAAGACCTCTACCCTTTTTGTCCTAACTTTTCTATGAAGAACTTCATTGTTGTGTTTGTTTGTTTGGTTCCCAGTAATCAAGGAATTATTTGAGAATGGAGTTTTTTAAAAAAGCTTTTTATTTTGCAACAATTATAGAATCACAAGCTGTTGCAAAATGCATGGAAGTTCTCTGTACACCCATCCAGTTTCTCCCCATGATAACATCTCACATCACTGTAGTACAGGATCAAAATGGGGGTGTGAACATGAGTACAATCCATGGGGTTTGTTCAGATTTTCAGTATTATGTACAGTGATTTGTGTGTTTCTATGTGTGCCTGTGTATAGTCCTGTGTGATTTTATTACATGTGGATGCTGTTGTTTTAAAAATGCAGTATGGGGGCTCCCCTGGTGGTCCAGTGGATAAGACTCCACCTGCCAATGCAGAGCACAGGGGTTTGATCCCTGGTCTGGGAAGATCCCACATGCCTCAGAGCAACTAAGCCTGAGAGCCGTAATTACTGAGCCCATCTGAGTGCTGCAGATCTGGAAGCGTGCATGCCTAGAGCCCATGCTCCGCCACAAGAGAAGCCACTGCAATGAGAAGCCCCTTCACAGTTAGAGAGTAGCCCCTGCTCACCACAACTAGAGAAAGCCCGCACAGAGGAACAAAGACCCAGCGCAGCCAAAAATAAATGCATAAATAATTTTACTAAAAGGAAAAATTGCAGAATGGGATTAAGATGGCAAGCCATTCCAGTGTTCTTGCCTGGAGAATCCCAGGGACAGAGGAGCCTGTTGGGCTTCTGTCTATGGGGTCGCACAGAGTTGGACACAACTGACGCGACTTAGCAGCAGCAGCAGCAGGTCATTCGGAGTCATGTGAGTGTTTGACACACACACATACATGGGAAGATGCAGAGATAGAGACAAGGCTATACGTAGAGTGGGAGTCAACTGGAGAAAGTGGATTCTTTGTGAAGGGCTTGTTCAGTCCCAAGAATGGGATCCTTGCAGGGTACCCGAATACATGGAGCGGTTCCTCCAGTTGGGAGGCACGTCTATTAGACACGAATGTGTCACATTTTCTTTGTTTACCACTTCTGTTGAAACCTGCTGGAGCCCTCCACGTTCCAGTTAATGATGCAAAGAGAATTATTCTCAGATTTCATCTGCCAAGTGTTTGTTTAGCACAAAGGTCACTAATATCAGGCAGCAACCAAAGAGAACTAAATTTCTCTTCTGAGCTCTGGGAGTCCAGAGTTATTTTGCCTCTGATGAGTTTTTATTTTAACTTGACATTGGGTAAAATGTGTTTTAACTCTCCAAAGAGTGTGGGTCGGCTATGGATCAAATACACTGTGATTGCAGTTCATCCGAAAAAATAATTAAAAAGCCATCCCTTGTGGGAGCAAGCACAGCTCGTTATATTCTTGCAGCTTCACTGATATTGAAGTTCCCCTTGTTAATTTCTTTTTTTGTAAATAAATGACACTGTAAAACCAGTCAATTTGTTTTGGCTGGGTTTCATCCATTCCTTCTCCCCAGTGACTGGTCACATGCCATTTTTAGTGTGTTTTAGCAACTTGCTAGGAGACGTGTGTGTGGCTCTTATCTGGCACGTCCTTATTCTCCGGGCTGGTGGATATTTCTCATTCATTCTCACCTGCTCATAATTTATGCCCTAGTATTCATGGGATCACTGCTGTGCTCCCTGCCTGGGTGACCTTGGGCCAGACTCCGAATTTGGGCTCTGATGGTCTTGAGATTCAAATCCTGGCTCCTCCACCAACCTGCCCGCCAGGATTTTGGACACATTTTCAGTTAACCTGAGCCTGTTTTCTTATCAATAAAAAGAGCTTTGAATCTACCAAGCGAGGCTTTGCTTGGATGTTAAGTATCATGCCATGGTGGAGGCCAATAACCGCTGCACTCTTCATCTTTGTGGTCGTATTGTCTCCATTTCCAGGTGTAGAAACAGGAGGCAGGAAAAAGCAATTGACTTATTTAAATACAAGGGCAGGTCTTTTGATAAGAGGAATTGGATCTTGATTTTCAGTCCAGATATCATCCATCTAGTAGATCTTAAGAGCAACCTCCTCCATCCTGAATTAAATCAACAGGGCTCTTATTTGCCTGCAGACCCCTTCCTGTGGCTCATCTCAAAATACAGAAAGTGCTACAGCTGCCCCAAGCAGCAGGCGGTCTGGTTTGTATTAAGTCAGAAGCACCCCAGAGTGTGGCCATTGCCCTAATGTGATATATTGATGGCTTTCTGGGTTCCAGCACATTGCTTCTTAATTTGCTTCTTAATATTTGTTCAGTTTTTAAAAGAATGTTTTCTTGTCTTAGTAAAATTGGGAAAAACAAAATACAATAAGGAAACATAGATACTTTTTAAGCAGATACCTATAGGAAATTGTCAATGTTTAGATATATTTTCTTCCAGCCATTTTCATCTTTTATAATATTTGTTTATTTGGCTGTGCCAGGCCTTAGTTGAGGCATGTGGGATCCAGTTCCCTGACCAGGGACTGAACTTGGCTCCCCTCCATTGGAAGGCAAAGTCTTAACCACTGAACCATCAGGGAAGCCCTCAGCCATTTTTTTTTTTTTCTTTGTATTTAGTTTTACTTCGTTAAGACCATACTCTAAGTAAACTTGCTGTCTGCCAATGAAAGACTGTTTTGTGTCCCGTGAACAGTCAGCATCATTTGAGATGGCTGCACCGTGTTTTGTCAGTCTAGAAAATCTGGAATGAGTTGGGGAGACATTTGGGTGATGGGTACTTCTGTGACTGTAGCCTCATCCACATTTGCTGAAGCTCAGGTTGGTTCAGATAGACTCACTGGGAGCTGGAAACCAGCTGTTTGGCCTTGCTGTGGCTTTTTCCAGAAGGTAAGTGAGGGAGGCATAAGGTGTCATGAAAAGAGGCTTTGGGCCACAGTGAGTGTTGGTGCCCTTGTCTTGAGGACCCCTCCCACATCTGCTGCATGCTCGTGTGTGTGATCACTCATATCCGACTTCTTGTGGCCCCCGCCCCAGACTTTGGCCCACCAGGCTCTTCTGTCCATGGAATTTCCCAGGCAAGAATACTGGAGGGGCTTGCAATGCTCTCCTCCAGGGGATCTTCCCGACCCAGGAATCAAACCCGAATTTCTTACGTCTCCTGCATTGGCAGGCGGGTTCTTTACCACTAGCGCCACCTGGGAAGGACTGTAGGTAGAGGAAGAAGAATCCTCTTGAAGGTTCCCTGAAGGGAGCATTGGGAAACCAATCCTATATTGGGCTGGTTGGGGCTTGTGGATGTTGATTCTGTGTGTGAAAGCATCTTTGCTCAGGGATTTTAATTTTTTTTTTCAAATTAATTATTATTATTTTTGGCCATGCCATACAGCATGCTGGATCTCAGTTCCCCGACAAGGGATTGAACCTGTGGAAGTTCAGAGTGTTACAGTGAAAGCTCAGAGTGTTAACCACTAGACCACCAGGAAAGTCCCATGCTCAGGGTTTGGGAACACAGCATCATAGTGTTTGATAGACAGAAAAGAAGACCAGAGAGGGCCCAGGCTGACCTAGAGAAGATTCCTAGGGATGGTGAAGATGGCATGGAAGGGAATTTTCCTTCCTTAAGCACCTGAGTCTTCCTGTTCGTTACTTCTTTACCACCAGCCTCTTACTGAGCTTGGTGGTTGACAGCAGACCCCTTTCTAGTATTTTTCTTCTTGACTATAACACAGGTATTACGCTTCAGTGAAAGTTTTGGAGGTGTTGTATTTTCCTGAATAACATGCATAGTCTTTTCTTTAGTTTACTTCTGACCTTTTACCTCCCCTTTCTCAGAATAGTCTTGGCTTGACTTCCTTTTTTCCTTTCACCTACAGGAAGCTTTCTGGAAGACCAAATGCCATGAAGGGTTTGGTTTTGGTAGAGAGTTGTGACTTGCTGTTGTTAGATTTGGGATTATAGGTTAATGACCTTCCTCTTCAGTGGGATGTGAGTTCTTCATTGCTAGAGAATTCTTTAGTGATACAATGCTTCACAGAAGAGTCTGTGTTGTGGATGCTTGTTTTGGTCTGTCTAGAGCCTCATTGTTTTCACTGAGAAACTGAATCTCCCCATCCCAGGCGGTTCTTATGGACTGCCAGAGATGAGCAGAAATGGTCCAGGCGTGGCCAGATGTGACACAGAGAAAGACTCTGGTCTGCAACGATTGGCCCCATGAGTGAGACAATCAGAATCTACCATGAGGTTTGAGAAATGGACTAGAGGGCTGGGTGGGGGTAGAGAGAGATCTCTTACTTTCTCTTCCAGGACTGAAAGCTGTAATACCTCTGTATGCCCACAGATTCCAATGTCCATCTTTGTTTTCACATGAGCTGAACTTGATCTCAAAGGAAAGTAGACCACCGGGAATGAGAGAGGGCACGCAGGCTCCCTGGATCCTGCCTGAAGCTTGAATTCCAGCTGGCATTCTCCTGAGAATCCCCTTGAGCACATAGGTTATCCCTCCCAGCATTTGCAGTCAAATGTTGTGGACTAGGATCCCGCGTGAGCCGCTGCTTAGTCGCTTCAGTCATGTCCAGCTCTTTGCGACCCTGTGGACTGCAGCCAGCCAGGCTTCTCTGTCCACGGGATTTTCTAGGCAAGAATACAGGAATGGGTTGCTGTGCCCTCCTCCAGGGGATCTTCCCGACCCAGAGATTGAACTGGGGTCTCCTGCATTGCAGGCAGGGTTTTTACCACTGAGCCACCAGGGAAGCCCCAGGATCCTGCCTGTGCTAAGTCACTTCAGTTGTAACAGACTCTTTGTGACCCTGTGGACTGTAGCCCGCCAGGCTCCTCTGTCCCTGGGATTCTCCAGACAAGAATACTGGAGTGGGCTGCCATCTCTTCTTCCAGAGGACCCTGCCTAACGCAGCTTAAATGCTGGTCATGGCAGGTCAGAGTTGGACTGGATTGACGTCCTCTTGAGGTCTGACTAAGCACCTTTCCACAGGGTTGGGTATTTCAGTCCTCACGTAAGACAGCTGGCTGGTGATCAAAACACTGGCTAACACTGGCTGTTCATAATGTTCTTACTCTAAAGAACTAATGAACGCATGACCCTGTACATCCAATCCAAGGGTTCGGTTGAAGGTTCTGGTTTAGTTCTCCTTCTCTTTATTTCATAGACATTTAAGAGAAGATGCAGGATAGGGACCCTGAGGCCGCAAGTATGACCCTTCCACTTTCTCCCTACTCACTCCCCACTCCCCTGGAAAAAAAAAAAAAGTAAAAGTATTTTAAAATAACCTGGTGGCAGGCTTTGTGCAGGAACAATAAGTATTTAATAGCAAATTGCTTATGTGGGCAGGAGAGTATTGAGCCCATGAAACTTATTCAGCAGTGCTATTTATTGGATGGAAAAACATAACCAACCCTGGCTGCTTCGCACAGCTCTGCTCGCCAAAGCTACCCTTACTTCCTCTAATGACTTCATAGTATCAGGAATGAATAAGCTAAATGAATATGTTCCAGTCCCAGTTCAGCTTTGCCATTTATTTTTGCCAAGCCATGTGTGTGTGTGGTGTGTGTGTATAGGCACATGCTTGTTTTTGCCCACGTGGCAGATAAAATCTGAAGATTCTAAAGCATTCGGTGGCTCAAGGACACTCATAAGAACTTTTAATTGCTTTTTAATTAAAAAAATTTTTATTCTATATTGGAGTATAGTTGATTAACCGTGTTGTGTTATAGGGAGCTCAGCTCGGTGCTCTGTGGTGACCTAGATGGGTAGAGGGGTGGGAGGAAGGTCCGAGAGGGAGGGAATATATGTGCTGCTGCTGCTTCTAAGTCGCTTCAGTCGTGTCCGACTCTGTGTGACCCCATAGACGGCAGCCCACCAGGCTCCTCCGTCCCTGGGAATCTCCAGGCAAGAACACTGGAGTGGGTTGCCATTTCCTTCTCCAGTGCATGAAAGTGAAAAGTGAAAGTGAAGTTGCTCAGTCATATCCAACTCTGTGCGACCCCATGGGCTGCAGCCTACCAGGCTCCTCTGTCCATGGGATTTTCCAGGCAAGAGTACTAGAGTGGGGTGTCATTGCCTTCTCCGAATATATGTGTACATATAGCCAATTCACTTCCTTGTACAGCAGAATCTAACACAACATTGTAAAGCAACTATACCCCAATAAAAACAAACCCTAATGTGTTAGTTTCAGGTGCACAGCAGACCGATTCAGTTGTACATTTACATGTATCTATTCTCTTTCCAAATGCTTTTCTCCTGTTGGGTGTTATAGACTATTGAGCAGAGATCCTTGTGCTATACAGAAGGTCCTTTTTGATTATCTGTTTTGGACACTAATAGAAACTTGCATGTAGTCTTGAGAATTGCACTTGGTGAATTTGCCTGGAGGATGTCGAGAGAAATTGAGTGCTACCTAAGTGGGCTATTTGACACTAAAGGTTGTCGGATGTGCTTTAGGGGGAGTTGTCCACGACCTTTTAAGGTGGTATGGAGATATATGTACACACTCTTGGCATGGAGTCTTTCACTGGATTCTCTAAGAGGTTTTTGACCCCAGAAAGGTTAAAACCCCTGAAAGTCCTTATGTTGAGCAGACCCTGATGACCGGAGACGGGGGATGAGATAAACCAAGAGAGTCGAGGTGATAGGTTGTATGGTGTGACGGATGGTATTTGGGGGCTGGAATGTGGTTCACTGCGCAGTCCTAAACTTGCTCTGTTCCCTGGGGAGACACTATACTTACGACAGGAAGCATTTGGAGCATCACTTAGGCAACTGTGGGTGAAAAGTCAAAATGTGTTCTCAGTGGTACTGGAGACACTCTCTCAGCCCTCATCCTCCTGTTCCTTTCCCTCCAACCCCCCCAAAATTAATTCTTTGGAGGCTGAAATTTTCCATCCCTTCTTTCAGCCTAACCCTGGGTGTTTTGGATAATATTCAGCAAATTTTCTGTGCCAGTTTGATGCACAGATAGGAAAAATCAAAACTTTTCCTTTTTTTGCTCTAAAAGCAAAAACATTTAAAAAATGCACTTGGATCACTAATGGAATCTGCACTCTCAAAGTCAAAACTTTCCATGTGTTCTTACCAAGGAAAATTCTTTGGGGGCAATTAAAAGGAAAACAGGCAAAAAGTTGTGAGGAGTCTCCAAAAACTCATCTGAGAATGCTGAATCCCCCTCTCCAAATTAAAAAGATGCAAATGAACTTATTTACAAAGCAGAGCCTCACAGACATAGAAACAAGTTTACAGTTATCAAAGAGAAAAAGGGAGAGGAGAGATCAATTAGGTTGTAATGAACATATCCCTCCGCTTGTGCTCAGTAGTATCTGACTTTGCAACCCTATGGACTGTAGCCTGCCAGGCTCCTCTGTCCGTGGGATTTCCCCAGCAATGATCCTGGAGGAAGTTGCCATTTCCTATTCCAGGGGATCTTCCTGACCTAGTGATCAACCCCTCATCTGATTCTTTACCACTGTGCATTGGAGAAGCTCAGTGAGCATAGATGCACTTACTATATATAAAGTAGGTAACCAACAAGGACCTACTGTATAGCACAGGGAACTATACCAATATGTTATAATAACCTTTAAGGGAAAAGAATCTGGAAAAAATATACATACGTGTAAAAGTGAATCACTGTGCTATGCATTTGAAACTAACATATTGTGAATCAACTACACTTCAATTTAAAAAAATTATCTGAGGACATAAATAGACTTGGCAGACTTTCTGTGGGTAATATTTTATCCCAGAGTTTTTAGGATAGTTGTTGCATTTGAGAAACCTTACCGTCTTTACCAATTACCATTGCCTCTTATTTCAAGTATGAGAGGTACAGGGGGGCTTGGAGTTGAGCTCATCCTAATCTCTCTCCAAGGAAACATGCTTTTCCCCCTTTCTCTTCAAGGTTCTAAGCATGTGATGTGAATGGATGTGATTTCCCACTGTCTCCCTTCCTGGGCAAGGCATTATTACCATAAGCACATTCCCAGCTGCCCACCTGCCTCGTGGGTTGTTAATGGAGTTTACAAAGGGAATTTGGATTCCCAGCAAGAGACCTCATTAACACAGCAAGGATCTAATAGATTCTAAAATTGTGTATGGACACTGGGAACCTTTCGAAACCCAGTGGTGTTTATTCTTAGATCTAGATCGTTTCCCCTACCCTGGCCTCAGTCTGTACATTTTATATCATGGGGGAAAAATCTTGTCTTGATCCAGCCAGACCAACTGTATTGGTTTAAGTTAAGCGTTAATGCTTTGTAATTCTGGAACTAAAGACAAGATTCAAAAGCCATCGGGCTGTATAAAGGACAAAATGTCTCCCACACTGGTGCTTTTGTTTTATTTTTTTTTAATACCGGCCTTGTTACTGGCTGTGAGCTAGTGTTTAATTTTAGGATCCCTTGTTGTCACCAAGAACACTTAGCAGCTGTCTGTTTAGACAAGTGTGTTAAGCACCCATGGGTTTGGATAATGACCACAGTGACACGCAGTACCCTAGCTCTCACTTGTGGACTGCTTGCTGTATGTCAAACGGGAAACAGGAGCTGTGCATGTGGTCACCCTTGCTCCTAGGATTGTTATTCTCAGCGTACCAATGAGGAATCTGAGGCTGAGGGAGGCTGAGCAACTTGTCCAGGGTCATACAGCTGGCAGGTGGCAAGGCCCGGTGGCACAGTGGCGAAGAACTCGCCTGCCAATGCAGGAGATGCAGGTTCTATCCCTGGGTTGGGAAGATTGCCCTGGAGAAGGAAACGGAAACCCACTCTACTATGCTTGGCCAGAAAGTTCCAGGGGAGCCTGGCAGGCTACAGTCCATGAAGCTGCAAAGAGTCAGACATGATTTAGCAACTAAACAACTCCATTACCCTGTATCTTTCCCACCGTAGGCTCCCCTCCCCTGTCCATAGACAGTATAATATGCCACCAGCATAAATAGGACCCCAAGTCTGCTCTGCTGCTAAAAATGGCTTAACTACCGAATTTTTTCTTTCTCTTTTCTTTTTTTTTTTGCTATACTAAATACCTAAAGCTGTGGTATGTTTTAGCAGTAAAGTATGAAATGGTGATGAGTTTCCAGGGCAGGAGAGGTCTCATGGGTACAGACCGCTCTGGTCCTGGCTTTCCCCATGGGAATTTTTTAAACTCTCATCAGATAAAGCTTTCTTCCCACCAGAAACCCCACGTGACTTGTTTTCACAATCTTCCTGTAGTAGAGTGAGAGAAGCACCCGCTGCAGACGGTTTTGTTTACATTGGAGACCTAGCAGCGTTTAATTGGTGAACGTTCACCCCTGTTATGCAACTTGGATTTGACTTGTTTTCACTCCCAGGCTTGGCTCCGCTGCCTTGCTTTTCTGTGTAAGTTGGGGAGTGATTTTAGAACCTACTAGACCGTAACTGAGACAAAACTAGTGAGAAGGTAGGATGAGAAAGACTTCGTGGACCAGAGATGAACATGGGAGAAAGAAAAAGACATCAACAGGTTGAAAGAAAGTCGATTCCCAGGGGCCTTTCTTTCTGGGAAGATAATTGGCCTCCACCGTAGTTCAGCCCAGTGGGGTTTGGAAGAACTTCAAGCATAGAACATTTATGGAAATGAACTGCATTAGCAGGATAAGGTAGTTACAGGATGGATCAGATGGTGACAGAGCCTTCCTTTAGTCAATCTGGGGGACCTGATGTCCAAGTAGATGAACACTCTCCCCTGTACAGGCAGACCTCGGAGAGATTGCAAGTTCTGTTCCAGGCCACTGCAATAAGGCAAATAGCGCAATAGAGTGAGTTATAAGACTTCATTGGTTTCCCAACATATATAAAAGTTGTGTTTATAGTATTCCATGCATGCGTGCGTGACCGGTCGCTCCGTCGTCTCTGACTCTTTGCAGTGCTGTGGCTGTGGACCACCAGGCTCCTCTGTCCATGACGTTTTTCAAGCAAGAATGCTGGAATGGGTTGCCATTTCCTTCTCCAGGATAACTTCCTGACCCAGGGGTCAAAACCCACGTTTCTGGCATTGACAGGTGGATTTTTTAACTGAGCCACCTGGGAAGCCCTTCTGTTTATACTGTACTATATTGTACTCAATTATTAAGTTTTCAGTAGCATTGTGTCTTAAAAAACCAATGTGTACATCTTAATTAAAAAATATTTTATTGCTGAAAAATGCTAACCATCCTTTGAGCCTTCAGTGAGTTGTAATCCTTTTGCTTGTGAAGAGTTTGAAATTTTGCAAGAATTATCCAAACACAGCAGAGACACAAAGTGAGCAAATGGTGTTGGAAAAATGGTTCTGATAGGCTTGCCTGATGCAGGGTTGCTGCTGTGAATTTGAAAAAATTGCGATATCGGAATTTCCCTGGTGGTCCAATGGTTAAGAATCTGCCTTGTAATGCAGGGAACATGGGTTTAATCCCTGTTTGGGGAACTAAAATCCTACACGCTGAGGGGCGACTAAGCTCACATGCCACAAGTACTGAGCCTGAGTGCCACAACTTGAGAGTCCATGTGTCACAGGAAAGGATCTTGCATGACGCAGCAAAAGGTCCTCAGTGCTGTTACTAAGACCCGGCACAGCCAAATAAATACATATTTTAAAATGCAGTGTCTGCAAAGTGCAATGAAGTGAGGTCTTCAAGCCACACTTTACTAAGGTCTTGTTCGTGGCCTGTGGACAAGTGACCCCTTTTTCACTGGTCTACTTGGGGGAGTAGAGAGAGGTTTCAGAGGGCAGAAATCAGGTGTGAGTGACCAAGTGTTCAACCTACGAATCAATCAGGAATAGAGTTGGAAATTTGGGCAAGTAAACTCTTCCAGTTCATGACTCTGGATCCATATTTCTAGCTTTCTTTTTTTTTTAATTAAAAGTTTTAATTGTGGCTAAAAAAGTGACAACATAAAATTTACAGTGGCAACCATTTTCAAATGTGCTGTTCAGTAGTGTTCAGCATACTCACATTACTGTGCATCAGATCTCCAAAACTTCTTGATCTCGCAAAACCGAAACCATGTATCCACTAAACAGCTCCCAGCCTCTGACAGCCACCCTACTACTTCTGTCTTTATGGGACTGACTGTTGGTTAGCTCATGTAAGTGGAACCACTGCTTCTGTCTTTATGGGACAGACTGCTGGTTGGCTCATGTAAGTGGAATCACAGGGCATCTGTCTCTTTGTTCACTTTGTATTATGTCCTCAAGGTGCATCCATGTTTTAACAGGTGTCATAATTTCCTCTTTAAAGGTGGAATCATATCCCTTTGTATGCGTATTCCCACATTTAGTTTAGCCATTCATTCCCTGATGAAAGTTTGGACTGCTTCCACTTCTTGGCTACTGTGAATAATGCTGCTGTGAACATCTGTGTGCAACCTATTTCTGGCTTGTTGAATGACATCAACTTGGGTATCAAGCTCAGCTCAAGTCCATAATTCAACTCCTTCATTTCCTCCCAAGTTTGCTTTGTCATTGACCTACCATCTTCTTTCCTCCATCCCCACCACCCCACATTTAAAAGCCACCACCTCTTACTCCTGGAGAAGAGAACAGCTACCCACTCTAGTATTCTGGCCTGGAGAATTCCACGGAGAGGAGCCTGGCAGGCTAAGTCCGTGGGATTGAAAAGAGCTGGACACGATTGAGTGACTTTCACTCACTTCTTACTGGGGGCTTCCCTGGTGGCTCACACAGTAGACAATCTGCCTTCAGTGTGGGAGACCCAGGTTCCATCCCTAGGTAGGGAAGATCCCCTGGGGGAGGGAATGCCAACCCACTCCAGTATTCTTGCCTGGAGAATCCCATGACTGGGGAGCCTGGTGGGTTACAGTCCATGGGGTCACAAAGAGTCGGGCGTGACAGGGCAGCTAACACTTTCACTTTCACCTCTTCCTGGTCACGACTCCTGGGGATCCCTTGTGTCTGGCTCCCAGTTCCCTCTACATTCCCTGCCCCAGACCAGGTTCTCAGCCCCTCTCAGGTTGACAGTTGTGTCAACCCCCGATGGGTCCTGCTGCTCCCAATCTATGTTCAGCATACTCACATTACTGTGCATCAGATCTCCAAAACTTCTTGATCTCGCAAAACCGAAACCATGTATCCACTAAACAGCTCCCAGCCTCTGACAGCCACCCTACTACTTCTGTCTTTATGGGACTGACTGTTGGTTAGCTCATGTAAGTGGAACCACTGCTTCTGTCTTTATGGGACAGACTGCTGGTTGGCTCATGTAAGTGGAATCACAGGGCATCTGTCTCTTTGTTCACTTTGTATTATGTCCTCAAGGTGCATCCATGTTTTAACAGGTGTCATAATTTCCTCTTTAAAGGTGGAATCATATCCCTTTGTATGCGTATTCCCACATTTAGTTTAGCCATTCATTCCCTGATGAAAGTTTGGACTGCTTCCACTTCTTGGCTACTGTGAATAATGCTGCTGTGAACATCTGTGTGCAACCTATTTCTGGCTTGTTGAATGACATCAACTTGGGTATCAAGCTCAGCTCAAGTCCATAATTCAACTCCTTCATTTCCTCCCAAGTTTGCTTTGTCATTGACCTACCATCTTCTTTCCTCCATCCCCACCACCCCACATTTAAAAGCCACCACCTCTTACTCCTGGAGAAGAGAACAGCTACCCACTCTAGTATTCTGGCCTGGAGAATTCCACGGAGAGGAGCCTGGCAGGCTAAGTCCGTGGGATCGAAAAGAGCTGGACACGATTGAGTGACTTTCACTCACTTCTTACTGGGGGCTTCCCTGGTGGCTCACACAGTAGACAATCTGCCTTCAGTGTGGGAGACCCAGGTTCCATCCCTAGGTAGGGAAGATCCCCTGGGGGAGGGAATGCCAACCCACTCCAGTATTCTTGCCTGGAGAATCCCATGACTGGGGAGCCTGGTGGGTTACAGTCCATGGGGTCACAAAGAGTCGGGCATGACAGGGCAGCTAACACTTTCACTTTCACCTCTTCCTGGTCACGACTCCTGGGGATCCCTTGTGTCTGGCTCCCAGTTCCCTCTACATTCCCTGCCCCAGACCAGGTTCTCAGCCCCTCTCAGGTTGACAGTTGTGTCAACCCCCGATGGGTCCTGCTGCTCCCAATCTGGTATGTCTCCAAATTCTTTCCATGGTGCTACTACTCCAAGGCACATTCTGCAATTCTCAGGAATCTGGAGAGAATTTTCTGGAGCCTTTGTTAGAAAAGTTCCAGGGCATCTGGAATTTATCTGAAGTTTCTTACATGCCCAGTGAAGGATGATAATAATATGCTTGTATGTATTAATATAGTGCAAGTGTTTTAAATAATAGTACTGTAATTTTTGAGATACTAAAAGTAATTTGACCCTTTTTCACAAGTAGAGGCAGGTTAAATTCAATTGTCTACATTTTATTCATTCACTCATTGATTTAACAAATACTGACTGAGAACTTGAAAGTGTTAGTTGGTAGGTTGTGTCCGATTCTTTGCGACCCCATGGACTATAGCCCACCAGGTTCCTCTGTCCATGGAATTCTCAAAGCAAGAATACTGGAGTGGGTAGCCATTGCCTTCTCCTGGGGATCTTCCCAACTTGGGATTGAACCTGGGTCTCCTGCATTGCAGGTAGGTTGTTTACTGTCTGAGACACCAGGGAAGCCCTGGAGAACTTGCCGTGTGCCAGTCAGGGCACTGGGGATCCCTGGAGGAGTCAGACCCACTGCTCCACCCGCCTGTAGAAGTCGTGGTGACATTGGTAGATGTTTACATGCACTTTCTGTGTGCCAGAGACTATGCACATATCTTTAGTATATTATCTGGTGTGGTTTCCAAAACAATCCTTTGAGTTAGATTTCATTGTCTGTATTTTATGGAAGGCAGTCGACACAGATTGAATAACCAGTCCAATAGGGGACAACGTGGGGATTTGAGCCCAATGGTTCTCTCTCCAATGAAAGTGTTTCCAGCAAACTCTATCAGCAACTGTCACGTAAAGCAAGAGCTCAGAAGATAAGGCAGAATGAAACGCCAGGCTAATAGCTACCAGCCACNTTGAATAACCAGTCCAATAGGGGACAACGTGGGGATTTGAGCCCGATGGTTCTCTCTCCAATGAAAGTGTTTCCAGCAAACTCTATCAGCAACTGTCACGTAAAGCAAGAGCTCAGAAGATAAGGCAGAATGAAACGCCAGGCTAATAGCTACCAGCCACCACATTTGTCTGTGTGGAGTTGGGAACTATTGACCAAATGTGCTCAGGAATATTTTACAAGCATAAGTAGTGACTCGGTGCCTTGCAGAAACACAGGCCAGACCACAGCTGCTGTTAGAGGAAAGAAACAGCGTTCAGCTTGTTAAAGCAAGAACTTGTGTAAACTCTACGTCTGAGGTGTCAGATGCTGTTCCCTGATGTGATGCGTTATCGAGGCAAGAAAATAACATGGCAAAGCCTCTCACCCAGGCTCAGAAAGGAACTGGCTATCTGGATGTCTGGGAGAAACGGTTTCAGAACTTGGGAGTGTTTACAGCTAGGGAGGTGGTGTTGATTTCCTGTGAATCATGGAGGCAGCCCAAGAGGGGGCCCCTCGCTTTGTGAGCCTGTAGGTGAAGGGAGAAAGCAGAGATTGTTGTTAGTCATCACACCTAAGACAGAGCGTGTTTTTTTTCTTCTGGCCTGAGCAGCATGTGGGATCTTAGTTCCGGAATTAGGAATCAAACCTGCACCCTCTGCACTGGAAGCATGGAGTCTTAATTAACCACTGGACATTCAGGGAAGTCCCAGGCGTGTCCTTTTAAAAAAAAATCATTTCACTCCTGTTGGAGATAATCAAGCAAATAATCTGTGAGCGTTAAACTTTGTAATTTCAAGTCAGGATGGAAGATTAGGCTCCCCAGCTTGCCGTCTGCGGTGGTGAGCACTTAGAAAGCTGTGAGGGGTGGGCGGCTCCACTGGGCCCCTGTGCTGGGCCCTGAGCTCAGCATTGCCCTTATGTTTCCTCATTTTATCTTTTCATGACCAAGCATAGGAAACTGAGGCTCCGCAGAATAAAGCACCTTGTCCAAAGTCATCTCTTTTGATATGTGAGTGATAAGATTTGAACATAATGTCTACTGTTTGTGTCTGGCCCCAGAATTGAGATTTTGTAGAATAACCAATTTCTTTTTATTGTTAAGGGAAATTAGAGGCATATCCAAAAGGAGAAAGGATAGTTGAATGAACCTGTGTGCCGATGGCCCAGACATTATAAAAATGTGACCTTTCTTCTGTCATCGCTCTGTCACCGAGTCTCCCCTCTCCTTGATTATTTCAGGTGTATTGTTTCAGAAATTTTCAGAGGTATGTGTCATTTTGGGGTAACTAGTATTTCTCAAAGATAAGAACTCTCTAAAAACCTAATCACAATATCATTGTCATGCCTTAGGAATTAAAAACGTCTGCTTAATATCAATAGATACTACTCAGTGTTCAAATTTCTTCATTCCTCTCGGATAAAAGTGTTGAATCAGATCCGCAAAGCTCTGTGATTTGCAGTTTTTTGCCTTGTCTCTTAAGTACCTGTTTATCTCTAGGTTTTGCTCTCTTTCCTCTTGCCAGGTAGAGAAACTGTATCATTTCTCCTACAGTTTGTGCAGTCTGGCTGGTTCTTTTTAACACCTTCTTCTGAATGCTCCTACTTGCCTTTCTTGTCAGTTGATTGTGTTAGAGCTAGAGGGCTGATCAGATTCAGGTTAATTTTTTTTTTTTGGTGCCAAAAATACTTCTCAGTGGTGAGGTGTACTTCCTTTATAAGACCTACTGTCTGGTCCCCTCTATGGTGTTGACAGCCATAGTTGATCATGGTCTTAACTGTGGCAGCATTCGAATTCTAGCATTCCTTCTTCATTTTCTACTAAAAGAAAGTTCCTTATTTTAACTATTTTATTATCCTGAGATGAAAGTGAAAGTGTTAGTTGCTCAGTCCTGTCTGACTCTTCGCGATCCCATGGACTGTATCCCGCCTGGCTCCTCTGTCCTGGAATTCTCCAGACAAAAATACTGGAATGGGTTGCTAGTCCCTTCTCCAGGGGATCTTCCCGACCTAGGGATCAAACCTAGGTCTCCCACATTGTAGGCAGATTTTTTACCTTCTGACCCACCAGGGAAGCCCTGAGATAGTAGTATTGCAATAAGAAAAAGCAGGAACTTTTTGGCCCTAGTTCTAAGGTAGTTCCTGTGGAGGCTTCCCCACACCAGCAAGCCTTTCTGGTGTCCACGAGATCAACTCACCTCTGACCCTGTCTGTCTGGAGATAGAATGAGGTTCCCAGGTAAAGGGCTCAGTCCTGCAAAACCTCCTTCCATTTCAGATGTCATTTGTAAGCCCAGGTTGTCACCTGGGCTTCTAACTGAAGCATATAAATCATAGGTTCCTATGACCCTATGGTTAGGTTGCATTCATTTGCTGGAGCGGCTCACAGAGCTCAGGAAGAACCATTTACTCACTAGATTACTGATGTTTTATACAGGACATTAAAGGCTATGCATCAGCAACCAGGTGAAGAGATGCACAGGGCGAGGTCTGACAGAGGAGCTTGGGGCCCAGCACAGGGAAGCCTTGTGGGTCCCAGACTCAGGAGCTCTCTGAAACTAGGGACCAAAATGCTGTCTTGTGGGGCTTTGATGGAGGCTTCATTACATAGTCATAACTGACTAAATCATTTGCCGGTGTCACTGATTCAGCCTCAAGCCCCTCTCTTTGCCCCAGAAATCAGCAGGTGGTATTGCAAGTTTTAACCTTCTAATTGGGACTGAAAGTTTCAACCTTCTGAGCACACATCACAGGGTTGGTTCTCCTGGCCCCACCTGTGGTGGAATGAGTAGTCATTGACATAAACCCATTGTGATGGAATAGGGCTCCTTCCTCGGTCCATGGGATTTTCTAGGCAAGAGTACTGGAGTGGATTGCCATTGCCTTCTCCGCTTATGAATAGCAAGACACCTATTTTCACCTTTGTGGCCCTATATATGGGGTTAGCCAAAAAGTAAGTTCCTTTGGGTTTTCTGTAACATCTTATAGAAAACCCAAACAAAAAATTTGGTTAACTCAATATAAGAAGAAACACACCCACACCCACACACACCCACCTACCTTCCCAGAAGGTGCATTGCTGAAGAACCCTCCCGCCAGTGCAGGGGACTCAGGAGGCCGGTTCAATCCCTAGGTCAGGAAGGTCCCCTAAATGGCAGCCCATTCCATTGCTCTTGCCTGGAAAGTTCCATGGACAGAGGAGCCTGGCAGGCTACAGTCCATGGGGTCACAAAGAGTTAGACATGGCTGGGCACACGTGTGTGTTTACTTCTTACAAATCATAATATAGCAGTGATGATAAACATTTCACTAATCAGGTTTTTTCTAGCTCTTTTTGTCCTTAAAGCATGTCCTTTGGGGGTATATAGTTATATTACTATGTTTAAGAATCATTAACAATGGCTCCTCTCTCTGTGGTTAGCACTCTGATTCAATGAGGTGTTAAACTTATCCCATGTTGCTTTTGATTTTTATAGATTACTTCTTAACACGTAAGTTTTTATAATTATGTAAGCTACATGATTTCAAAGTCAAATCTACAAAACAGGAATATTCTGAGAATTCTATCTTCTAAACCAGTCACTGCTATCTGTACCTTCCCTCACCTTTATAGTAGCCGTTTGTTCGTCTGTTTGGAGTTTTTCCAGAGAAGGCAATGGCAGCCCACTCCAGCACTCTTGCCTGGAAAATCCCGTGGGTGGAGGAGCCTGGTAGGTTGCAGCCCATGGGGTCGCTAAGAGTCGGACACGACTCAGTGACTTCACTTTCACTTTCACTTTGGAGTTTTTATTTTTCTGTATTAAAAATGTTACCAAATGCACTTACATATTAATATCTCCCTTTTCTTGAATAAAAGGTAGCTATTATATAAATTTTCCTCCACCTGACTTTCCTTGACAATATAGGCTGTAAATAAAGGAACATGGCATTAGATGAAGAATTAGGATAATTAACATTGTGTAGAGACATAGAATCATTGAATTTTGAGAGCTGGTGGTAATAACAGCAAATACCCCTGTGGCACTTACTCTGTGTTATGCCCTGTTCTGAGTGTTTCACATAAATTCACTCAATAATCCTCATAATAGTCATCCTCTGGAGTATGTACTGGTGCTATCCCCATTCTACAGATGAAGAAACTGAGGCATGGGGAGGGGAGTTAGGTGACTTGTTCAAAGTCTCAGAGCTGGTGTCCGGCAGATTTGAATGCTGGTGTCTGCTTTCATAAACCACACTTTGCTTTAGAATTGCGAGTCTGGTTTTGTGGGTTTTATGAGTAAGGAAGTTATAGTCCCTGGGCAATTAATAGTCTGCCTGCCCATGTGCCCTGTCCCTGGATTTCTTTCTTTCTTTTTCAAAAGGTCACTACTTTGCCTTCAGCTCCTTGTTGAGTCTAGAATTTGCTTTTATTAATGTCTAAATGTTATAGTGTTATAAGCTAAAACTCGGCCCGTTGTTACTTCATGGATGCTCAGAAGACATGGGCTGCATGAGTCCGAGAGAAACATTTATTACTCCTGGTACAATAATCTGCGTGTCATTACTGTTCCTTTTGTCTTGTCAGTAGCACAGGGGTGATTTGGAGGGCGGGATGGATAGGTGGATGTCTGCTCCTGCGGGGAGTTGTGTTCCAGGAGAGGAACGCTGCATTTGAGGAATCCACTGCTTTTCTAGCAGACAGTAAGCAAGCCTGTTCTCTGTCTGAAGGGCAGTTCTCTCCCTTGTCAAGATTGCTTGCTGAACAGTGGCAGGGTGATAGACGGCCTTGGCTTCATCTCACACACAAAGGTTGTGCAGGAGCTCAGAGAGTATCAAGGGCTGCTTCTTTCCATACTTGTTTTAAATATTCATTTATTTTGGCTGCCTTGGGTCTTAGTTGAGGTGTGCTGGCTCTCTAACTGTGGTGCTCAGGCTTAGTTGCTCCCTGGCATGTGAGAACCTACTTTCCTGACCAGGGATCTGACCTGCATTCCTGGCATTACAAGGCAAATTCTTAATCACTGGACAGGGAAGTCCCCTTGCTACTTCTTCATACCTGTCTTATTGGCTTTAAAATGGTCAAATGGGCACCCTGTACCATTTCTTTGACAAACTACTGCTTTTTAAGACATCTGCCAATATTCCCTGACATAGTAACTCCAGGTTTTGTAGTTATCAGACTCTCACTATAGTAAAAACAAGAACCCAGGGAGATCTCTTTGGAAAGCTGCCCTGAACGAATTACCAACACTTGCCACATTGCAGACCTATGGCTTTTCTTTTTTATTTGTAACATAACGTTTTGAAACCAGCCAGAGGCATGAGGTTGACAAGCATTGATCAGCTTCATTGCTGTATCATAGGTTTCTTTATTTCCTTTCTTTTTCTTGGTTGAACTTCTTTCCAGTGTTGAGCCACGTTTTTTTCAGCTGCGAATTTTATAATTCTGTACATTAACCCTGTACCATTTCTTTGACAAACTACTGCTTTTTAAGACATCTGCCAATATTCCCTGACATAGTAACTCCAGGTTTTGTAGTTATCAGACTCTCACTATAGTAAAAACAAGAACCCAGGGAGATCTCTTTGGAAAGCTGCCCTGAACGAATTACCAACACTTGCCACATTGCAGACCTATGGCTTTTCTTTTTTATTTGTAACATAACGTTTTGAAACCAGCCAGAGGCATGAGGTTGACAAGCATTGATCAGCTTCATTGCTGTATCATAGGTTTCTTTATTTCCTTTCTTTTTCTTGGTTGAACTTCTTTCCAGTGTTGAGCCACGTTTTTTTCAGCTGCGAATTTTATAATTCTGTACATTATGGCTCTGTCCAAGACTGTGTTTATAACTTCACCTTTTCCTAGTAATACCTTGAGCTTCGAATGAGAGCTCTCTTGGGAGCGGGGGGTGGTCCCCTCTAGCAGGTTGGCATCCTCGGGGAATTTCCTGATTGAGGTGCTTATATTAAGTAAGGAATATTAAGGGTCTAAGCCTTGCACCTACTGTGTTTATAACTTCACCTTTTCCTAGTAATACCTTGAGCTTCGAATGAGAGCTCTCTTGGGAGCGGGGGGTGGTCCCCTCTAGCAGGTTGGCATCCTCGGGGAATTTCCTGATTGAGGTGCTTATATTAAGTAAGGAATATTAAGGGTCTAAGCCTTGCACCTTTGAGGGAGAGAAGTGATCTGATTAGTTAGAAGAAAAGGCAATGTAATGAACTTTCTGTCAATGTGGTTATCACCTCTGATGACTGAGGGATCAGAGACCTGAGAACATTAAAAACAAAAAACACAGGTCCTTGGTTGGGGGCAGGGGAGAGGTGAGGCCAGTGAGGGCAAAGGTCATTCTTGCCACACAGTAGCCCTTACCTTCACATGAGCCCACTCTTTTTAGCTATGAGGATGGGATCTCTTCAACCAGCTAGATTATTAAGTCAAATATGTGAGATGTGGGTAAGCCTTAGCCTCCTCTCTCCTGGATTTTAATTCAATCCCAAGTCTAGGGGTGAAGGAAGGGTGATTTGGGGGTTGCTGGTATGGGGGATAGAGGGTTTGCCACTCCCTTCCTGGTGGTGCCAAGGGAGTGTTTCGCATGACGGTGCCCTGGGCCTGTTACTGAACGGCGGTCAGTGCCCATACCTAGCCTGCCTTTTAGGAGTTTTCATGTTTCTTGTTGAAACGATCTATTGTTTGACCAGCCTCTGTGGGTTATTTCAGAACCTTCAAACTGTTTCAGGGACGTCCCACCACACTTAGCCTTGGGAACATATGCTAATTGGGAATATAAAGCTCATTATTAAAAGTTTTCACAGGTCTGAATGGAGAGGATAAAGCCCTGCTACTTAGCAAACCACTGAGCACAGGATGCAGGTGGCTGAGTGACCGCGCTGCCAGCACTCCGTCCTGGCTCTCTGTTGCTCCCGAGCTCCGTGACTCAGTTTCCCCCATGGTGCAAGGGGAGCAATAATACCATTTCTCTTAATCGCAATGTTGCGATGATCGTGGAACTGACATGAAAATGCACCATTCCTAGCCGGTGGGGAGTGCTCAGTGCATTACTAAGTGGAGGACAGAATGTCTGCACAAGCCCAGTCTCCCAGTTTTACCTGGCTTCTAGGTTTACACTGTAGCTGATGTTTTTCTAAATGTGACCTGCAGCTGCACTGTCCAGTATGGCACCCGCTAGCCACACATGGCTATTTGTCTTTTTCATTTTTATTTCTTTTCAAAGCATTTTTTAATGTGTATGTATTTGGCTGCTCTGGGTCTTGGTCGCAGGATCTTCAGTCTTTGCTGTGATGAGTGGGAGCCTACAGTTGATCTGGGAACTCTTAGCTGAGGCATGTGGGATCTAGTTCCCTGACGAGGGATCAAACCCAGGTCCCCTGCACTGGGAGTGTGCAGTCTCAGCCACTGGGAAGTCCCCACATAGAGCTATTTAAATGAATTCAAGCCAACTAAAATTAAAGATACGATTGTTCAGTTGCACTGGCTGGATTTCTTTTCTTATGTTTTGGCTACACCATGTGACATGAAGGATCTTAGTTCCCCCTGCCAGGGATCAAACCTGTGCCCGCTGCATCGGGAGTGTGAAGTCCTAATCTCAGAACCAATGGGAAAGTCCCACCATCTGAATTTCAAGATGCAAGAGCCACGTGTGGCTCCTGGCTCCTGTTTGGGAACGTGTAGGCTATTGAACATTTCTTCTATGGCAGCAGGTTCTGTCAGACAGCTCTGGGCTGGAGGGTTTAAACCCCCGAGGGGTTTGATGACATTATCAGTTCAGTTCAGTCGCTCAGTCGTGTCCGACTCTTTGAGACCCCGTGAATCGCAGCACACCAGGCCTCCCTGTCCATCACCATCTCCCGGAGTTCACTCAGACTTGAGTCCATCAAGTCAGTGATGCCATCCAGCCATCTCATCCTCGGTCGTCCCCTTCTTCTCCTGCCCCCAATCCCTCCCAGCATCAAAGTCTTTTCCAGTGAGTCAACTCTTCACATGAGGTGGCCAAAGTACTGGAGTTTCAGCTTTAGCATCATTCCCTCCAAAGAAATCCCAGGGTTGATCTCCTTTAGAATGGACTGGTTAGATCTCCTTGCAGTCCAAGGGACTCTCAAGAGTCTTTTCCAACACCACAGTTCAAAAGCATCAATTCTTCAGTGCTCAGCCTTCTTCACAGTCCAACTCTCACATCCATACATGACCACTGGAAAAACCATAGCCTTGACTAGACGGACCTTAGTCGGCAATGTCTCTGTTTTTGAAAATGCTATCTAGGTTGGTCATAACTTTTCTTCCAAGCAGTAAGCGTCTTTTAATTTCATGGCTGCAGTCACCATCTGCAGTGATTTTCGAGCCCCCTAAAAATAAATCCAACTCTCACATCCATACATGACCACTGGAAAAACCATAGCCTTGACTAGACGGACCTTAGTCGGCAATGTCTCTGTTTTTGAAAATGCTATCTAGGTTGGTCATAACTTTTCTTCCAAGCAGTAAGCGTCTTTTAATTTCATGGCTGCAGTCACCATCTGCAGTGATTTTCGAGCCCCCTAAAAATAAAGTCTGACACTGTTTTCACTGTTTCTCCATCTATTTCCCATGGAGTGATCGGACCGGATGCCATGATCTTCGTTTTCTGGATGTTGAGCTTTAAGGCAACTTTTTCACTCTCCTCTTTCACTTTCATCAAGAGGTTTTTTAGCTCCTCTTCACTTTCTGCCATAAGGGTGGTGTCATCTGCATATCTGAGGTTATTGATATTTCTCCCAGCAATCTTGATTCCAGCTTGTGTTTCTTCCAGTCCACTGTTTCTCATGATGTACTCTGCATCTAAGTTAAATAAGCAGGGTGACAATATACAGCCTTGACGTACTCCTTTTCCTATTTGGAACCAGTCTAATGACTGTTTAATTTTGGAACTCTTTTCCTGGCACTATTCCTCTTTCTATGTCCTTTTCTGCAGATAGAGAAGAATGCAGGTAGTGCCGATATAGGACTGTGCAGGCTATTTCCGTGGCTGCTGGGATAAAGAAGCCCTTGCAGATGAAGTTGAAGAGGAGGAAGTTTCTCCGAGGTGAAGGCTGGGGTTGTCCTCAGAGGTGCTGAGGACCGCTAACTGCCTTTCAGCCCCTGTGATGGCACAGAGGCTGCATTTCCCCCTTTGGCCACAGTCCCCAAGATGTTCTCGAGTTCCCACGTTCCATTCTGTTTCCCTCATGGGCACTCTGTGTCCCAGTTTGTGTCCCTAAAATAAGGTCACTGTGATTGTGGGACGCCAAAGGCCTTTCATTCATTTGCTGAGTATGGATAATTAATATTGACCCAACTTTGCTCTCAGAGTCCACAGAGAAGGAAAGTCAGTCCTGGAAGGGGGTTGGAGTGTCAGGACACCTTTATCTCTGTTTCCCCTGGGTTTCTTCTCCATGAGAAGAGTATGGCTCCATTTTGTAGCTAAATAACCTGCTGTCATCCCAGCTGATGATGTAAATGGAAACCCCCCACTTACATTACAGTATGTTTTCTGCTTATGAGCTCTTGAGGGCTCATCAGAGGTGACATTAATAAGGACTCTGCTCTACTGACATTTCTCTGCCTTTCCTAGGAGCACAGAGCACAAGGAAAGCACTCTCTAGGTGCTGACCCTATAGGAACAAGGGCTGGAGCTAGGAACTATGACTGTACCCTGCTCTTGGAGGAAGGTGGTCTCTGTGAAGGCAGCCTAATGAAGGGGATTTCCGAGCTGCATTGTTAAGAGGAGGGAAGCTGGTAAAATGGGGGAAAGGGAAGAAGGGAAGGGGGCATTTGGGAAGAACAGATTGCGCAAAGCTTTAATTTGAGATGGTGAGTAACTTATCAGAACAATTCCACTTCCAAGATAGGCAGTCCTGGGTAAGTTACTTGACCTGTTTTCACATCTGTAAAATGGGAGTGCAATTAGTAATAGTACCCACTTCATCAGGCTGTTCAAAGGATGAGTAGGTTAATGCATGTGAAGCATTCAGAGTGTCACCTGGCTCAGAGTAAGCACTTGATGAAAATCAGCTGTCACCATAATTATCTTTCTTCCTCTTCCTAGTATTTTTATCATTATTAAAAGAGAAATAGGCTTTGGTGTTGGATTCAGATGTCAGTTTCGCCACTGATCCTGTGCAAACCACTGCCGCTTTCTGAGCCTAAATTTATTCATCTTTAAAATGTGGAGAATACCATCTGTGTTATGAGACTTCTTGCAAAGGTTAAGTGAAATACTGAAGTTTAAATGAAATACTGTCTATAAATTGTGAGAACATAGCCAGGAAAAATAGCAGGGCCTGAATCACCTTCCTTTCCTCCTGTCCTCTTCCTACCAACTTTCCTGGTAGTCGTGGGGTAACCCATTTAGTTGAAAAGTGATGGGATGATACGGTATTTGAGGAAAATTATTCCAGCAGCTCATGTGCAACACTGCAACTTAAATAGAAAATGAACACATGGCTTTTTGGTATCTAGGTATTTGTGTCATAGTTACAGGATGGCTTCTTCTATGATCCCAGTAGTTCTTTCTAGGTGCCGAGGTGCTTTAGATGTTTGATGTATATTACTGATTTAACCCTTAAGACAAGCGTAAGAAGTAGGAGTATTGTTCCCATGTTACAGGTAAGGAAACTGAGGCCAGAGCGATTAACTTGCCCACAATCACCCAGCGAGTATGTGGTGTTGCGGGCATTTGCACTCTCATCCACAGACCCCAGAATCTAACTACACAGCCTCAGTGGTTGGCAGTTCTAGATTTGGTCAGGGACTGCCGTTTTCAATTTAACAATCTTACAGTTAGGCACAGAGGGATAGATGAGAGGGTTAGCAGAGAAAGAAAGCAGAGGTAGGTCACTGGTAGCTTTTAGCCTTCTCTGAAGGAGCTGGGCAAAGAGGGCAGGCCTGGAGGTTTCCTAAACTTAGACCATGATGCTCTCACACCTCTAGGCGAAACCTTGGCCTGGCACCTGCCCTCTTCCTGGAAGTGCCTTGAGCATCGCGGAGGGGAATGTGGCCCTGCAGTGGGACTCCCCACTGCCCGGCTCTGCAGGCCACACGGTCTCCCCTGCAGCTCTGCAGAGGGCCAGCCCTCCTGCTTCCCGCTTGTTCTCTGGCCTGGGGAAGGCAGCAGACGCTGGCTGCAATCCTCCCACCCGCTCCACACCTCTTGGTGAAGGGAGCCTTTCATGGGACCTGCACGCGGACATGTGAGCTGAGGGAACCAGAGAAGGTGCCAGGCTGCTGCCCCTTCTCCCCCATCCAGCGTCCTAGCCCAGACCTGCTACTCCTAGTCCTCCTTCCTGATTCCTCCATCCACCTCTGCCCAGGACCTCTCCCCAGCTGGAAAGGCAGCTCCCACAGTCCACAGGGTGCTGCCCAGAGCCTTGCCACCCTCCCGCTGGTGTGTTACTGAGCCCTCCCGTGGGCCACTGGTTTAAGCACAGAGAGGTCAAGTCACTTGCCCAGAGTCACATAGCTGGAGAGTAGCAGCAGCAGGCCTTGAGCCTTAGTAGTCCGGCCCTGGGGCGCATGTTCCAGCCCTCAGGAACATAGAGTACTTTTCGGGGTTCAGGGAATTGCAACAGGGTCATTCAAGAGCGTCGCTCTGGTGCCTCTCACCCCGGCAGACACCTGGAGGCACGCTCACATGGTCTTGTGAGCCTCCTCAGCCTTCCTGGCTGTGTTTGCATTGGTGCACCTGTGGGTGTTCGTCAAAGCTCAGGGTCTCCTTTGGCAACCCAGAGAGCCTTCTGTGCCCAGACACCCCCATACCAGCCAGTGTTTTGTACTGAGTAAACCTCATTTTCTATGGGTGACCTGGGTAAATATCCTGACTGCCACCTCTCAGGCTTGTTTGTGCCACTTTCTGACTGGCCCAGGCCCCCTCCCTCCTTGCCTCCGGCAGCTCGAGAACATCTGGGCAGGCCTGCTAAATGTTAATGAGGTATCCGGCTCCAGAGGGCCCCCTGGACCTCTGGCCTCCAACTTTGCCATCCTGCCATTTTACCAGAGTGATTTATTGATGGGGAGGCAGAGGTGGAGGGTGAGAGGAAAAGGCCCTTTTAAACTGAGGGCTAGTTTTGCCTGCATTAATGTGCAAGCCTACAGCCAAGCAATTAAAGGTCGTTAGGCAGCTACAATGCGAAATTAATTCTGCAGGCTCACCCCCCACCCCTCCTTCCCTTGCATGACTGAGGGCAAAATTGCTCCAGGGCAGGGAGAAAGCAGGCAGATTCCATTGGCCTGGTGAGGAGGTTGAAGTGTTCTCTTGGGAAGAGACTTAAGGCTTGCTGTGGGTTGTGTGTGTGTCTGTGTGCGTGCATGTGTGCGAGGGGGGTATTATTTAGTCACTAAGTCCTGTTGGGTTCTTCTGTGGCCCCCACGCACTGCAGCCTGCCAGGCTCCTCTGCCGATGAGATTTCCCAGGTGAGAATACTTGTGGGAAAATAGGTTGCCGCTTCCTTCTCCAGGGCATCTTCCTGAGCCAGGAATCAAACCTGGGTCTTCTGTATCAGCTTATGTTTTCTGTAGCGGCTGCATGATTCCCCTGCTTGATTAATGATGAAATGGAGGCCCCCTGGGAGGCTTTAGCAGAACATCAGAGCCCTGATGGAGGAGGAGATGGCAGCCCACTCCAGGATTCTTGCCTGGGAAATCCCATGGACAGAGGAGCCTGGCGGGCTACAGTCCATGGGGTCGCAAAGAGTTGGATGTGACTGAGAGATTGAGCATACACATATAGAGAGCCCTGAGAGAGAAAGAGATGTCTCAGATTGTGTCATCCTATTTCCACCCCCACCCCCTTAGGGAGGGTTCTGCCTTCCCCCTCCTAGGCCAGCTCTGGCTGGGCACCCATGGCATGGTTCTCTCCACTTGCCTCTTTAGGCCTAAGGGCTGAGGACACTCTCCCACCATCACTCATCCTGGGTGGGGGCACCCCTTGGTGGGCCCTTGGCTGTGGCCTCACAGTGCAAATCGTCATTCAGTGTATGCTCTTCAGTGGAAACCCCACACCCTCTCTGACCACCCACTTCTCTGCACAGTGGCCTCAGGCATGTTGCACAACCTTACTGTGCCTCAGTTTCCCTCATCCGCAAAATGCCTCCTAAGGGTTGTTGATAAGCCATGTTGATATACCTGAGGGACTTAGAAGAGCCGCTGGCACTTGGGAAGCCCTACGTAAGCATTGCTATTATTTTTACGATTCTGTATCCTTCTGCAAGGCCCCTCTTCAGACTCTAAAGCTGGCTTAGGCCTTTGGGGCCCTTCTATTCGCGTGTGAGCCCCACGGGGTTTCAGCAGCTCCAGGCTTCCGAGCTGCGGAGTAAGAAGGACAAGGCCAACCAGGGGGAGCCGTATTATCCGGGAGGCTTGAGAGATGGCCCCTGAAGAGATGAAGTGCTGGGCGTGCTGGCTGCCCCGGCTTCTGGCGAGCCCTCCTCTCGGTACAGCAGCTGCCGGGCTGGGCTCCGGGTGGCTTTGGCTTCAGTGCTCACCTACTCGTGACCTTCCTGAGTCAACAGATATTGATAAGAGGCCAGTTAAGAAATTTAGGCAAAGCCTTCTTGGGGCGCCTGCTGCACCTAGGGGAAGTGAAAACAAGTAGCAGGTTCCCTTGCCGACTCCCTCCCCAAGCTGGGGGCGAGCTGGTTCCTAACATGGGGTGAGGGTAGGGGTGTGCCCAGGGGTCTGGCCAGAGGGCTGGCTCATGGGGTTTGCCCACCCTTTGGTGAGGGGGTGTGTATACCCCGTTTTTGCTCCCAACCCCCTGCTTGCTCCTGGCTCTTTAGAAGGGGCACTTGGATTTCTGGTCTTTTCGTATCTTGTCCGTAAGTTGCCCCTCCTGCACGTGCACGCAGTTGCACTTGTTTTTAGTCCCTTATAGTTTCTTTGCATTTTGTTGCTCCATTTCGTTTTTCCAGGTGCAAGCACCGCAGCCCAGCGTCGCAGGTCCCCGAGCTTAGATCCCAGCCTCTCTCACTACCGGGTCCCTTTGGAGCCTTATCCCTCCACCTGGCCCTTGGCAAGCAGACAGGACGCAGTGAAGTCCTGGGGGGTCTGAATATCTGAAGCAGGGGATTCGGCGACTGCTTCTTTACCCATGAGGTGTCCTTTACGGGGAAGCCCTCCTTGAGATCTGGACACTTGAGTCACTTCTGAAGCAATGTGAGGGGTGGGGGGCTGTCCGGCCAACCAGAACTGATGATGGCCATCCTGAGACGAGGTGTACACACACACACATGTGCAAAGAAACATCACACTTGCCTGAAACTTTCTAAATTCTCATTTTAATATGTGAATGATAAAAATCTCCTTCCTACATTCCTATTTTAGCCATTCTCCTATATTTTCTATTAGAGAAAGTGAAAATGTTACTCACTCAGTCCTGTTGGATTCTTTGAGACCCCTTGGACCGTAGCCCACCAGGGCTCCTCTGTCCATGGGATTCTCCAGGCAAGAATACTGGAGTGGGTAGCCGTTCCCTTCTCCAGGAGATCTTCCCAACCCAGGGATCGAACCCGAGTCTGGATTGGGAAGATCCCCTGGAGAGGGGAAGAGCAAGTACTCAGGCCCTTATTGAATTATCTGGACAGTTTATATTCTGCTATAGGCTTTGTACTTTCTTTATTCACGCATCAATATTTTCTATGTGGTTGGCTCTGGACTAGGTGCTGGGAACAAACGACACAGGGCCCTGGAATCATGGCCTTGACATTTTAGTAAGGAGGAGCTTGCAGCGATTGAATGCATCAGTAAGTAGGCGGACAGTAATCACAAGCTGTGGCGACCGCTGTGGGAGGGTCGCAGTGGCCCTGCAGGAAGAGTGTGTGCAAAGGCCCTGTTACTGCATATGAAAAAGGGAAATAAAGCCGGCATGGCAGGGTGAGCGGGAGGCATATGAGCTGACACTGAGGCGGGTGGGGAGAGGACGGCAGGGCCCTGCAGGAGACAGCGAGGCCTTCGAGGGCTGCTTTCATCCTCAGGGTTTGCATCGGAGTGATGTGATCTGCTGATGTTTCGCTGATGAGTCAGCGGGTGACGATAGTAATTAGGAGACTTGCAGCAGCTGGGGTAAAAGGTCATCATCGCCTGGATGACCAGGCTGTGCTGTGGGGGCAGTGATAGACTCAGATGGACTTGGGAGGGTTGTTTTTTTTTAATGTAGTATAGTTGATTTACAATGTCGTGTTAGTTTCAGGTATATGAAAGTGATTTGGATATATGTGTGTGTGTATGTTTTTCCTATTACACGTCTTTATAAAATATTGAATATTGTTCCTTATGCTAAACAGCAGGCCCTTGTTTACCTGTTTTATTTATAGTAGTGTGTATCTGTTAATCCCAAACTCCTAATTTATCCCTCCCGCTCTCTTTTCCCCTGTGGGTAACTGTAAGTTTGTTTTCTATGTCGTGAGTCTTGTTTCTATTTTGTAAATAAGTTCATTTGCATCACTTTTTTTTTTAGATTCCACATAGAAGAGATATCGTATGATATTTGTCTTTCTCTGACTTCACTTAGCATGATAATCTTTGGGTCTGTGACAGAGATTTTTGAAGATGAGTTGTTAGGAGTTCCTGATGGATTGTGGTGAGGAGGAGGGAAAGATTGTAGAGAGAAAGAAAAAACTCCAGGGTAACTCTAGAGTTTCTGGCTTCCTCAAACACCTCATCTCGTTCTCCTATAATCCTGGTTGAGAATCTTCTGACATTTTCTTTAAACGTGTAAATATCCCTCGGTGATGGAAAGGCAGGGGTCAGGCAGTGCTGTGTGCTATTCACAGTCACGGGTCCAGTGTGGGCCTCTTTCTCCAGATGCAGGTCCCTGGATCACCCTAGGTCCCTGGCCCATGAGGACAGGCCTTTTGTCATTTAAGAACTGAGAAGACTTCAAGATCACTTGTTTAACTTCTTCTATGTAAAGTTAGAGGTGCTTCCCTGGTGGCTCCGTGGTAAAGAATCCACTTGCAAGGCAGGAGACGTGGGTTCAGTTCCCTGGGTTAGGCTGATCCCCTCCAGAAGGAAATGGCAACCCACTCCAGTGTTCCTGCCTAGAGAATCTCATGGACAGAGGAGCCTGGCGGGCTCACAACGGGGTCACAAAGAGTCAGACATGACTTAGCGACTGAACAGCAACATACAAAATGAAGCAGTCTGGTGTTGAACAGCTGGTCAGTCTACATTCTCGCCAGAGGTATCAGTCCTGGGCAGCTGGTGGGACCAGTTACATCCCTGCCGGTACCTCCCAGATACCCTTGGTTCCGGGCAGCACGGTAGCACCATTGAGGAGCACTCAAGGTCATGTTGAACAAACTCCTTTTGAGGTTCATGGCTAATGGGAGAGACTGGAAAGTCGTTGGTGCTAGTGACTCACTAAGACACATTCATCTCTACCCAGGTCTGAGGGGAAGAAACCTTATGTATGTTTATGTATGGAAACTTCTGGGCACAGCTGGCCCTCTCCAGAGGCAAACCAAGGCTTTATAGCAAAATCTGTGCATTCCCCTTCTTGTGTCTTCCTCTAATGAGGAAGCTTCCTTTGTTATATTAAAATAATAACTTAGGAAATAAAAGTGTCTTCTACCTATTCAAGAGAAAGGTCATATAAGGAACCAAAAAAAAAAAAAACGAAAAGACAGTGAGCGGCCTCCATTTACGTGGACAGAAAAAGAGGATAAATTATGTGGACCCAAGGGCTCTTGCTGAAGAAGAATCTTTCAAATGGGCCTGAGATGACAAAGCAAAGGTACATATTCACTGGTAGGGTCAAGAACTGAGATGTTGAATCACTTTGCCCTGCAGCAGAAAATAACACCTTGTAAGTCAGCTATACTTCAATAAAAAAAATTAAAAGAGCTGACATGTCAAATGGTCCAGTCAATTATATATGAAAAGGATGGAATATTTTGCAGGTATTAAAGATCATAGTCTGAAAACTATAGTGTTACATTCAAATGCATATGGTAGATGATCAAGTGAAATACAGACTCCAAAACTGTAGTACAGGGTGGCGACGTAGTGTACTTAAGGAAAAGGACCTAAAAGAATTATACCATTTCCTGCCAATCCCCATGCCCAAATGTCTCTAATGGAGGTTTTTCTTTTTCACATTAAATAGAAAGCAACCAGGACCCATTTTTCCCAGTTTAGTTTTAATGCTCAAAGGCCAAGGAGAGAAAGACAATGACCCAAGTTGTCAAAATTCTCCTCTAGGGGAGGATTGGTACCCATCCTTTGGGAAACATTCAGCAGTTGACGGGAACTTGTCACCATGGAGTGGCAAAGCCGGGGGATGACAGGTGACTTCAAGGTGGGATCTGCCAGTGGGTGTCCATGGGGGTGCGCCATCCCTGATGCCATACTCCAGGATAGCAGCACTAAGGGAGCTCGCCGGTGGGCCTCTGAGGGCTGGAACAACCCACAGGGTGTCATACCAGAGGCAACGCTGTGCGCGTTGACCTTTGGTCTTATGCATTTCCTCTCTGGACCTCTGCTGGGGCTGTGGAGGGCCGCAAGACAGGGCACAGGAAGCTTGGCTTTTCAGAAATAGCCATGCTTACCCCTCCCAGGACCTTCCTCATGGTGCACAAGGATAAGACCCCCTCCTTGCCAAGCCTGGCCATTTCAGAAGGCCCAGTGGCAGAAAGGGATGCTTGCCCCTCCTGTCCAAGAGCAGCTTGTCTTTAACCTGGAAGTCCAATTAGTATGCAGGCCTTTCTGTGAAATCCTCTCCTGAATGCGTTTCTGTAGCTTTGGTGTGGCTGACTGGCCGAGTTAGCATCCTTCAGCCTCTTACCCATGGGGAGCCTTGTTGCCTGGACCCCCGTATCTCTTCTTCCCTTTCTTCTCTGCTGCCTGTGGTGGTCCTTTGTAAGGATATACATATTTTGTCTATTCATTCATCAGTCAATAGATATTTGAATTGTTGCTAGTTTTTGGCTACTACAATGCTGCTCTGAACACACATGTATAATTTCCAGGTTCAGTTCAGTCACTCAGTCATGTTTGACTCTTTGCGATCCCAGGGACTGTAGCACACCAAGCTTCCCTGTTCATCACCAACTTCCAGAGCTTACTCAAACTCATGTCCATTGAATCAGTGATGCCATCCAGTCATCTTATCCTCTGTCGTCCCTTCCTCCTCCTGTCTTCAATCTTTCCCAGCATCAGGGTCTTTTCCGATAAGTCACTTCTTCACATCAGGTGACCAAAGCATTGGAGTTTCAGCTTCATCAGTCCTTCCAGTGAATATTCAGGACTGATTTCCTTTAAGATGGGCTGGTTGGATCTCCTTGTAGTCCAAAGGACTCTCAAGAGTCTTCTCTAACACCACAGTTCAAAAGCATCAATTCTTCTGCACTCAGCTTTCTTTATAGTCCAACTTTCACATCCATACATGAATACTAGAAAAAACATAGCTTTGACTAGATGGACCTTTGCTGGCAAAGTACTGTCTCTGCTTTTTAATATGCTGTCTAGGTTGCTCATAACTTTTCTTCCAAGGAGCAAGCATCTTTTTTAATTTCATGGCTGCAGTCCCCATCTGCAGTGATTTTGGAGCCCCCCAAAATAGTCTGTCACTGTTTCCACTGTTTACCCATCTATTTCCTATGGAGTGATGGGACCAGATGCCATGAACTTCGTTTTCTGAATGTTGAGCTTTAAGCCAACTTTTTCACTCTCCTCTTGCACTTTCATCAAGAGGCTCTTTAGTTCTTCTTCACTTTCTGCCATAAAGGTGGTGTCATCTGCATTTCTGAGGTTACTGATATTTCTCCCAGCAGTCTTGATTCCAGCTTGTACTTCATCCAGCCCAGCATTTTGTATGATGTACTCTGCATATAAGTTAAACAAGCAAGGTGACAGTATACAGCCTTGACGTACTTCTTTTCCGATTTGGAACCTGTCTATTGTTCTATGTCCATTTCTAGCTGTTGCTTCTTGACCTGCATTCAGATTTCTCAGGAGGACATAAATTTTCTTTTATTTATTATTTTGACTGCGCTGGGTCTTTGTTGTGGAGCATGGACTTTCTCTGTATTTGTGGCTCATGGGCTTAATTGCCCTGCGCCATGTGGGATCTTAGTTGCCCGACCAGAGATCAAACCCGTGTTCCCTGCATTGGAAGGTGATTCTTAGCTACTGGGCCACCAGGAAAGTCCCTGAACATATATTTTCAATTCTCATGGATATATGCTCAGGAGTAGAACTACTGGATTATGTAATTGTGTATAGCATTTTGAGGAATTGCCAACACTCTTCCAAAGCCATTACACCATTGTACAGTTCTACCAAGGTTCCAGTTTCTTGACAACTTTACAAACACTTGTTATCACCTTTTTGATTGTAGCCATGCTAGTGAAGTGGTTTTGATTTGCATCACCCTTATGCCTAATGATGTAGAGCTTCATTTTCACGTGCTTATTGGTCATTTGTGTATATTCTTTGGAGATATGTCTGTTCAATCCTGTGCCTGTTTTTAAATTGTTATCGATCTTTTTATTGCTGAGTTGTTAAGAGTTCTTTATATTTTCTGCTTACTAGACCCTGACCAAATACGTACTTTGCGAGTATTTTCTCTCATTCTCTGGTTGTCTTAAGTATACATTTGTACTAGTGCCTTTCACCAGAATTTTGAGCTGTTGATCACCACAAAGGCTAGTGCTCAGACACTCCAGCAGCAAACAATTACATCTTTGTTTCGCTAGCATTTTACCCAGCGCTTGGCATGAAATAAGTACCAGTGATTCAAGTAAATAAATGCATGGCTTTCCTTTGCCACTTTCCGAGGATAAAAACGGATCTGGGTAAGGCAGGCTGAAATGGATAATAAATTGCCGAGCAAAACCACAGAAGCGAGAGATGCACGTTTGCACACTCAGGCCTCTAGTATGTGGATATCATTTTCAAGATCAATGAAGGGGAAGGATGGACTGCAGCACTGGGCTTGCACCTGCATTTCTGATGCAGTAAATATACTTATCTGAGATCAATAGGACAGCTCTGCACAGCTCTGTAAACGTGGTGTAATTATCGCACTGAGAATTATAGTTGTCACCTATTGATTGCATCCTCTCGGCAAGTATTTGCACATTTCCTCCTGCCTCCACACCGCTCCACCCCAGCTCCAAAATCTAATCCTCTGTGATCTCCTCCCAAATTACTGGGTTCAGTGAAGGGTGAAATCCAGAAAGGCAGGTGCCAGCTCTCTTGTTACCATCACCTTGGTGAGGGAAGAGGCAAATGGGAGGGTCTCAGATTTAGGGGAAAAGGAGGCCAATGTCACACAGAGAAATGGAATCAAATAATCCAAAGAAATGGGTAGGTGTCAGCCAAGAGCGGCGGGGGGCTGTGTCTGGAATCAGCTGAGGAGAGAGGGATTTCTCATTCTGCAGATAAGACCTGGAGGGAGATCTAATCCTAGAAAGAGATCACATTCCATAATCCTAGAAAGAGGTCCCAGGCCATCCCTGTAAAGGAAGACATCTATTTATAAAGTTGCTAAATGTCAGATAAACTGTCATCTTAAAAAGTATAAGTCACTCACTCATTCACTAATTCTTTCATGCATTGAGTGAACACTTGTTGAGCTCCAGGAAGGACCTTGCCAGGGCTGCAGAGAAGAGTCAGGGACAAACTGTCCTCCTGGAGCTTGTCTCCTTCTGCAAAACCCAGGCAAGGAGGCAGATGAATGCAAAGGAGACTCAGAGGTGGTGAATGGGATGGGGTCCCCATCCCCGAGGTGGTATGGGATCGTCCTCCCGCAGGGGCTCAAGGGGGGCTCCAGGGAGCAGGTGGAGTCTGCAGGGAGGAGCTGGTATCTGTCAGATAGACTGGGGTGTTGCCAACAGAGAGGGAGGTTCCTGCTGGGGCCTGCACCTGTGAAACCACAGGGCAGGGTGTGGATGGGAACCACAGGGAGCATGCTGAGATGGTGGCCTCGGCTCGTCATCGGGAATGGGGGCAGGGAGGTTGGCAGTGGGAATTTCCCACCCTGTGTTCAGCTCTGCAGGGTGGGGGTAGGGGGTTGGGTGGCAGGAGATCTGGGAGGGAAGGATTGGGACTCTGCTGGGTTGGTCTCAGGGTGGGGTGGCGGCATCCTGCCTGCGCGGCTTGGTGAGTCTGTGTGGGGCACTGCCTCTGTCCCTGGGACACCCAGTCTCATCTCTGAGGCTGACTGGTCCATGAAACAGCATCTTCCTGGCGATAGGGGGTTGGAAGGGCGAGTGGATTGATTGCAACAGTAAGCAAGTCTCACACTTTTTGTCCTCAGGACTCTTAACACTTTTCAGAATTACTGAGAATCCCAGTGAGCTTGTGTTTACCTGGGTTATATCTTTGGATGTAGACTGTACAAGAAATTAAAACTGAGAACACACAGGCACACATCCATCAGCCATCACGTGATAGTGTCTTCAGACATCATGTGGAAGCCCCCACTATACCCTCAAAAGCAGGTGACAGTGAAGGAGGCAAATAAGGTCTAGGTATTATTCTGGGAAGTTTTGACCTCATAGACTCTCCTAAGAGGGTGTTAGGAGCACCAGGAGTTCCAGACCACACTTCAGGGCCCTGTCGGATTATAAGCTATACGTGTAGGTCTGTATTCTGCTTGGTCCCCGAGCCCCTAGTGTGGCGCAGTATTATACTATATATATATATTATATGTCCACCCACTGAGTGGGCAGGCCTGGTGTGCTCTCTGGGGGCCAGGTCTTGCTGCCTGTGTGCTCAATCAGGGCTAACTCTTTGTGACCCCATGGACTGTAGCTCACCAAGCTCCTCTGTCCATGGAATTTTCCAGGCAAGAATATTGGAGTGGGTTGCCATTTCCTACTCCAGGGGATCTTCCCAACCCAGGGACTGAACCCCTTTTCTCTTGCATTGGCAGGCAGGACTCTTTACTAACTGTGCCACCTGGGAAGCCCTGGGGGACCAACGTGGGGGGTGGTGTTTATGGGGGAGGAATATCAAGCCAAGTAAGAAATTCCTGCCCACTGCAGTTCCTAAGGGGCTAGAGTTCAGTGTGGAATTGTTTGTGGAATTCTCCAGGCAAGAATACTGGAGTGGGTAGACATTCCTTTCTCCAGGGGAATCTTCCCAACCCGGGGATCGAACTCGGATCTCCTGTATTGCAAGCAGATGCTTTACTGTCTGAGCCACAAAGGAAGCCGCAGAGTTCAGTGTGGAATTGCAGAAGCAGATATTTCTATTGCGACTGTGATGAGCCTGTCAGGGAGGGTGATGAGCTGAGCCCGCGGGCTTCCCCAGGGAAGTGAATCCCAGACTCCTAGCAGAAGAGGAAGTTGGCCGATGAGAGTACTGCGGCTGAGAAAGTGGTCCTGTCGGAATCTGATCAGGATGGAAGAGGCCCTTTGGTCAGAAGCCCAGTGACTCAGGGAGAAAGGGGACATATTGGAGGGGGAGAGGTCAGCCTAAAAACCCTCCCCTTCCCTCCCCACTGGAGGATGCCAGTGGGAGTCCATTGCCAGCCTGGACCGCCTCTGCGTGGCGCTGAGTGCAGCCTCCTCTGGATTGCCTGCCCGGGGCTACTACACGTTGGTGGGGGCGGGGCAACTTCCGGCCACGCCCCCAACTCCCAGCCACGCCCTTCCTCGCCTTTGTCTTGAGCCGCATTCTTCCTGAGGCCTGTGGACCCTGTCAGATGTTCCTGGCCCTCACTCCCCAGTTCCATTGTTTCTTCCCTCACGTTTTCCCACTATGCCCCAGTTGCCTTGTGCACCTCTGCTGCTTCCTATAGCTCATGCCTAAGAATGATCACAGCTCACTTTCATAGGCTAAGCCACTGTTCCACAACCCTGTGGAGTGGGTCTAATATTATCCCCATTTCACAGGTGAGGAAACCAAGGCCAAGAGATGAAGTATCTAGCATAAGGCCACAGTGGGGAAGGAAATGGCAATCCACTCCAGTATTCCTCCCTGGAAAATCCCATGGACAGAGGACCCTGGCAGGCTACAGTCCATGGGGTCGCAAGAGTTGGACACGACTTAGCGACTGAACCACCACCACCATAAGGCCACAGAGCTAGGAGGTGGTGGGACTGGGATTGAACCCGGGCAGTCTGGTTCCAGTCTGTCCTGCGAACCACTGCACTAGGGTGACCGCTCTTAACCTGTCATTTTCTTTCCAGCTCTCAAACCACGTGTTCATTCCCAGGCTTCCACACAGTCGGTGCCCATTAGAGGTTTGACAAATGAGTTTCATCTTCCTATCCTGCCCGCCTCGGCGTCATGCCTTGTGCATTTGCCATTAATAAAGAAATGAATACGTGGGCTGACAGACAGACAAATAGATGACTGCCACCTGTTGGTGTGTGTGGAAGCTGTAGTTACCAGCATTTTTCAGGGCAGAGGTGCAAGTTCATAATAACTGGACAGGTTCTGAAATCATCCCCGTCGTTGGTGAACGCAGTTTTGAAATGATGTTGTCACTATAATGTCCCTGGCCAACAGGAGGAAGTGTTTTTACTCTTTTATCAAAAGCCAAAGCCTCTTGGGGCATGTGGCCTCCAAGGCTTGGACTGGGGCTCTTATTTCAAAGCGAGGAGAAGAGGAGGAGAGTGCTTCCCCAGGCAGGTAGTTAGGAAGCCCATCCAGGGGTACTTGGAGATCAGAGCCAGCTTTTGGAGGATGAAAATGAGTTAAAAGTCTGGCCATGATAATTCCCTTATCTCTGACTTCCTGCCAGCACTGCTGATGTCTGAGCTGCTCAGAATCTGGGTGGCCTCTCTGCAGGGCTCTTGATGCAAAATGAGCCCCAGGTGTTGGGGATAAAAGACCCACTGTTGGTCATTACCATACCCCCTCTTCTGGACCACCCTGGGTGCCCTGGCTTTGTGGGGTTTTCCCCTCCAGCTCTGCTGATCTGCAGGCATATTTATTTGTAAGTGGAGTAAGTGGAATTTTTCAAAGGGAAGCACTTTGCAAATGATGAAAAGAAAACAACTTGGGGTAAATGGCTCATCTGGCAATGGGAAACAGTCTCTGGCATCAAAAGCTCTTCAACCTTGTCTGAACAGGCAGCAGGGAACTTGGCTTCTGTATCATCTTACAGAAAATTTTTCTGTCTCCCTACTGAGGCCAGACCCTGGGGAGATAGAGCCGAAAACCCAACCCAGGACCCTTGGAAAATTTGATAGGACCTGGCATCAAGAGCTCTTCAACCTTGTCTGAACAGGCAGCAGGGAACTTGGCTTCTGTATCATCTTACAGAAAACTTTTCTGTCTCCCTACTGAGGCCAGACCCTGGAGAGATAGAGCCGAAAACCCAACCCAGGACCCTTGGAAAATTTGATAGGTGGGTGTCTCTCTGCCCCATACGGTCAACCTGAGTGCCCTTCCTATCCAAGCTTCTGTGACTTCTGTCCCCAGATGATTCCGTAGTTCTCTACTTGTCTCCTGACTTCTGCCCCAGTCACTTCTGGTACTGCGGCCCACAGAAAGATCTAAGAATCCAGAGTGGATCTGTTCCATTCCATGTGTGAACGAGGCCTCTGGTGCCCCGTGCCCCCGCCTAGAAGCCGCAGAATTAAAGCTGGTCTTACCAAGGCCTGCAGGGCCCCATGTGATTGGGCCCTTCTGTCTTTCTGGCCCCATCTCCTGCTGCAGCCACACTGGCCTCTTTGAGGTTCTCAATTAAGCAAGCCTGTTCCTACCCCAGGGCCTTTGCATCTGCCATCCCCTCTGCCTGCCTCCCCACATCCTCCCGGTTCTCCCTCACTTGGCTGTGGGCTGTGCTCAGATAGCATCTTATCAACTGGGCCCTCCCTGTGGCCTTCTATAAAGTATCCCCGCTTCTCTCTCGCCTGCACTCCCTGCCCACCACTGTCAGCTTTAGGTTTGCTCCACAGTTATTATCGGAGAAGGCGATGGCCACTCCAGTACTCTTGCCTGGAAAACCCCATGGACGGAGGAGCCTGGTAGGCTGCAGTCCATGGGGTCGCTAAGAGTCGGACACGACTGAGCGACTTCACTTTCACTTTTCACATTCATGCATTGGAGAAGGAAATGGAACCCACTCCAGTGTTCTTGCCTGGAGAATCCCAGGGACAGGGGAGCCTGGTGGGCTGCCGTCTATGGGGTCACACAGAGTCGGACACGACTGAAGCGACTTAGCAGCAGCAGCACAGTTATTATATGTTATTTCTATGTTCAGTGTTTTGTAGTTATTTGTATGTTCTGTTTCTGTCCTGTTACATCAAAATTTACATCAGAATGTAAATGCCTTAAGGACAAGGACTTTATTTGCTTTTATTTTAGATACTTCTTTTTAGGGGATACATCGTGTATGGTCGATCCATTCATCCTTTGATGGACATTTGGATGTTTTCCACCTTTTCACTGTTACAAATAATGCTGCTGCAAACTTTTGTGTACAGGTGTCATGTGAATGAGGAGAGCTTTGGTTGGATATCTTCAAGTCAGTTCACAGATGCTGTCTTTGAGGGGTATTCATGCCTGGAGCCATGTCCCAAATCTCCCAGTGGCTCCTGAACTCATTGGTTTCAAACTATGATTGTATTTTTAGAGAGCTGTGTTACTTATCCCAGCAGGCATTCTTTTGCTATAAGACTGATTTATTATTAATGTTTCCACTCTCTGTGTGACTGGCTGGGTATCCCTTTAATGCTGCCACCTGCAATTCCTTTCTTTGTACAGACTAGTTAGCATCTTATTTGTTTATTTTTATTTTGACTGTGCTGGGTCTTTGTTGTAACGCTCAGTCTTCTCTAGTTGTGGCACTTGGGCTTAGTTGCAGGATCTTATTTCCCTGACCAGGGATTGAACCTGAGTCCCCTGCATTGGCAGGTGAATTCTTAACCACTGGACCACCAAAGTCCCCTAGTTACCCACCTGATGTCTCTCCTGGTTTTACTCTGCTCAGCTATGTGGCTTTATTTGACTCCATCCTCAGAACTGATTGTGCTCCTTTCTCCCTAGAGCTTCTCTTTTCTGAATGATATTTGCCATCCTGCACCAAGAACCCTCGACTCTAAGTGGATTTGTCTGAAACGTGATCTTTGAGTTCGTCTCATTCCAGTCAACTTCTTTATCTCCTAATTGCATTGCCCACGACCCCAGTGGAATTCCAAAAAGCATTTGTAGAAGATTCATTAAGTTTGGACTACTGGTGAGGGTGTGATAACAAAGGCAGCCTCAGGGCTGCTCTGCCAAGGGCCAGGGTTTGAACTCAGGGTAGCTTTTTCCCTTTGCCCGAAGGAAAGCGTGTGCAGGTTTGCTCTGACGGGCATCTGTTGCAGCAGCCAGTCTTCCTGGGAACAGAATTGAGGTGCAGAAGGCCAGCTCTTTCATTCTGCTCTGAGGACACAAGGAGGGTTTGTTGAAAATATCTGTCAAAGGTGGGTGGGATTCCAGAGATCATCCATGTCTCACGTGATCAGAGCACCTTTTTAAAGATGAATGAATGAACTGATGTTTTTCTTTCTGGCTGCACTGGGTCTACGTTACTGCATGTGAGCTTTCTCCAGTTGTGGCAAATGAGGGCTGCTGTCTAGTTGCAGTGTGCGGGCTGCTTCTTACAGCGGCTTCTCTTGTTGAGGGGCATGGGCGCTAGGCACATTGGCTTCGGGAGTTGTGGCTCACAGGCTCAGTTAGCTGCTGGCAGGCAAGTGGGATCTTCCCCAACCAGGGATCACACAAGTAGCGTCCCCTGCATTGCAAGGTAAATTCTTAACCACTGACCCACTAGAGAAGCCCCTGTCCAGAGCACTTTTGAGTGCATTTTCCAGCGTGTAGATCAGACCTCAGGGCCTTTGCACATGCTCTTCCATGTCACTCAGGGCTCTGTTCCTCTGTCACCACTTTGCTAAGGTCTTCCCTGAACAGCCTGCCCCCACCACTCACCGCCCACCTTCACTCTTGGCCCCCTTCCTTGGCTTTCTTTTTCTTTACAGCATTTATCTTCACTTTGTATATTATGTATTTCTTTGTCTCTTGCTGTTCCTCAACAGAACGCAAGCCCCGTGAGAGTGCATCAACCAGTGTTACATCTTTAAAACTTAACACGGTTCTCAGAACATAGGAGGGACTCAGTAAGTGTGTGTTGAGTGAATGCATGAATGCATTTGCTTTTTATGAAAACCCTTGGGGCAAAGGTACTGTTAATGCCGTCATGTGGGAGAAGGAACCAGAGTCAGATGACTGGAGATAATTACTCAGGGTCACGAGTTGGGATGTGACTGAGCCCTGAATTGAGTTGGCTCTTCTGGGTCCCTAGACAGCCACCTCCCAGGCTTACAGGGCCCAAGAGAGCCTCTGTAGGTCCTTTGGAAATTCTCAGAAAAGGCCACAGTCTTCAGCAGGAAGTGGCACACGAGGTGCACAGAATGGAGTGGAAATTTTAAGAGCTATGGAGCAAGGATTTCCTGTGACCTGAGTTGGAAAACAGGAAATAAATGAAACCTGGAAAAACAGCGGTGGAAGAGCCTTGCAGTAATCAGGGAGGGCGGCAGTGGCGGGAGGGAGGGCGACACAGTGGAAGTGGCTGCAGGAGGTCGTAAACCCGGAGGAACCCCTCCACAGGATGTCTTAGGAGCCTGGGATGGATGCAGGGCCCACTGGTCCCCTCAGGCTGTTCCGTGCATTTCCCCCCATCCCTAGTATGCCCAGATGTCTCTCTGCAGAGGATTCAGCAGTCCAGGGGAGGAGGGGCAGTACCCTGCGACCACGAACTCTTGAGTGCTGTGCTCAGGAGAAACAACAGATACCCCAGGTCACACTGGATCTGACTGTGGGGTGCATGCTGCGACTTTTCTGTAGGAGGCGGTACTTGTATGGATGGGGAATCAGGGTGTCTTCCATTTGTGAAAACAAGTTGGCAGAAAAAGGAAGCCGGTGGTGGCGCCAGAAACCTCGCTCAGGATTATCAACTTGGCTAGTGCTGGTGGTCACAGAGCCTCAGGTGCTGATGTGAGGAGGTCAGGACTGGAATCCAGAGGCTCCCGGGCCGCCTCCTACTCCTGATCCTGGGCTTGCTTTCCGTGCATGTTTTAACGCGGCCTCAAGTCCTGCCTGTAGACTTTCCCACCTGTTCTGTGCTGGCTCTCCAGAGACCCTCAGCCAGAAGCTCCTCCGAGAGGCTCCGGGGGCCTTGTCCTTGGCGACAGCACACAGACCACCCGTGCTGTGGTGCTGAGAGCTTTCAGAAATTTCGGGGGAGAGAGAGGGACTGTTAAGCCCAGTGCATCAGAGCACAGGAGAGTGAGAGCAGCCTGGGGGTTCAAGAGGAAACATGTGAGGACCCCTGCCCCCATCTCTGCACCCGGGCCCCCAAGCCAGGCCTCGCCCTTGGGGTCCTCAGAAAGAGACCCTTAGCCCCATGGGTGGGTGAGTGCCCCAAGGTGAGTTAGAAGCCCGGGATGCCGCTCAAATTCCTGGACTCTGCGTGGGACTGAAGAAGGACTTTTAAAACTAGAGCTGATAGGTCAAAATAAATGCCCTCCATCGTGAGGAACAGCCTCATCTGGGCCTCTGCGGCTGTCTCAACTTCAGGCTCTCTAACAATATCCTTCAGTAACTGTCCGCTTCATGACCCACACCCGGCTCCACGCAGCCCTCCCCACCCTGCTTCCCCGCTCTTGCCAGCGGCCTCCTTCCCGTCTCACCGGCCTGGCCTTGTGACTGGAGTGGCCAAGATTCCCCTTAGGGTGTGCCCCGTGGAGACGCAGCCAGGGAAGCAGGGTTCTTGTCTGAAGGCACCCTCGGGCTGGGGGAGTTAGTGGGAGCATGTGTGTGTGTGTGTGTGAGTCTGTATGTAAGTCTGCATCTCTGTGTGTGAGAGTCTGTGTCTGAGTCTGCCTGTGGATGTCTGTGTATATTTCTGTGTGAGTCTGTGTATGAGTGTGTGTGTGTGTGCTTGAGTCTGCATGTGTTTGTGCGTATTGCTGTGTGAGTCTATGTATGTCTGTGTGTTTGAGTGTATACATGTGTGTGTCTTTGTGTGAATGTGTGAGTGAGTCTGTCTGAGTCTGTATGTGGATGTCTGTGTGTATTTCTCTGTGAACCTGTGTGTGAGTGTATGTGAGTCTGCATGTGGGTGTGTGTCTGTGTGTATTTCTGTGTGAGTCTTTGTGTGTGTATGTGTCTGTGTGACTCTATTTTATGTCTATGTGTCTCTATGTCTGTGTGTGAGCATATGTATGTATATATCTTTGTATGACTGTGTCTCTGTATGTCTGTGTGTGAGTGTAGGTATGTGTGGGTCTTTGTATGAATGTGTTTCTGTATGAGTCTATGTATGACTGTATGTGTGAGTTTATGTATGTGTGTGTCTGTGAGTATATATTTGTGTGTGTGTCTGTGTTTCTGTGTGAGTCTGTGCATCACTGTGAGTATATGTTTGTGTGTCTGTGAGTCTATGTATGTCTGTGTGTAAGCATATGTATGTGTGTGTCTTTGTATGAATGTGTCTATGTATGTCTGTGTGAGAGTGTGTGTATATGTGTGTATTTGTATGAGTGTGTTTCTGTGAGTCTATGTATGTCTGTGTGTGAGCATATGTATGCGTGTGTTTCCGCATGTCTGTTTTTGAGTATATGTGTGTGTCTATGAGTATATGTTTGTGTGAGTGTGTCTTTGTATGTTTGTGTGAGTGTGTCTTTGTATGTCTTTGTATGAGTGTGTATCTGTGTGTGTGCATGCACACATGCCCTCAGGGCAGTTCTTAGGCCTGTGTGTGGACACTCTGCTCTAAACGGCTTCCACTCCCAGAATGGGCTGCTGGAGGCCTCTGGCCGGAGACAGGCAAAGACTTCTGCACCGGTCCAGCCCGAGGACATGGATCCCAGACCCCAGCTGTGTGGAAGGGAGCGGGAGCTCAAAGGGGAGCGCAGAATGGGCTCTCGGAAAGTTCGAAGCTGGCCGCCATCAGCATCCGCTTGGGGCAGCTGTGCTGAGAGTCAGTGTGGCTCTCCCTAGCCAGGCTCGCTCGGTGAATCACCCAGAGGGCATCCGTGCCCCTCGCTCTGGCGGCTGCAGGGCGCTGGTGCCCGGCAGATTATGGGCCGCTCTGATCTGGAGCAACGCGGCTGAGTGGAGGCAGGTGGAGAAACGACCCAGACAGTCACGGGGGCCGCCCCAGCCGCACAGTGACTGCGCTTATGGTGGCGATGAGGTCAGGGCATAGAGGACATGGATCCCAGACCCCAGCTGTGTGGAAGGGAGCGGGAGCTCAAAGGGGAGCGCAGAATGGGCTCTCGGAAAGTTCGAAGCTGGCCGCCATCAGCATCCGCTTGGGGCAGCTGTGCTGAGAGTCAGTGTGGCTCTCCCTAGCCAGGCTCGCTCGGTGAATCACCCAGAGGGCATCCGTGCCCCTCGCTCTGGCGGCTGCAGGGCGCTGGTGCCCGGCAGATTATGGGCCGCTCTGATCTGGAGCAACGCGGCTGAGTGGAGGCAGGTGGAGAAACGACCCAGACAGTCACGGGGGCCGCCCCAGCCGCACAGTGACTGCGCTTATGGTGGCGATGAGGTCAGGGCATGTCTGCTCCGTGACAGATTTGGGCCGCCGAGGAGAGAGGAGTCCAGGCTTGGTACTGACCGAGTCCAGTACAGACAGAGTGGGCCACAGTCGGAGAGTGTGGACGGCGCAGAGTTTAAGCTGAGGAGGACTCTGAAGACCAAGTTTCCTCTGCTGTATCGTGCGTACCTCTCAGCGATGGTCTTCCCTCTGAACACAACGTGGCATCACTTTGTCCCCATGCTGCCTTGGGCAGAAAGCCCCCTCTTGGATCTGGGCACAGAGTTGCAGTTCTGAGCAGTTCAGGCTATGACGTATTGAGTCCAGCACCCGAATTTTGTGGACTCAGGTTTGTGTTAAGACACTAGGCAGCGATGTGCTTTTCAAATGCAAATTTTAGGAACATTTATTTCCATGGGTCCCTTAGCATTAGTATTCTCCAGGTCCCAATTAGCCTGGGCATTTTAGGATGCCTCAGCAGGGGAAGAAAGCCATGCCTGGGCCTTAGTGACTTCTCAGAGCCAGCAGCTGGCAGGACTCATATAAAGATGTGGTTTCAACCCGAGGCTGAGTGATAAGGTGGTGCTTTGCAGAATGTAAAAAATGTGAACCCTTGCTTCTGCAAAGAGCTTGGCTGCTCTACCACAAATCACATTTGTATGGCATTTTACTTCCAAAGGGCAGCTTTAGTCATGGAGAAGACAAAAGCTCTAAGTTGGTTTTTTTTGGACTGCAAGAGCGATGAGACATAATTTGTGTTTTTGAACTCTGGTTTCAAATCACTTTATAAATGGCTTTAAAACTGTCATAGTGTGTGTTCAGGCTGTTATAACATAAATACCACAGACTGGGTGGCTCAAACAACAAGCATTTGTTTCTCACGGTTTTGGAGGCTGACAAGTCCAAGATCAAGAACCTGGCAGGTTCAGTGTCTGGTGCGCGCTCACTTTCTGGTCCCTATAGATGGCTGTCTGCTCACCGTGGCCTCACATTGCAGAGGGGACATGGTTGCTCTCTGGGGTCTCTTTTATAAAGCACTAAGCCCTTGGACTGCAAGGAGATCAAACCAGTCCATCCTAACGGAAATCAACCTTGAATGTTCATTGGAAAGACTGATGCTGAAGCTGAAACTCCAATACTTTGGCCACCTGATGCGAAGAACTGACTCATTAGAAAAGACATTTGTTTCTCACGGTTTTGGAGGCTGACAAGTCCAAGATCAAGAACCTGGCAGGTTCAGTGTCTGGTGCGCGCTCACTTTCTGGTCCCTATAGATGGCTGTCTGCTCACCGTGGCCTCACATTGCAGAGGGGACATGGTTGCTCTCTGGGGTCTCTTTTATAAAGCACTAAGCCCTTGGACTGCAAGGAGATCAAACCAGTCCATCCTAACGGAAATCAACCTTGAATGTTCATTGGAAAGACTGATGCTGAAGCTGAAACTCCAATACTTTGGCCACCTGATGCGAAGAACTGACTCATTAGAAAAGACCCTGATATTGGGGAAGATTGAAGGCGGGAGGCGAAGGGGATGACAGAGGATGAGATGGTTGGATGGTGTCACTGACTCAATGGACATGAATTAGGGTAGGCTCCAGGAGTTGGTGATGGACAGGGAGACCTGGCCTGCTGCAGTCCATGGGGTCGCAAAGAGTCAGACACGACTGAGTGATAGAACTGAACTGAATCCCACTGATGACGGTTCCAACCCTCATGTCAACCCCAGTCACCTCTCAAAGACCCCATTTCCTAATATGAGAACACTGAGAATTCGGATTCCAACATACAAATTCAGTATACAACATACACATTCAACCCCTTCCAAAAACTCTTTGTAAATGATCCAGAAGAGCTGCCTCTGAAGTTTTATTAATTTTTTTTTAAAATATCTGTTTATGTATTTATTTTTGGCTATGCTGGGTCTTCATTGCTGTGTGTGGGCTTTCTCTAGTTGCGATGAGTCGGGGTGACTCTCTAGTGGGGGTGCTCAGACTTCTCACTGTAGTGGTTTCTCTTGTGGAGCACGGGCTCTGGGCGCACAGGCTTATTTGCTCTGTGGCATGTGGGATCCTGACAGACCAGGGATTAAACCTGTGTCCTCTGCATTGGCGGGAGGATTCTTAACCACTGGACCACCAGGGACGTTCTCTCTGAACTAGTTTTGAAATGCCTTAATCCATTTGCATTGCTAATGGTTTTCTTTATAAAGAGGCACAGACATGATTAGATGATAGGAATCTATGTCTAAATAAATGCAATAGTTCTTGCTTTTATATTTCTTTTAAATAAAAATTCTACATGATGAAAGAGCTTTTTAATTGTCAGAGCATACCGGGCAGGTTTAAGGAAGCACAGAATGCAGTTTTCTAGTTTGATTACACAGAAGTGGACTGGGGTCTAGATTAATCTATTAGAGTACAAATAACTCCTTGGTAGCTCAGCTGGTAAAGAATACACCTGCAATGCAGGAGACCCCAGTTTGATCCCTGGGTTGGGAAGATACCCTGAATAAAGGAAAAGCTGCCCACTCCAGTATTCTGGCCTGAAGAATTCCATGGACTGTATAGTCCATGGGGTCGCAAAAAGTTGGACATGACTGAGCAACTTTCACTTTCACAAATCCCGTCTTGAAGCTTCTGTGGTGTCTTATGGTAGAATAGCTACCCTAGTTATGCTTTTCTTTGGTTAATAATGCTATTTGCCTCTTTCGCTCCCCACCCCCCGCCCCCGCCGCCGTGTACACAGGAGCTGATATGGGAACATAACCCCAAAGCATTGCCACAGGTGGGGACAGATAGCACTTGACATACAATAATACCCCAGTCTTGGATGAATCCCATGGCATACCAATAACCCCAGGTGAAATGAATTAATTAAAGCCATTTTATAGATGGATTCACCATTTGATCCTGGTCCTGTTGACTTCCAGCTCCTGTTTTCTGTTCTATTTTCCTGGATCCTGTTCAGTTCAGTCGCTCAGTCATGTCCGACTCTTTGCAACCCCATGAATCACAGCACGCCAGGCCTCCCTGTCCATCATCAACTCCTGGAGTCCACCCAAACCCATGTCCATCAAGTCGGTGATACCATCTAGCCATCTCATCCTCTCTTGTCCCCTTCTCCTCCTGCTCTCAATCTTTCCCAGCATCAGGGTCTTTTCAAATGAGTCAGCTCTTCGCATCAGGTGGCCAAAATATTGGAGTTTCAGCTTCAACATCAGTCCTTCTAATGAACACCCAGGACTGATTTTCTTCGGAATGGACTGGCTGGATCTCCTTGCAGTCCAAGGGACTCTCAAGCATCTTCTCCAACACCACAGTTCAAAAGCATCAATTCTTCCATGCCTGGGTTTCTTTGCAGTCCAACTCTCACATTGATACATGACCACTGGAAAAATAATAGCCTTGACTAGGTGGACCTTTGTTGGCAAAGTAATGTCTCTGCTTATTAATATGCTGTCTAGATTGTTCACAACTTTCCTTCCAAGGAGTAACCATCTTTTAATTTCATGGCTCCAGTCACCATTTGCAGTGATTTTGGAGCCCAGAAAAATAAACTCTGACATCGTTTTCCCATGCATTTGCCATGAAGTGATGGGACCGGATGGATCCTGTTACCTATCAAATATTAAATATCCAGATCCTGGGAGCTGTTATATCAAGTACCAAAAGCACAGTTTGGGGCTGTGGTTACTTTCAACAATGCAGCCATCTGAGAGGCACTAGAACATACCGCAGGAATAAAGGTCAAGGTCACTGCTTTAGCAGTCTCCCAAATCCCGTGGGCATGAGCTCTCTTCCTGTCTACGTTGTCTGCAAGATTCAATGCCAAGAGTTCTCAAGGGCAGATCTTCAGGCAGTCGGACCAAGAGGAAGGCTTTGCCCCCTGCTCTGTCTTGCCTCCTCTTCAAAGATGCAGGGTGGCTTTGCAATGCCTGTATCGTATCTTCTCTACCCTCTTTTCCCTTCCATTATTTGTTCAGATGCTTCCATTCTGGCTATTTGCTCGATTCCTCTCCATCGTCACCTCAGAAAGTACCCAGGCAGGCAGCCCATCCATCAAAACGCAGCGCATGTCCACTTTCTCAGACAGAGCAAATGATCTGTGCAAATAAGGCTGCGGAGGAAAGCACGTGCACCCCGTTTCAGTGTAGGATCAGAGACTGGGAAAGTTGTCTGCAGGATGCCCCGCAGCCCGCTCCGGGCTCCCTCCACCTCTCTTGGGAAATGGAGGGGAAGGAGTGGGAAGAGAGTTCAGCTGACGATACTGTCAGATGATGCTTTCTAGCCTCCCGAGAGCTCTCTTTCAAGTAAACTCTGCAGAGTTCTGCTGGGATCATTGGAGACAGAGTGTGAGTCGTAGACTGGCCTTCTAGAACTCTCTGGACTCTTGTTTATTATGCAGCATGAAAGTGGTCCCACTAGAACAGAACAGTGCCTCTCACTGATCACATCTGGTCACTAGGGGAGATGATTAAGGCACCACAAACCACCATAGGGACAAATTGTACCAAAGTCTGGTCCTAACATAGGGAAGTTCCGGTTCAGACAGTGAGTGAGGAGGAGCTGGGATGGAGACATGTGACACCCCCTCCACTACTGTGTGCACGTGTGTGCAGAGCACCTACACGCTTGCACACATACTACGCACATACATGCCCATCATCTTCATGCCCTAACAACAGGCACTGCACTGCTGTTAGTCACCTTAGGGTGGCCCTGGGTATTGGTACTTTTACGCCTTGCATGCGTACTAACACCTCTGCATGGAAACCTCTTTCTTTTTCCTCCACCCCTTGGATCTGGCAAACCACGGTGCTTCATGTAGAGTCAGCTCAAGGGTCTCCTTCTTTGGAAGCCTTCTCTGAGCCCCCCTATCCCCACATACATACACAGGGGCTCCCTTCCAATGATGCACGTGGCATGGCCATCCTTCATCATCACTCTGTGATATGGCATCTGTTGTCCATGAGCCTGTCTCCCCATTCTACCCCGAAGAGTGAACCAGGTTATTTCATTGTAAAAACGGATGCTGTGTGCATCAACATGCCTGGCACATACAGGCCGTTAGTAGATCTTTGTTAAATGAATGAATGAGCAAATGAACAAATGTAGGAGGAGGAGGATTGCTTTGGAATATCTGGCCATCCTATGTGGACACTAAGAACTCATTGTTCTTATGCAGTACAATTTCTTACACTTGTCTGTCTCTATAGTTATTATTCTCTTTCAATTAGGAACACTACCAAAATCTACTTTGGACTTGGTAATCCTCAACCTATGTATATTGGGTTAGTCAAAAAATTAGTTTGGGATTTTCCATGAAATGTTATGGAGAAATCCAAATGAACTTTTGGCCAACCCAGTGATTTCTTTTCTGGTAGACATGTTAGAAACGTCCCTGCTGTTGCCAAGGCTGGCCTCTGTGTTCTCATCTGAGACATCTCTGTTCTCCCATGCAAGCGATCAAGCTCCCTCTCCAGGCCCTCCTGATGGTGGAATCTGGGCTCGGTTCCAGACTGAGTGGTGGGAAGGTGGCCAGAGTTAGCCCCTTGGATTGCTGGCTAGAGGAATATTGGAGCTGGAAGCAGTGGTCAATTTCCTGGCTTTATGGGCCAGAATTCCCTAGCATTACGTTTGCCATGGTGACCAAGGTAGTATAGCATTTTCCCCTCTCAGCTAAGTGCCAAAAGGTAAAAAGACTTTCCTTGCTCACATGGAAAAACATTTAACTCCAATCAGGAAAAAAAGTCTTGGGGCCATTAAAAAAAAAAAAAACCCAAAGGCATTGGCCTTGAAATATAGCACCTTTGCCCAAGCTGTTTGGAACACTTCATAAGGAATGTCCTGGCTGCACATATAGGAGAGAGGTAGGGTTTGTTCTGAGCTGCACTTCAGTGTGTGATTTAAAATGTGGCCACAGTCCCGGATATTTGCATACTTGTCTTGGGCCCTGTTTTTAAAGCAAGGAGAGATGTGATGAAATCCGCAGCTGGTGAGCTAGCCCCAAGCCTGGGCAGCTGGGGCTCCAGCAAGGCTGTGGAGTCGCTCTTGTGAGGTGCCTGTAGGTGGGGAGAGGTCTGCATGCAGTCCCGTGCCTGCAGCCAGCACAGCAGGGTTGACGTGGAATTCCAGGTCTGTGACCGTTCCCTGCGACACTCCTGCTGTATGAAAGCAAGAAGGTAGGGGATGAGCTGTCACTGGTTTGCAGGGACCCGGAAGGAGCCCTGGGGAAGCTTTACTTATTTATTGTTGCTTAGTCGCTCAGTTGAACTTCCCTGGTGGCTCAGAGGTTAAAGCATCTGCCTGCAATGTGGGAGACCTAGGTTTGATCCCTGGGTCTGGAAGATCCCCTGGAGAAGGAAATGGCAACCCACTCCAGTATTCTTGCCTGGAGAATCCCATGGACGGAGGAGCCTGGTGGGCTACAGTCCACGGGGTCCCAAAGAGTCAGACATGACTGAGTTGCTCAGTCGTGTCTGACTCTTTGGGACCCCGTGGACTGCAGCACACCAGGCTTTCCTGTCCTTTACCATCTCCCAGAGCTTGCTCAAACTCATGTCCATTAAATCAGTGATGCCATCCAACCATCTTGTCCTCTGTCATCCCCTTCTCCTCCTGCCTTCAATCTTTCCCAGCATCAGGATCTTTTCCAATGAGTCGCTGTTCACATCAGGTGGCCAAAGTACTTGAGCTTCAGCATCAGTCCTTCCAATAAATATTCAGGCTTGAATTCCTTTAGGATCAACTGGTTTGATCTCCTTACTATCCAAGGGACTCTCAAGTGTCTTCTCCAACACCACAGTTCAAAAGCATCGCTTCTTCAGCACTCAGTCTTCTTTATGGTCTAGCTCTCACATCCATACATGACTACTGGAAAAACCATAGCTTTGACTCTATGGACACTTGTCAGCAAAGTGATGGTCTCTGCTTTTTAATACGCAGTCTAGATTGGTCACAGCTTTCCTTCCAAGGAACAAATGTCTTTTATTTCATGCTTACAGTCATCATCTATGCTAGATGGTTCTTTTTTAAAAAAATAAATAAATGAATGGACCCATTTTCCCCAACACCCGCATACCTCCAGGTCTCTCCTGACCAAAAATAGCTAGTGAGCGTGGATCCCACGGCCATGCAGCCTCTTGCCTTGCAAGACATGCCTGCACAGACATGAAGCTTCCTTCTCACAACCAGCAGCCTCCCCCAGCCAGAAGCGCAGACGAGGCTGATACCTGTTTGGCACACAGGGGAAGAGAGAGAGAGAGAGAGAGTGTGTGTGTGTGTGTGTGTGTGTGTGTGTAGATCCTTAGGTAGTTATAGGCTTATATGTCAGATTCTCACTATTGGCGAATTGTATATTTGCAAACTCACCTACTCAATACTTTATTTGAAACCTCAGGGTCAATCCTTGTAACACTTTTGTGATCATCTGTCACATATGCAAAGCACCGAAACGTTTAAGTGGCCCCACACACATCCCCAGTGAAGGTCACATAAGGCCATACCCTGCCTGCTTGTTTCAGCTCTGCTACTGTAAACAAGTGTCCTTTCTGTGGTCTAGTTCATGTTGCATTTTTGTCCTTTCTGTTGGTGATTTTGCTGTTTGAATATATTCTTGCCTGGAGAATCCCATGGACAGAGGAGCCTGGTGGGCCACAGTCCAGGAGGTTGCAAAGAGTCAGACATGGCAAGCGACTAACACGTTTCACCTTCACTTTGCTCTTTGAAATGACCCCCGGGCATAGTGCTGAAGCGCTGTCTAGTGTCCCTAAGTGCAGGAAGACTGTGATGTGCCTGATGGAAAAGAGGTGTGTGATAAGCTTGGTCCAGGCATGAGCGACAGAGCTCATGTTGGGCTGCAAGTTCAATGTTAATGAATCAGGAACATATTAAATAAGGTGTCTTGAGCCTGGCATGCTGCAATTCACGGGGTTGCAAAGAGTCGGACACGACTGAGCAACTGAACTGAACTGAAGCAGAAACATGCTAAACGAGGTTATACATGGATCTGTTGATGGAACTGCTGCCTCCAGAGGCTGGCAGGTGCCTAACCATGTAGTTCCCCTGGGAGCAGTGGTTCAGTGTTCACTAATTCAGTCTTTGCAGCACCTACATGGAGCAGAATTACATGATTCATGAGTATTGAGAATAAACTGAATGAAGTGCTTTGTGGAAGAGTTTTACATAGACTTTTGTATCTGCGGTGCCACATTTGGAAACATTTGGCTGTGGTCATGTGGAGAAACTTCTCGGATACAGATTGTGGGCTTACGTGGGTCCGGTGCTGGGGTAGGGGTGGGAATGGAGAGGAGGCGGCTGCTGTGAACAGGACCCCAGGAAGATGCTGTGTACCGACCTGTGCTCTGAGTGAGAACCGAGGCCTCGGGAGCGTCCTAACGTTGCCCCCGGTTTGCTTCCTGTTACTCCCTGGTCCTCTGTGGGCCTCGGCTATGAGATGAACTGTGCCCCCATCCACACAAACCCTGGCAAGCGCAAGGGGTGGGCCCTTGGGCAGGGGACTGAGATGGAAGGGCGAGGACTTTCAGCTCTCTGCTCCCTCAGTCCCCAGAAAAGAAATGGTAATGGATATCCAGGAACAGACAAGTTCCTGCGGGCCCACTGTGGCCAGGTGCTACACATTCGATCTCATCTGAACTTGACAGTGATCATTTCCTTCTGGTGACTCGGAGCAGTTGCACAGAGGTTACCTGAATAGTCAGAGGACATGGCTAATAAGGGATCGAAATTAGCTTCAAGCCTCAGTTAACTAATGATGCAATGAATGGGCATCGGTGGGTGACTGGAAGAACAGCAGGAGGAAGCTAGGATTTTTGCCTGAATGTATAAAATAAGGGCCTACCCGGTGGCTCAGCAGTAAAGAATCCGCCTGCAGTGCAGGAGACGTAAGAGACCTGGGTTCAATCCGTGAGTTAGGAAGATCCCCTAGCGTAGGACATGGCAACCCACTCCAGTTCTTGCCTGGGGAATCCCATAGACAGAAGAGCTTGGTGGGCTGCAGCCCATAGGGTCGCAGAGAGATGGACATGGCTGAGTGACTTAGCATGCAGCTTGCATGTCTAAAATAATGGTTCCTTTGAGGAAGATGGAGTTGCCTCAGTGACCGCAGGGGACGACGGTAAGTTAAGACCATGGTTCTCAATCTGGGATGATTTGTCCTTTCGAGGATGTTTGGTGATGTCTGGATTCATGTTAGGTTGTTGAGGATGGGAGGATGCAACGGGCATCTAGTGGACGGAGGCCAAGCACGCTGTTCAATGTCCTGAAATGCACAGCGCCGCCCACAACAAAGAACTTATAGCACTAAATGTCACTAGTGCTAAGGCTGGGAAGACCTGAATTAAGATGAAAGCAGGCTCTTAAAGGAGGTGTGTTGCTCAGATATCTGGGGTCCGAGTGTGGAGACCCCCGAGGTGCCTGCAGACAGGCCACAGGGAGACCGCAGTGTTGTGACCACGAGGGATAGCGTTTTTATTATACTGGGGGTTTCCGGTTACATTTCCTCTGTTGACAGATTAGAGACTGTGATCCGGAAACTTCAGCAAAAGTATTTCCTTCAGACCTGTCATCATTCCTGGCTCAAAGTCGGCTTTTTCTTTGTACATTCTCTGTATTAAGTAAGACGTACTCTGTCTGGGAGCCCTGCAGTCCCATGGTGGCAGACAAGAGATCAGTGACAAGCGAGAGAGACAGTGTCCCCGGACCCGGGAGGCCAGGCTGGGGGCCTTTTGCTGCCTGTAACGACCACGGGTGTGGGCACCGCTTGGGGCCTTCACTGGGATCTGACACTAAGGACAAGTCCAGGGGCAGCAGTGGGTCCCAGAAAACAAGGTCCCAGGGGTTTAGACCTAAGTTTAGGGACGTCCCTGGTGGCTCAGACAGTAAAGACTCTGCCTGCAATGCAGGAGACCCAGGTTTGATCCCTGGGTCAAGAAGATTCCCTGATACAGGGAATGGCTAGCCACTCCAGAATTCCTGCCTGGAGAATTCCCTTGACAGAAGAGCCTGGCAGACTACAGCCCATATGGTCGCAAAGAGTCAGACACAACTGAGCGACTCACACTTTGACACACAAGTTTAGGGACACCATTGGCTTTTTATTTCTCGGACTCTTCTTACTGTTTGCACGGTTTGTTTGTTGGGTGTCTGCAGGCCTATTTGCAGTATATATTTGCGGTGTGTCCTGGAGGAGCTGGTGAAGTTTTCAGAGACAGACTCATGAATAAAAATGAATTGTGCAAATTCCTTCCTGTGCTGGGAGTATTTGCCGATGTTGGGGAGGGGGGCACTAAGCTGGGGGCATGTGTCTTAGCCTAGAGGAGCCTGAGGAGGGTGAGGGATGTCTCAGCTGAGTCACTGTCTGGACCAGAAGGTGGAGGAGGAGTCCAGGAAGAGGGAGGAAGATGCTGGAAGGTGGAAGCAGCCAGGCAGAGGGGGGTCTTGGCTGTGGGAAGTCAACTTAGCCTGGGGCAGGTGGATAGACCCAAGGCCATGTGCCTCTGGAAGAGGGATTGCTGAAGTTTCAAGGGAGATTTCTCTTTAATTTTTTTTTTAATTTGTATTTTTTAAATACAATTTTCAAAGGTTACTTTTCATTTACTGTACGTTGGAAAATGTTGGCTGTATTCCCCAGATTGTTCAATACATCCTTGAAGCTATCTCACACCCAGTAGTTTGTGCTTCCTGCTCCCTGATCCCTATGCTGTCACTGCTAGTTTATCTGTGAGTTTGCTCTGTTTCTGTTACATTCAAGAGTTTGTTGCATTTTTTAGATTCCACTTATAAGAGATACCATACAGTATTTCTTTCTCTGACTCATTTCATTTAGCATAATGCCCTCCGAGTCCATTCATCTTGCTGTAAGTGGGAAAATTTGATTCTTTTATATATACATATCATATATATAGGGCTTCCCTTGTAGCTCAGCTGGTAAAGAATCCACCTGCAATGCAGGGGACCCCAGTTCAATTCCTGGGTTGGGAAGATCCCCTGGAGAAGGGATAGGCTACTCATTCCAGTGTTCTTGGGCTTCCCTGGTGGCTCCGTCGGTAAAGAATCCACCTGCAGTGCAGGAGACCTGGGTTCAATCCCTAGGTCTGGAAGATGCCCTGGAGGAGGGCATGGCAACCCACTTCAGTATTCTTGCCTGGAGAATCCCATGGACAGAGAAGCCTGGCGGGCTGCAGTCCATGGGTTTGCAAATAGTCAGCCATGATTGCAGAGAAGACAATGGCACCCCACTCCAGTACTCCTGCCTGGAAAATCCCATGGACAGAGGAGCCTGTTAGGCTGCAGTCCATGGGGTTGCGAAGAGTCGGACACGGCTAAGCGACTTCACTTTCAGTTTTCACTTTCATGCTTTGGAGAAGGAAATGGCAACCCACTTCAGTGTTCTTGCCTGGAGAATCCCAGGGACGGGGGAGCCTGGTGGGCTGCCGTCTATGGGGTCACACAGAGTCGGACACGACTGAAGCGACTTAGCGGCAGCAGCCGTGATTGAGCAACTAAGCACAGCACCACACATCATAGATAGATAGATAATGTATATACACACACACACACACAAAGAAACACACACACACACATATATATATACACCGGTTCTTCTTTACCCATCTGTTGATGAACACATAGGTTGTCTCCATATCTTGCCAATTGTGAATAATGCTGCTGTGAACATCGGGGTGCATGCACTTATTGAGTTAGTGTTTTTTTAAGTAAACCCAGGAGTGAAATTGTTACTATCAATACCAGGTCCTATAGTAACTCTATTTTTAGTTTTTTGAGAAACTTCCATGCTGCTGTCCACAGCGACTGCACCAATTTTCCTTCCCGTCAACAGTGTAGCAGGGGTCCCTTTTCTCTATATCCTTACCAACACTTGTTATTTGTATTCTCTTGATGACAGCCTCTCTGACAAGTCTGAGGTGATATCTCACTGTGGTTTTGACTTGCATTTCCCTGACGATTAGCAGTGTTGATCATCTTTTCAGATGCCTCTTGGCCACCTGCATTTCCTTTCTCTCAAAGAGGCAGGATCCCTCCAAGAAGGCAGACCCGCTTCCAGCCTCTCTACAGTGGGCAAGTGTTAGGTCTCTCCAAGTGTTGTGATAAAGCTAGTGTCCCATTTTGCATCAAAAGAGAAGACAGTTTCTTCATCGAAAAGCATATCTTGCTGGATACTAGATACCCTTCCCAGAGGATGGGAGCCTGGGTGTCTGGCTGCCTGGGTTCCCACCCAGCATCTCTGCCTCCTCACTGTGCACTTGTGGGTCATTCACTTGATTTCTCTGTGTCGCAGTTTCTTGTCTGTAAAATGAGTAGAATACACCATTGGTTTTTTTTTTTTTAAATGAGATGCAATGACTTAGCACAAATAAGTGAAAGTGTTAGTCATTCAGTCACGTCTGACTCTTCAGGACCCCATGGACTGTAGCCCTCCAGGCTCTTCTGTCCATGGGATTCTCCAGGCAAGAACACTGGAATGGGTTGCCATTCCCTTCTCCAGGGGATCTTCCCAACCCAGGGATCAAACCCAGGTCTCCTGCTATGCAGGTGGATTCTTTACCATCTGAGCCACCAGGGAAGCCCAGTGCAAATAAAGTAAATCCTCAGTTAACATCAGCTAGCATGTGCCCTCTTTACCGTTTAAGGGAGGCAGGGGAAAAGAACTTGGAGAGAGCGTGTCAAGCCCCAGGCTGAGCTTGAGAACTGGCAGCCTGATGTGCTGCAATTGGCTGTCAGAAGTGCACTGTTTTTAATTGAATTTGAACGCCTTTGCCTGGGGCTGGCAGAATCCACATTCTATCCTGCACCCCACCCCCCCTTCCCCAAACCTGTCCAGCCTCACGCACTTAGTAACCCCTGATCTTGGCTCTCTGGACACAGGGGCAGAGAACACAGGAAGCTGTGGTCCATAGGGAGGAGAAGATACGGGGTAAACTGCAGGATTAGCTCTGAACTGAGCCAGCTGTCACACCCACAGACATGGGTGTGAGCCCTTTTGATAAAATGGACTGTTTTCAAAGGCCGGATTCTGACCAGATGCTCACTGATGATCAGTTTCCATGGCAGCAGGTTCCCAGGCCAGGAGGGCGGCCCGCAAACCCAGATGGTGGTTGTGGGCCTGTGTCCAGCTTGACCCTTCCTTGCAAACGTGGCTCCCTCCTCCCACTGCCTTTTTCCATCCCACTCTCTCCTTGCACTCCCACCCCAGCACCCAGGGGGCGCTCCAGGCAAGAGCCTCCCCTGGCATACAGCAGTCTGGAGAGCAGCGCTTGGGACAGAGCCGGGTAGGACCTCGCGCCCTGGAGAAGGCGGACCTTAGGCTGAAGTGTCACCTTGGGCAGCTCCTCAAGCCTCACAGTGGGTGTGACATTCTGCCTGTGACATCGGGGTACTGGTTTGGCTTGCAGCAACTCTCTGTGATTGTTAGGATGCCAGAGACAGGCGGTGTGTACAGAGGGGACTGAAAAAATGGTCGGTTTTTACTCTGCAAGGAATAGGCATTCAAAAATCATTCAGTTAGTAGTATTTCTCAAAGCATGGCCAGGCAGTCCACAGCCTAGGACTGCAAGGATGCATGTGTGTGCTGATTGGGGTAAGGGACCCAGACTGCCCTGGGGAGAGGGTGGATGGAAACAAAGATATTCTATAGGCAGAGAATTTTTTTTTTTTTTTTTTTTTTTTACGTTTTAACCACGCATAGCTTATTTTTTAATTTATTTTTTAATTGTTCCAGCTTTATTGAGACGTAATTGATATTTAAGTGTGCTGGGCTGTGTCTTCAGAGTAGGAGTGGAGTAATGTCCTGGTTTGGGACTGCTCTCAGGCAGATTTTGTAGCCTGGCGAAGGGTCCTCAGGCTCGCTGGGACTCTGCTCTCCCAGCTCCAGGCTCAGCTTGTTTCCCTACAGGTGGAAAGTTGGGCTGCTTCTGGTACAAGGCGCTCTTCTTAGCATCCTCCCTGGCCTCCATTACCTTGAGGAAGACAACACAAGCAAGCTCCTTCTGTATCTTATGCATCTAGGAGGGGAGGTTCTGGACCAAAAAGGAGTTTGAATCTCTGCTCTCTGCTCCTTGTTGTGTGATGGGGAAGCAAAAGTATTTTGCCTTAAGCTCTTTATCCTTTAAAATGGAAATACTGGAGTGCAGAGCCTGCCTCTAAAAACTGTAGGGTCTATTGGATGTGCTAACCCTGGTGAATGCTTAGAACACAGAGCACTCCGTGAATATTCACTATTATGATGAAAAATAATCTGATATCTGTTATTATCATCATCTTTAGCCACTCTGAGTCCCATTCTGTCAGTAGAAATATAATGGGAAGGACTTCCCTGGTGGTCCAGTGATTATGTCTCTGAGTTCCCAGTGTCGAGGGCCTGGGTTCCATCTCTGGTCAGGGAACTTAAGATGTTTCACGCTGTAGGGTGGAACCAGAAAGAAAAAAGAAATATGATGGGAGCCACAAATGCAAGCTGTAATTGTAAATTTTCTACTACCTTAAAAAATAAAGTAGCTACAGTAAAAAAAAAAAAAAAAAGTAGGAACAGGTGAAACTAATTTTGATGCTATATTTAATCCAAAATATCTACAATATCATTTTGACACTTGATTGATACAGAAGGCTATTTCACAGTTGATACATTAGCTATTTCACAATTGTCCTTGGATACTCACTTTTTGAGACCCAGTGTGAGTTACCCTTTCAGTGCGTCTTCGTTTGGACCAGCTACATTTTAATAGTCCTGTGTGGGTAGCAGATACCTTATTGGATAGCATTGCTGTAACCATATATATGATCTGCTTCCAGAATGTGCCATCGTCCCTCGAGACTTCCGCTCATCATACTCTTCCTCATCAGCTCCATTGTCTTTATTGGATAATTCCTATTTATCCCTCAGAGTGAGGTCTGGCATCAGATTCTCCTGGGAGAGTTTTGTGACTTCCTAGTCTGAGATGGGGCCTCTCTGCCCACAGGTCCGGACTGTTGCCTGTATCCCGTGGGCTTTGGTGGATCACAGGAGCAGTGGGGAGGGGTGCAACGGAAGGGGTGACTGTGCACAGTTATGAATGGTAACCCAGAGGAGCATCGGCAGGCATATTCATATTTACTTTCTATTCTACCTTTTTGTGTGTTTGGACATGGTTTACAAGCAGTGGTATTTCTCTACACTCATTGCTTAATACAGTCTTGGATTTATGTGATTTAAGGTGTAGGTTTTAGGTTTATCAGATCATGTGATTTGGCTGAAGTCGGACTCCAGGACTTTAGATGGACAAAACTTTGTTTTGCTCTTTGTTGTACAGTGGAAGAACAGAAATGAGAGGAGGCGTAAGGAAATGCTGCGTTCTACATTTAATAGTTGACAGACTTACTAATAGTATCTGATTGGCCAAAAAGTTTGTTCAGTTTTCCACGCCATCTTACTGTAAAACCCAAATGAACATTTTGGCCAGCCCAATATTATTAGGATTGGCTACTGTCACATTCGTGACAACTAACCTGTGTTTTTTCCTTAAACATTTTATTTTGTATTGAGGTATAGCCGATGAACAAACAATGCTGTGATAGTTTCAGGTGCCTACCAAAGGGACTCAGCCATACATACATATGTATCCATTTTTCTGACTCCCCTCCCAAGGGAACATAGGTATACCTATGGCTGATCCATGCTGATGTTTGGCTAAAAACAACACAATACTGTAAAGCAATTACCCTTCAATTAAAAATCAATACATTTAATTGAAAAAAATTCCCCCTCCTATCCAGGCTGCCACCTAACATTGAGCAGAGTTCCCTGTACTATATAGTCGGTCCTTGTTGGTTATCCACTTTAAATATAATGTATGCACGTGTCCATGCCTAACTATCCCTTCCCCCCATCCTTTGCTCCAACAACTGTAAGTCAACTGATCTGGTTTTGATCTGGTTTTTCCATTCCTTGTGAGGCCTTTGCCATATTGCCTAGTCTTTACCTGTCTCAGTTTCCTTGCCTGCCAGCTGGGCATAATGACCATCTGAGAGAATTGTGATAAATAGAAAATACGTTAAGTAGAGTCTATTAATTTTCATCTGGTAGAGTTTGCTATTGCTTGCTTTTTAGTTATTCACATGTAATTTTGATAAGTTATGATTCTCTGTTTTTCTTTTGGAAAAAAAAAATTATTGATCCAAGACTGAAAAAAGAGTATTAAGCTCATTCATATGATACTGTTCTTTTCAATGTCTCCTTGTTGCTAATTTTCAGATGCTGAAGTAAAATATACTTTCTTCATACCATCTATCTTATATGAAATGACCTTGTTTGTTATTTTTTGAGATATTACCTCTGAGAAAATGTACTCTTTCAAGTGTACAGTCTGAGTTTTGATAATTGTGTATAGTTGTGTGAGCACCCTTGTAATCCAGATATAGAAGTTCCATCACTGCTGAAAGTTGTCTCTGCTTTCTTCCCAGACCACCCCCTCCTGCCTCTCCTGGTTGCTGGCAGCTACTGGTCTGAATACTACCCTTATTGACTTGTCTTTCTCGAATGTCCTGTGAATGGAACCACTGTGTGTAGCCTTTTGTGTCTGACTTCTTTCATTCAGCTTAATGCTTCTGAGATTCAGCAGTGTTGGAACACTACCTGTAGTTGATTCCTTTTTATTGCTGAATAATATTTCATTGTATAGACGTATCAATTTGTTTATCCATATGTCAGTCAAGGGACATTGGGCTGTTTCCAGTTTTTGACTATTATGAATTAACGCTCCTATGAACACTTGCCCACAGTTCTGTGTTTTCATTTCTCTCTGGTAAATACATAGATGTGGGATTGTTGAATTTTATATATGTCAGTTCAGTTCAGTCGCTCAGTCGTATCTGACTCTTTGTGATCCCATGAATCGCAGCACACCAGGCCTCCCTGTCCATCACCAACTCCTGGAGTCCACTCAAACTCACATCCATCGAGTCCGTGATGCCATCCAGCCATCTCATCTTCGGTCGTCCCCTTCTTCTCCTGCCCCCAATCCCTCCCAGCATCAGAGTCTTTTCCAATGAGTCAACTCTTCGCATGAGGTGGCCAAAGTACTGGAGTTTCAGCTTTAACGTCATTCCTTCCAAAGAACACCCAGGACTGATCTCCTTTAGAATGGACTGGTTGGATCTCCTTGTAGTCCAAGGGACTCTCAAGAGTCCTCTCCAACACCACAGTTCAGAAGCCTCAATTCTTTGGTGCTCAGATTTCTTCACAGTCCAACTCTCACATCCATACTTGACCACTGGAAAAGCCATAGCCTTGACTAGACGGACCTTTGTTGGCAAAGTAATGTCTCTGCTTTTGAATATGCTATCTAGGTTGGTCATAATTTTCCTTCCAAGGAGTAAGTGTCTTTTAATTTTATGGCTGCAATCACCATCTGCAGTGATTTTGGAGCCCCCCAAAATAAAGTCTGACATGGTATATCTCATTTTAATATTGTTCTATTTATGTTGTCTGATATTTTTCTGTCCATTCTTGTATTTTTATACTTTCTAGGGCTTATATTTTACGTGCTTTGTCAAACAGAATATATTTGGATTATGGTTTATCTCTTTAAAACTCATTCTAGCTTTTTTTGGATTTCTCTCCTTTTGTATGGATTTTATGTTTTGCGTTTGTTTATTTATATATTTTATCTTTCCCTTTGTTAATTACTGGTGTGAATTGGAAGATTGTTTTTAATCCTAGTAATACTTTTCATTAGATTGTAGACCTGTAATTCTCTAATCATTATAGATAAGGGAAAAAAAGCTAGGAGTAAAATCTTCCTTCCCATTGAAAAAATAGGAAATTCATTGACTTTCTTCCTTTGTTGTTCAACCAGCCCTCAGCCAATTTCCAATTGTTAATTAATCTAAGGTATAGTCTCTGATTCTGTATAGACTAAGGTTCTCACTGCATAATTATTTCTACCATAACATATGTCTTCAAGCTCAGTTTTTGGCTTTCATACTCAATTTTTAAACCAAAATTTTACCAGCCATTTATACTTCATTCTTTACTTTTAGATGATGTTATTGCTCTTTGCCTTTCCTAGTATCCTGGGACTTTCTCATTCTGGAGTTCCTGATTTTAGTTCTTGAGTATGTGTTTGAAATGTTTTCTCAGTAAAAGCATGTGGATGATGTATTGGGTTGGCCAAGAAGTTGCTTCAGATTATCCATAATGTCCTATGGACAAACTCGAACAAATTTTTTGCCAACCCGATCTGAGTTCCTGAGTATCTTGCTTTGTGTTTCTTTTCACCTCAGTAATGAATTGCCCAGGTAGAAAACTGACTTGTCACAGTCATTTTTCCTATCACTATGGAGCTGTTGTCTTTTGGTGGAAGAGTAAGCTAAGATCAGTCTGACCTCTGTTCCTTTGTATGCAGATAACATGCTGCTTTACCTTCAAGCCTGTAACCAACCGGCCACATCCTCATGGTCCATGGCGAGAAGTGAACCGTCTGTCCAAGGATATCCTGATACATTTCCTGTTGTCAGTGAGACACTGAGAGGAAGCGTCTCCTGGCAGCTCTAGAAATGGTTTTCATTAGGTTGTAAACCAAATAATAGCTCAGTACATTCTGGTTTAATTAGGGAGGAAAGAAAAAATGTTGGGAATGTACCCCAGGGAAATGGAGTCCTAAGACATCGCAGGAAAGAAGGGCCAGAGGCAGATCTTTCCTTTGCAAGCACACCATACTAGAAATGCTTTTAATGGTTGAGGTTAAAAATGTATTTTCTTGTTTTTAATATTACCAATACTTTTAAAAGCTGTGTTCATTTGTGTTGGCTGTGCTGGGTCTTCATTGCTGCGCGGGTGTTTCTCTCGTTGCAGCGAGCAGGGGCTACTCTCGCTGCGGTGTGCGGGCTTCTCCTTGCAGTGGCGTCTCTTGCTGCGGAACCTGGATTCTAGGGCACTCGGGCTTCAGTCGTTGCAGCGCACAGGTGTAGCTGCTCCACGGCATGTGGGGTCTTTCTGGGTCAGGGACAGAACCCGTGTCTCCTGTATTGGTAGATGGGTTCTTTACCATGGAGCCGCCAAGGAAGCCCCAAAATAGTATCCTCCAAATGGTCCCCCCCAGTGGACTCTAAACGGACAAGGACAAGGACATTGGCCGGCTTGTGTTTTGCTCGCTGTTGTCTCCTCAGAACTTGCATGGGACCAGGCACAGAAAAGACCCTCACTCAGTACATGTTGACTATTGACTCACATGTTGAAAATGGAAATATTGATTATTGGATCAGATGTTGGACCGGATAATCTCCTACATAAACATAAACAACATGCCTTTTGCTTCTAGTTGGTTTCCTCCCATCACCGCTTCGGGGGAGATTTTTAGATTTCTCAGATGCACCAGGGCTAGGAAGCATGTCTGCTGGAGGTCATTGGTCAAAGTCAAATCCATAAATCAGTTACCAGAGGGTTTTTCTCATCCGTAAATTGTAGCCTCAGTCCTGCACAGCCCTGTCCTCCTGTTATGGTTTATGAAGACGGATTATTTCTGATGTCGATATTTCCAATCCTTTAATTCTTTCTTTCCTCAGTGAACTAAGCTCCCTCTTTCTTCAGTAAAAATGGAGCTGTGCATCAGTGCCTGGCATCAGCACAAGGGAAAAGCTTTCTGTGAGCATATGGCCTTTAGAATGAAAGCCAGTGATCTTTAGTTCTTAATTACCCAAACCACTGACTCATCTAAGCTCTGGTCCATATTCCAAAGAGGAGCAAAGGATTTGGATGTCACTTTAAGTCTTAGCATCTGTTCTGTATTCAGGGCTCAGAGTAGGGGAATGTGCACTTTTTTTTTTTCTCTTCTCAGTGGAAAGTACTCCTTTTCCTGTTCCCACTAGAAAATTTGTACATGTATTAGAATTTTCCCACCAGAGTAGATTTAATAATTACCCAGGTGTTTACCTTTTGACAGCATATGCTAATGATTTTAGATTCGTAGAACAAATTCAAGTCATGATTCCTTCAAATCATGAATGAATTCAAATGTGAAAGCTGCTGTTGAAAACAGGAGTTCAGGGGCCAGCAAACTATGGCCCACAGGCCAAATCCTGTTTTTGTCAGTAGAGCCTGAGATAGTGACCCTGGCCTTTTACGAGAAACCTTTTTGCCAACTTCTAATCTAGTTCAGTGCTTAGAGTAAGCTACCACCCTCAACTACCCCATCTTCTCCTCTATCTCTACACCATCTCTCCCGCTGGTTCCCTAAATCGATGACCAGCCTCAGGACTTTTCAGTTCAGTTGCTTGTTTGTGTCTGACTCTCTGTGACCCCATAGACTGAAGCACACCAAGCTTCCCTGGCCATCACCAGCTCCCAGACCTTGCTCAAATTCATGTCCATCAAGTCGGTGATGCCATCCAACCATCTCATCCTCTGTTGTCCCCTTCTTCTCCTGCCTCCTCACTTGGGCTAATTACCGCTTATGTGTTCAGACCCGCAATTTCACCTCTGACCTACAGATGCCTCATCTGCGCAAGGAGAAGTGTAATATATTTCTTGGTGTTAAGCCTTGTACCACGTTAGTTTACATGCATAAAGCACCTAGCATGGTACGTGGCAGTTAGGAGACCCTCAATCTATATTCCCCTTCCTTCTTGTTACCTCTTTGCCAACACATGTGACCGTCTATCCGTGCTAGGAAAAAAGTTAATGGTCCCAGAGTGCACAGAAGTGAATTTGCAGTCAGACAGCCTAGGTTTAAGTCACTGCTTTGCCCCTTCCTTACCACTACGTGACCTTGACCCAGACATTTAATCTCATTAAACCTACTTCCCGAAGAGTGATAATAATAGTATCTATTTCCTAGTCATATTGTGACTACTCAGCTAACGCATGATAAGCGCTTAGCAAAATGCCTTGCACCCAGTATGTACTAAGTGGCCCCACGTATTATTTTCATTATCCTTTTATTACTGAGATGCAGGCTGCTGGTGAGGATGGTGACTTTCACCAGCTCTGCTCCCATTGGTCAGCCTCACCTCTGCCCCTGAGCTCCGCTTCTGCAACAAAGAAAGAAGGCGTCCTCCTGGGGGGAAGTGAAACTCAGTTTCACCTTCTGAAATGGGGCATCACTAAAAATAAAGGGGGCTCAGTGGAGAGGCTGGATTTGCATATTTTGTTTTTTATTCTATTTAAATGTTTTTGTTGTTTTTTTTGTAAGCCATTTTTTAAGTCTCTATAATTTGTGACAGTGTTGCTTCTGTCTTTTGTGCTGGGTCTTCACTGTGCTCAGTGGACTGTTTGTGGCCCCACACACGGGCTTCTCCTGTTGTGGCGCTTGGGCTCTCTAGTTGTCAAGCTTGGGCTCTCTAGTTGCGGCTCGTGGGCTTAGTGGCCCCGTGGCATGCGGGATCGTAGTTCCTTGATCAGGGATTGAACTCATGTCCTCTGCACTGGAAGGTGGATTCCTTACCACTGGACCAGCAGGGAAGACCCAGCACATTTCTTTCAGGTGCACTGCCTGATTGCCTTCTGAGTTCTTGCATCCTTCGCGGGTCCCCGCCATCTGCACTGTGCGCTTGGAGCTTTATGTCCCTTCCCAGCTCTCAGGGGACTGCTGGGGTGGGAGGAGGACACCACCCTCAGGTGGAGCTCCCCGCCAAGTCACGTTCATTCATCCCTTTGTTCGTCCATTCACTTTTTCACTCAACATTCGTTTTACTCCTCTGTGCACAGAGATTTCAAGGGAGATGAATACTTAGCTCTGCCGTTAAACAGCCCAGCATCTTGGGCCCCGATTTTGAGGATGTGTTGGAAAGGCAAGAACTCGAGGACTGGGGAAGTGGGGAGTTTTAAAGTAATTGGAGTGAAAGATGGTTGTTTCCAGTGGGTCCCTTCAAAACACAGCTCCTTGACTATAAATCCTCGTTGTCCAGGGATCATTCTGCAGGGCTCATGCGTCCCTGCCTGCCTTGGGAGCATTCTCCCTTGCAAGTTTCAGCTGTGGGTGATCAGAGGGCAGGCTGGAGTCACTGCAATGTGAGCGAGTGTCTCTTCCTGTCCTGTGATCCATGAGCAGACCCAGCCCCCGGGAACACCTGCTTTCAGTGTTTGGTGCGTGCTGAACAGAGGCCATTGGCTGACGTTCCCCAGACCCGGGACACGGTGACTCCAGGAAGGAGAGCACCTACCCACCCTCCTTGTGCCCTAGGGGCCAGGAGACCGCGTGTCAAGCCCCTTATGGAACAGTGAGTCCCCCTGGGGTGGAAGTGCCCTGCAGCTGTGCCTTTCTTGTCAAGCACAGGCCTGGGAGAGCCAAAAATAGCCTGCCCTGGGACCAGAGCCGTCCAGGAAGTGGTGAGAGCGGGTTTCCTCCCTCCCTGGAGAGCCAGCCAGCATTCCTCGTCCCAGGCAGCCTGGGAGGGTAGCATCCTGGGCTGGGGAGGGGTGACTGGGATCCTCGGGTTCCTGTCGCATCAGCCAGGCCCACCTTCCTCTCCAGCTCCGTGCACCCTTTGTGCCAGAGCTGTCCTCAGAAACCCCTGCTCCTGCTCAGAAAGCCCTGCCAGATGCCATCACCAGCCAAAGGGAAGCGTGACCCAGTGTGCGAGGTCGCTTGGAGTGTGCTGGATTCTCTCATCTCCCATTTCGCTCCCCCTGCCCCCCGCCCCTGCCCCATTCCCTTTAGCTCCCGCTGAAGTTACTCCTCAGCGTTTCCCAGACAAGCCCATGTTCCTGCCTCGTGGCCTTTTGCTCTGGCCGTTCCCGCTGTGAATACTTCCTGCCTGTGGACATCCTACAGGTCCTTCAAGGATCGGCTCAGGTGCCAGGTCTTCCTGGCATCATGGGCTTTATCGTTCACCTTGGACTCTTCGGAACAAAATTCCCAAACCAGAACTGCCTGGGCAGACCTGGCCGTGAATCTCTCCAAGAAGCTGTTGTGAAAAGGAACGGGTCCCTCCCTTTCCTAGTCCGCTCACTTCTTTCTTGGTAAAACCCTTGGAACAGATGCCAGGCTGAATATGAATATCAGTGTAATGAATATGGACATCAGCGTAAACGTTCAGTTCCTTTCCCAGCTTCTCAGCTCCGTGGACTGCTCTCCCTTCCCCAGCCTCCAGCACGACCATGTGCTTGAAGGTCCATTCATAGAATCAGCCTGTGGGGGAGCGTGTTTGCCTGGGACGTGCCAGGTTCCACGCGTGTTCCTCTGCACCACTGCACTGCTCAACCAGGTTACCCACATCAGCCCCAGAGGGGGCAGGCCCCTGCCATGAAGCCCTGGCACCCTGTTTCAGCTGGCAGGCCAGACTCTCCTGACTTCAGGCAGCTGCCCCAGGAGGTCCTGCCTAATTTGTGACAGGAAGAGTTAGCTGATGGTTGCCAGGAAAGGACCGCCTACGGGTCATGCCAACCACACATTCCTTGAGGTGGGAAACGTGGCGTGGCTTCTTGTTTTGCATCGGTAGATCACTAAGCAATCGGAGCAAGGCCCCCAGCTCTAAAGTGGCTTAGCCTGCACACAGGAGTGCCTGTTGAATTAACTTCACAGTCTGGCCTCGACTTTGAGGGGTGGGCTCAGGTGGTGCCATGGTCAAGAATCTGCCTGCCAGTGCAGAAAATGCAGGAGACTCGGGTTCAATCCCTGGGTTGGGAAGGTTCTCCTCCCTGGAGAAAGAAATGACAACCCCCTCCAGCATTCTTGCCTGGAAAATTCCATGGACAGAGGAGCCTGGGAGACTGCAGTCCTTGGGGTCACAAAGAGTTGGACACAACTGAGCGCACACACTCTCTCTTTCTGTATGAGAAATAGTTGTAGGAAGTAAACTTCTACACTTTAAGAGCCCTGTTGAAGTTTCCTTTAAGAATTCAGGAGATTAATTGCACCCAGAGGAATAATTCCCAAACTATTTTTTTTCCCCTTTCTTAGCTAGGGAATCCTTTATTCAAACAAATTCTTAGGCAGACATCTAAAATGGAAAACGCTGAAATAGAGCTTTTCTGGGTGAAGGAGATGATGGGGCTTGAAGGTCCATGCACCCACCAGCCAGGCCCCTCTCCTGAGTATCTGAGAAAACAGCATTTAGGGAGGAACACCTCTGCCCTGGAATCACAGATGACTTGGGTGGCTAACAGGGGAGGCACAGGACAAGTATAGCAGAAGAACGGGTGCTGCCCACCAATCTTGCAGGAGGTGCGCAGTGAATACTGGGGCTGCCTGGATTTGCCCAGAACCAGCCAGCTCATTCGTGAAGGCACCCCTTCACGAGTCCCAAGGCCCAGGCTGCCCCCACCACAGCCAGCAGGGCAACGAGAACCCATCCGAGTGTGACTTACCTGCACATCCCAGGAACTGCATGGCTCCATGCCTTCCCAGAATGGCATCCCTGCTTGAGTCTATGGGAACCACAGCAAGAGACAGCTCCATCCCCAGGAGCCTGTCCTCTCCATGTTGCTGCTGTTTAGTCGCTCAGTCGTGTCTGACTCTTTTGTGACCCCACGGAGTGTAGCCCACCAGGCTCTTCTGTCCATGGGATTTCCCAGGCAAGAATACTGGAGTGGGTTGCCGTTTCCTTTTTCTCCAGGAGATCTTCCCAATCCAGGAATTGAATCCATGTCTCCTGCATTGCAGACTGATTCTTTACCACTGAGCCACCAGGGAGATCCCATCTCTCTATGTATCCCCTTAATTATTCCACGCTGCCAGGGGTGAGGCTCGTCAGAAGCAGCAGTCACGTTTTAACAAGTCACAGCTTACAAGATGCACTTGACTTCTTGCTACAGCAGTCGATGATAACTGAACAGGCATGGTCCTGTGTGCTGAGCATTTCATTTCATTTTTACAACACTCCCACGAATATTGCCCAGTTAAGAACTTTAATAACGAGACCTAGGTACCTTTTCCCCCACATTTTTCTCAGAGCACGGCCTTGAGAGTCATTGGGCGAGAGGAGAGAGTTGCTACTTATTTCTAGAGCAATCCTCAGGTTGCCCCTGCCCTTCATCCTCATCCTTTGTCTGATCTAATGGACATGCTGTCCAGCTGAGGCAACCCAGCTGGTTTCTCTCTAATTCCAGCTTAATCTTTAATTGACTCCCCTGGACGGACTGAGAGCTAAAATCCATCAGGAGGAAACACAAGGCTGAATTTCGCCCCAGTGCTCAGCACACTTTTAAAAGTAAATTATTTATTTCCTTCTCGAGGCAGTAAAAGCACATTTGTTTGGCTGCAACATGGGGAGGCCGTGGGGCCTGATTTTTCATTCGGTGAAAATCAAGATTTAATACTTGTGACCGAAAGCAATAAAATAGTGTTGATGGACAGAAGTGTGAGATCAACATGAAATTTACCATGGAAACAGAGACAGGGTGGAGGGCAGTTGGAATTCACCAGCATGTGTATAGATCTCTGATTGCAGAAGTCCTGATGAAAGGTACTCCACCAGGTGTACATCCCTGAATGCTAGCGGCGCTCTAATTTGGGTCTAGATGCTGCCGTGTGTTGTAGCATGAATCTGTCTATAGTAACTAGGCTCATCAATCAAGGAGGGAAATGAAGACAGTTACTAGGCAAGAGGTGAGACCCTTGGTGGGGGCGGACGCGGTTCCCGCTCACGTGGTTTTCCAGCTCAGCCACTGCAGCTCTGCCCCACTCCCAACCAAACAAGGATTCTGTTTATCCAGACGGGGAGCTGCAGGGTCAGGTTCGCTCTTGTTTCGTCACCCTCTGAAAAGAAGGGTCTGTGCCTTCATCAAGGTTTGCTTGCTTGCCTGGCCTATCCAATTTGTTGACTTTTCTCAAGGGCCAGTGGTGGGAACCCAGTGCTGAGACCTAAATCCTCTTTCCAGACTATTTCTGAAGCTTCAAAGGGAGATAAAGGTCTGTCTGATAACCTCTCTCTTCAGCTGTGTTTCCACAAGTAAAGAAAAAAAGAAAATTTAAAGTGGATTCCCTGGAGGATTCAACTGTCCTTCTTATTGGAGATTTATGAATAATTTTAAAAGTGCAAAATTTTCACAAAGTCTGGTTACCTTATTACCCTTTTCCTGAGAGATAAGATGGTATATTTATGTGAACACATCTAGATAAGGGTGTCTGAATGCTTTGGCTTAGTGAAACTTTGATCAGCGAAAGTTTCTGTAAGTGCCAAGAATAACAATCTTTATTTATATACAACTTATGCACTTGTATTACTTTCTTAATAAAAAAGTTAAATTATGGAGCAAACCAACACACAAAAAGAGGAGACATGAAATAAACAGTATTTTTAAATGCCATCTAGCTAATCCTGATGGCTTCATACTATCAGTTAATGATGAAAATAGTGATGTTTATTATATTATAAATGATTTTGAGTATAAACCGATATTTCAAATTATTTTCTCCACGATTTCACATTTGTTGCTGATCTTTTTTGCCATTGCTTTTAACCTTGTAATATGTCTGACAAAAGTTTTGCTTAGGGAAATATGAGGCCTTAATATGAATTTTCATAAAATGTTCACACTACATTCCCACCACCCAAATCAGGTAATGCAATATACAGAAGCTTCCAGCATGGCTTCCCTTGCTGCTACCCACCCACTTTCTCCCAAAATAATCAATCCTCTGATATCTATTAATGTGGATAACCTTGACCTGTCTTTGAGTTTTATATTCAGGTGACCCAGCAACATGGGTTTGAATCGCATGGGTCACCTTACATGTGAATACTTTTCAATAGTAAATACTACAGTGCTATATGGTCTGTGGTTGGTTGAATCTGTGGATGCAGAAGGCCAGCTCTAAGTATGCAACAATCCCCACGTTGTTCAAGTTGTTCAAGCTGAAAGTCGCTCAATCGTGTCTAACTCTTTGTGACCCCATGGACTATATAGTCCATGGGATTTTCAGGCCAGAATACTGGTGTGGGTAGCCTTTCCCTTCTCCAGGGGATCTTCCAACCCAGGGATCAAACCCAGGTCTTCTACAATGCAGGCAGATTCTTTACCAGCTGAGCCACAAGGGAAGCCCAGAAACACTGGACTGGGTAGCTTATCCCTTCTCTAGCGGATCTTCCTGACTCAGGAACTGAACAGGGGTCTCCTGCATTGCAGGCAGATTCCTTACTGAGGGAGCTATCAGGGAAGCCTACTGAAATGATACTGTGCGTAATCCGTTGTGTATGGCTTCTTTTGCCCTGCACTGTTTGTCAGATTCACCTTGTTGGGTGTAGGGGTAGGGAGTTTGTTCTCCTGCACCCTGGGGCATGATGGGTACCACCGTTTCATCATCTACTTCATCCACCATGCTCTTGATGGACGTGTGTACCCCTGACCAGTTAGGGGCTGTCATGATTACTGGCCTCCGTGGGCATTATAATGCTTAAGTTTTGGTGAAGGTCTGCATGTGTTTCTGCTGGATGTGTACCTGGGGGTGAAAGTCCTGGGTCATCAGTATCTTCATCTTTAATAGTCCCACTCAGAGGTTTTCCAACGTAGTTGGACCAATTGCGTTCCAAGTGAGGAGAGGATGTGGGACATTTTCATGTCTTCACAAACCCTTGGTATTATTGTCTTTTTCATTTTTTTATTTTTATATCATTTTTAAAGGTTACTTTCCATCAACAGTTATTGCAAAATATTGGCTATTGTCCCTGTGTTGTACAGTCCATCCTTGAGCTGTCGTATATCCAATACTTTCCACCTCCCACTCTGCCCCCATCGCCCCTCCCCACTGGTAACCACTTGTTTGTTCTCTGCATCTGTGTCTGCTTCCCTTTGAATATATTCACTAGAGCTTCCCTCAGGACTCAATGGTAAACAACCCGTCTGCCAGTGCAGGAGACATAAGAGACATCTGTTTGATCCCTGGGTCAGGAAGATCCCCAGGAGGGGAGGGCATGGCAACCCACTCTGGTATTCTTGCCCAGAGAATCCCATGGACAGAGGAACCTGGCGGGCTACAGTCCATGGGGTCGCAGAGTCGGACATGACTGACACAGTCACTAGTTTGTTGTATTTTCTAGGTTCCACACGTGAGCGATAGCATAGAGTATATGTGTTTCTCTGTCTGACTTATTTCACTCAGCACAGTGCTCTCCAAGTCTATCCATGGTACTGCAAAAGGCAAAATTTCATTCTATTTTATGGCTGGGTATATTCCTGTGTGTGTGTCTGTAAATATATAGAGAGCACCTCTTTTTTTGTCTTTTAACTTGAGCCCTTCTGGTGATACACAGTCCTTTGGTCAGACAAGGGGTACCCTAAGCCCTGGGCTTTACACAGCTTCCCTCCAGTGTGCATCAGAAGGTGGAGTGGTGAAAGGGTTACCCCCTAGAGTGCTAGGTGCAAGGGGCCCTGGAGTTCCCTCTGCCAAGGACCGCCAGACCACTTCTAGAGCCTGCATGTCCTGCAGAGAGTGACCCCCAAGGTGTGGCCAGAAGGTGCTGTCAGCAGTGGTGGGATGGAGCAGGAGTGAGGATGTGGATCTTGCACCTGTGGGCTCTGGGATCTCCATGCACATGGGAGAGAATGGAGCCCAGGGTGGGAGGAGGACCAGCAGGACCACATGCCAGCTCTCCCCTCACCACAAACTCCCCCCATCCCCACAAGCTCCCCCATCAGCAGCTCCCTCCCATCACTAGCTCCACCCATCACGAGCTCCACCCATCACGAGCTCCACCCATCACGAGCTCCCCCATCACGAACTCCCCCATCGCCAGCTCCCCCCATCGCCAGCTCCCCCCATCGCCAGCTCCCCCCATCGCCAGCTCCCCCCATCGCCAGCTCCCCCCATCGCCAGCTCCCCCCATCGCCAGCTCCCCCCATCGCCAGCTCCCCCCATCGCCAGCTCCCCCCATCGCCAGCTCCCCCCATCGCCAGCTCCCCCCATCGCCAGCTCCCCCCATCGCCAGCTCCCCCCATCGCCAGCTCCCCCCATCGCCAGCTCCCCCCATCGCCAGCTCCCCCCATCGCCAGCTCCCCCCATCGCCAGCTCCCCCCATCGCCAGCTCCCCCCATCGCCAGCTCCCCCCATCGCCAGCTCCCCCCATCGCCAGCTCCCCCCATCGCCAGCTCCCCCCATCGCCAGCTCCCCCCATCGCCAGCTCCCCCCATCGCCAGCTCCCCCCATCGCCAGCTCCCCCCATCGCCAGCTCCCCCCATCGCCAGCTCCCCCCATCGCCAGCTCCCCCCATCGCCAGCTCCCCCCATCGCCAGCTCCCCCCATCGCCAGCTCCCCCCATCGCCAGCTCCCCCCATCGCCAGCTCCCCCCATCGCCAGCTCCCCCCATCGCCAGCTCCCCCCATCGCCAGCTCCCCCCATCGCCAGCTCCCCCCATCGCCAGCTCCCCCCATCGCCAGCTCCCCCCATCGCCAGCTCCCCCCATCGCCAGCTCCCCCCATCGCCAGCTCCCCCCATCGCCAGCTCCCCCCATCGCCAGCTCCCCCCATCGCCAGCTCCCCCCATCGCCAGCTCCCCCCATCGCCAGCTCCCCCCATCGCCAGCTCCCCCCATCGCCAGCTCCCCCCATCGCCAGCTCCCCCCATCGCCAGCTCCCCCCATCGCCAGCTCCCCCCATCGCCAGCTCCCCCCATCGCCAGCTCCCCCCATCGCCAGCTCCCCCCATCTCCAGCTCCCCCCATCACCAGCTCCCCCTCCATCACCAGCTCTAAGAATTCCATGTTTGGTCCTGTCTTTCAAGTTCAGGTTCTCTTGAGGAGCGTGGAAGACAAAGCCAGTGGAGGTGGGCCCTGGGTGCACCTGTGGGCAGGGTCTGTGTGGGTGAGGGGCTGCTCAGCTACTGTACTCTATGTTTGCTGAGTGTCCAGGTAGTGGGGGCTTGGGGGTGGGTGATGGCGTGCAGGCAGCCGAGCCTTGGCTGGGAGATGAAGAACGTCCCCGAGTCCACCAGTAAAGAGGACCAGAAAGTGGGCCTTAATCCTGAGGGTTAACTGAGCCATCAGCATAAGCAGCAGCTGGATGCTGGGGGCAGTGTTCCTCCCCCATCCTGCTGTGGTCTCCTCAGCTGCATCTTCTGGGCACTGTTAAGTCCCCCAGAAATAGAATGTGGGCCCCAGAGGTAGCTTTAATTCTTTGGTGACAAAAAAAAAAAAAAAAGATTAAAGAGAAATAGGTGGAATTAATTAATGTATTTTAACCCAGTATAGCCAAGATATTTTCATTTCAGCAAGTGATCAACATACCGCTGTTATTGGCATGATATTTACATTGCTTTGTGTGCTAAGTTGTGAAATCCGGTGTGTAAACGTGCCTGTAGTGCATCTCAGGTCACGCCAGAGACTTCGTCTCCCCTACTAAATAGTGCAGCCCTGTGGTGAAAAGTGAAATCAGTTTGCTTTATACTGCCCATGGTATTTGATGTAAGCTGTTGCTTCTGTGTAGTTGGTTGTTATAAAGATATAATTTACAATGAGGCTATGAACATGTTAATAATTAACTTGTTTTTAACCCTTTAAAAAATGTATAGTTGATTTACAGTCTTGTGTGAATTTTGCTATACAGCAGAGAGATTCAGTTACACACATACATGCATTCTTCCCTGTGTTCTTTTCTATCATGGTTTGTCACAAGACGTTGGATATAGTTCCCTGTGCTCTCCAGTAGGACCTCGTTGTTTATCATTCTATATATATAATTGCATCAGCTAGTCCCAAACTCCCGATCCACCCTTCCCTCGCCTCTCGCTTCCCCTTGGAAACCGTGAGTCTGTTTTCTATGTCTGTGAGTCTGTTTAACATTTAATGTTAAGATGTGATGAGTGTGTCTCCATTTACACTTTTTCCTGTAGATGCCTGAGGGTGGTGAGTGTGGGTGGGGGTGACTCGAGCAGCCGTGGTCAGCTAGAGTGACCCAGCGCTGTCCAGGTCTGCGTGTCCACGCCCAGGCACAAGCAGAGACCATTCTTACTCCTCTGTGGGGCTGCTCAGCATCTAGGTCTTTGCCTTTTGCACGCAGGTAGGTGTTTTACAAAGAAGGAGATCAGAGCTGCTTTGTTCTTCTTTTGTATTCCTAGAAATGCTGACGTAATCCCTCATTCGCTCAGCTTGTGTTAACTGAGCGCTCAGTATGTACTGGGCGCCAGGAAGCTGTGCTAGACTCTGAGGATACGGTGGTGAAAAGACAGGGCTCCTGCTCTCTTCGAATTTGTGTCGTTGACGAAAAGCCTGCCTGGTGGCTGTTGCTGGTAATAATAATAGTGCCACTGCCGGTAGTCGCCATGGCTCAGATGACACTCTGACGTGTGACTTATTTTGAAGGCACTCAGGAAAAAAAAATAGCAATTATCTTGAGCCTNGGATACGGTGGTGAAAAGACAGGGCTCCTGCTCTCTTCGAATTTGTGTCGTTGACGAAAAGCCTGCCTGGTGGCTGTTGCTGGTAATAATAATAGTGCCACTGCCGGTAGTCGCCATGGCTCAGATGACACTCTGACGTGTGACTTATTTTGAAGGCACTCAGGAAAAAAAAATAGCAATTATCTTGAGCCTTAGAAGATATAAGTAGCCAGCAGACACACCAGCTATTGAAAGCGTCTGTTAGAGGGGTCCCACTGGCCACACTAGCGGGATGTGAGGTTTGGCTGGAAGACATGAAGAGGACTCCTTTAGGAACACCTGTGAATCGGCTTTGGCCCATAAGCCAGTTTCTGGGCTGTTATCTGTGACCTGACAAATAGTCATTTCTTGTTTACAGATGGGGGTGGGTTTCTGGGGCCTGATGGTGTTACCGACCAGGGTTCTTGCCTAGAGGCCAGACAAGAAATTCAGGCTAGGCTTTCTTGGGGCCCCTGCTGCTGCAGGGGGAAGCAAGGACAGGTAACAGGTTCCCTTGCTTGCCCCTCTGGGAGTGCGGGTGAGCTTCCGCCCACTTACACGAGTTCCTTATGTGCGGTAAGGGTAGGGGTGTGTCCCGGGGTGTTTTGCCCACCCCTTGGGTGACCTGGTGTGCAAGGGGCTCTCACAGTATCTTTTGCTCCTGACACTCTGTTTTAACTCCAGGCTCTTCAAAAGTGGCAGTTGGATTTTTTGTCTCTTTGTATCTTTGGGGTCCAGAATTTGCCCCAACTGTGCATGCATGCAGTTATTTTTAGCCCCATACAGTTGCTTTGTATGTTGTTGCTGGAGGAGGGGTGTGTCCAGATGCAAGTACTGCAGCCTAGGGTCCCAGCCTGTCTCAATGGGAAGGAGATATACACTTAAAAGACAACACAGATCAGAAGTCTGGCATCATCTGCCAAATGACAAGTAAAAAAGCTGACTTAATAAATATACATGGAAAATGTAGTACTTAAAAAGTTAAAAATCAAGTGAACTAGAGAAACATTTTTTTCCACGGAGTGGTTCAACACAAGGAGTTAAAAGGAGATGAAAACTTGGAGCTCAGTGAGGAAAATAACTGGAACCTTTGTGTCTGTGTCGGTGGCTTTCAGATGCGCATGAATTCAGAGTCTCCTGGAGAACTCACAAGTGAACTAGAGAAACATTTTTTTCCACGGAGTGGTTCAACACAAGGAGTTAAAAGGAGATGAAAACTTGGAGCTCAGTGAGGAAAATAACTGGAACCTTTGTGTCTGTGTCGGTGGCTTTCAGATGCGCATGAATTCAGAGTCTCCTGGAGAACTCACTACAACACACATCGCTGGTCCCCACCTCCAGAGTTTGTACTTTGTAGTTCTGGGGTGAGGCCTGGAAATCTATTTCTGACAGATTCCCAGGTGCTAGTGATCAGGTCCCAGAATCACACTGAGGCTAGTCTATTTCTTTACATTGCTGTTAGACACCGGAGCTTCCCTGGTGGCTCAGATGGTGAAGAATCTGCCCGAAATGCAGGAGACCAGGGTTCGATCCCTGGGTTGGGAAGGTCCCTTGGAGGAGGACATGGCAACCCACTCCAGTATTCTTGCCTGGAGAATCCCACGGGCAGAGGAGCCTGGTGGGCTAGACTCCATGGGGTTGCAGAAGAGTCGGACACGACTGAGTGAATTCTTTACCGTCTGAGCCACCAGGGAAGCCCATGGCCTTGCACAAATTGCTTCTCTCCTGCCTTAACCCACTGCGAGGTTTGTTCTTCCTCAGTGACCCCCGTGCAGCTGCCACCTCGTGAATAAGCTCCTGGCTTTCCTTTCTCCCTCCATATTCTTTCTTATATGTGCCTTGTATGGACTCCTGTTGCAACACTTATTATATTATACTTTATAACATGTGTTTCCTGCTTACTCGGTAGACTCTTCCTGGGCATCAGACCCAGCTTCTTCAGTGTTGTAACCCCCCTCTCCCAGCTGATGTAGAGCAGAGGCACGTAAATATTTATGGACTGCACAATTAGATGCTTTAGTGAAAGCACCCCAGATTTCTCAGTCTATGAAAGTAAGTAGCATGAAATCACAACCAATAAGTGGAATGCAGAGTGTTCAAATAACTGATACTTGGAAAAGAGTTGCAGAGTCATAGTGCAAATAAGATAAAAATGAGGATTCCTGAGATTTCCACTACATTACTCTGCATCCCAGTCAAGCCCGAATCTAACTCTGCTGACATTAATTGTTTCGTGGAGGAACCAAAGTGTTATTCATCTGCAAATAGAAAGCAATTTGCTGATACCAGCCCAGGGGTATGAGTGAATGTTACAAAATCGTTATCCACAAGCATCCGTAATCTCCTTTATATTTTGGCCACAGTTGATAGGTTATCAAGTGAATCAGAGGACTGGTGTCTGAAGCCTCAGCTCCAACATAATCACTTGGGAAAATATTTGATGAGACAGTAAAAAGATTACGAGAATGAAAATTTCTACCATTTACCTAGAAAAAAGTAGCTGCAGAACTGTAATCATCTAGAATATTTCAAAATCCATTATCAGAGGGTCTGTGATCTCTTATGTCTATTTTCAATTACAGTGCTTATCACTTCTATGCTACACATACAAAAATTTAAAAAATCATACGGGACAGAGATTTAAGCCGAAGGAAAGCGGGGTTGCGGGGTGGCGAGGGGTGTTTGTTTTTTTAAGAGACAAGCGCTGGCCAGGGGACTATTTACAGTGTTGACAGGGGAAAGCAGAGTTTGTTTTGAAGAAATTGTAGTGTGCTAGTGTTTTGTGAAACGCTTGGCTATGTTTTGTCTTTTTCTCTAATTCGTTGCCTGAGATAAAACGATAGCTATTATTAAAAGAGGAGGATGTCCGGGGGAAAGAATGAGGAGGGGGGACAGTTAACTGCTGTACACACTGCTGTGTTTAGAATGGATAACCAACAAGGACCTACTGTATAGCACAGGGATTCTCTAATTCGTTGCCTGAGATAAAACGATAGCTATTATTAAAAGAGGAGGATGTCCGGGGGAAAGAATGAGGAGGGGGGACAGTTAACTGCTGTACACACTGCTGTGTTTAGAATGGATAACCAACAAGGACCTACTGTATAGCACAGGGAACTCTGATCAGTGATGTGTGCAAGCCTGGATGGGAGGGGAGTTTGGGGGAGAATGGATACATGCATATGTATGGCTGAGACCCTTTTCTGTCTACCAGAAACTTTCACAACATTGTTAATTGGCTATACCCCAATACAAAACATAAAAGTTTTTTAAAAAAACTTTTCTTTACAAAAGAGGATGGCAGGGTTACCATCACTGTCTGTCCCAGGACTGGGCACATTAGTGCCCCCTGCCAGCAGCCCATGGCAAACTTGGTTTCCTGGTACCCCCTTCTTGACTCACCTGTTCTTCTCAAATTCTGGATCCAGCTTTACTTCATCTGCCTCTGGGAGTCCCTGAGGCACTGTTATTCCCTCTGGCTCTTTCCTATATGCATTCAGTTATACATTTACAGATGCCCCTGGGACCTCTCCACTTGGACGTCCAGCCTTAAAAGAAGAGAAAAAGACAAAGATCCCTCAACTAAACACGTGTGCTTTAAGCCACCTCTCTTTCTGGATCTTTCCTCTTATGCAGACATGCCTTGATCAGCCCCTTCCCACTGCTTTTGCTCTTGCCTGCAATGCCTCCCAACCCCACTCTGGAATGGGGTTCTCAAATGCCAGTGCCTATAGAAACCAGGGAGAGAATCTGAGTGTGTGATGCCGGCAGGGGTGGGGTGACAGTGGCAGCTGACAATTCGCTTCAGTGTTAGGGAGCAGTAGGGCCTGGTGGAGACAAGTGTCCTGGCTGAAGCAGGGCAGCTCCTGTCCACCCTTGTGGTTGTTGTTGAGTCACTCAGTCATGTCAGGCCCTTTGCGACTCCATGGACTCTAGCCGGCCAGCCTCCTCTGTCCGTGAAATTCTCCAGGTAAGAATACTGGGGTGGGTAGCCCTTAGCTTCTCCAGTGGATCTTCCCAACCCAGAGATTGCACCTGTGACTCTTGGATTGCAGATGGATTGTTTACTAGGGAAGCCCCCTGGCCATCCTTACCATCTAAGAAGGTGCGATCCCAGACCCAGTGTTACCAGATTGCTTTGTTTTTAAAGATACTGTAGAATCTGTTTCTGTGTTTTGAATCACCTGATTTTGTAAGTGATAATGTTTGAAATTAAAAGCATCAGCATCCTTGTGATTATATGAGCACACTGCTATATTTAAAATATATAACCAACAGAGGCCTACTGTATAGCACAGGGAACTCTGCTCAGTATTCCGTAGTAACCTACATGGGAAGATAATTGGAAAAAGAATAGATATGTGTGTATGTGTAACTGAATCCCTTTGCTGTACACCTGAAACTAACACAACATGGTTAATCAAGTATGTTCCAATATAAAATAAAAAATTTTTTAATTCCAAAAAAAGCATCCTTTGGCTTAACATTGAATAGCTCAGTATCTGTCAGTCCTTTGTGAACCTCAGTTGCCAGTTTGCAATCTCTAATTTAGAGATACCCAGTGCTATCTGGTAAACCATAGGTAGGGTCTAAAATTGTCTGATAGCTACATTATAAAAAATAAAAAGGAACAGGAGCAATTCACTTTAATTTGTTTAACCCAGTATTTCTCAAATATTTCAACATGGAATCAATAGGAACCAAAACTGCTAGTAAGATACTTTGCATTCTGTTTTTGCACACTGAGTCGTTGAAGTCTGGTGTGTGCTTTACACTTTTGATGCATCTCAACTGCATGAACCCCGTGTGACTACTGGCTATTGTATTGATCATCAGAGCTCTGATGGTGAAGGACAAGAATTAATTACATACACACAAAATAAGGTGAGAGTTCATTCATTATGCTTGCGTTATTGTTCAGTCGCTGAGTCACGTCCGCCTCTTTGCAACCCCACAGACTCTAGCACACCAGGCTTCCCCGTCCTTCACCATCTTCCAGAGTTTACTCAAACTCATGTCCACTGAGTCACTGGGTGATGCCATCTAACCATCTCATCCTCTGTTTCCCCCTTCTCCTCCTGCCTCCAGTCTTTCCCAGCATCAGGATCTTTTCCAATGAGTCAGCTGTTCGCATCAGGTGGCCAAAAAATTGGAGCTTCAGCATGAGTCCTTCCAATGAATGTTCAGGACTGATTTCCTTTAGGATTGACTGCTTAGAGCTATGCTTGCTTGCATAGAGCTAGGTAATTTGAATCTTAGGATAAACCAAAGTAGAAGAAGCAACTCTTGAGAATGATGAGTCTAAAAATGACATAAAGAACTGTGTGGAAAAATTCTGGGTGGCACCAGAGTGATCAATTACAGACTTTCAGAGGCCCCTCATGCCTGGCTGATGGGAATTTTTTTATAGGACTTTCCTACTCAGAGCTCTGCTTGTCACACAAGAGTTCACAGCTGATGTTTGAATTCACACTTCAGGGTAGGGTTACACTTTGGATTGTTACAATGCTGTTGCCCTTCTGAAATGTCAGGGTGAGCATTTGTCCTTAAGCAAATTTAAAACAAATTGAATGTCATAGGAGTCAGTGTAAAATGGGCATGAATATTCTGAATTCAGTGATGACTTTGTCATTCAATCAAGATTTAGCAAATATACTCACTGCTAAAGAGGAACATTTCCATTCAATATTTACTTTCACTGTAGTTTCCTGTTGGGGAGCAGAGCCCAGCAGCTGTTGTCAACTTTGGCCTAGAGAAGATGGTGACCACTAGTGAACCCTTTCTGAGCCCCAGCTCCAGGTTTTTTAGGTTTTCTTATGACTCCATCCATGGAACATTCGAGAATATCCTGAGGCCGCAAATATGGAGGTCATGATGGTCAGACATTGGCATCTTCCGAAAGTAAAGACAGTGACAGGGCCACAGAGTGAAACATTCTGGACACACTGTGCTTTCCTCGGGCCTCTGTCCTCCTAGTAAAGACCAAGGTCTAGTCATTTTTGCTACTGGAGAAAACCAGGGACAGTCTGGCAGGATCTCTTAATTTTTAAGGTTTATTTGGTAATTTGTTTGCACCAGGTCTCAGGAGTGGCCCGCAGGGTCTGTGGTTGCAGCATGAAAGCTCTTACTATGGCATGTGGGGTCTAGTTCCCTGCCCAGGGAGTGAACTCAGGCCTCCTGCACTGGGAGCTTGGAGTCCCAATGCTTGGAGACCACCAGGGAAGTCCCAGTGTGAGTTTCTCAGTACTGTCTGCCGTACCTGTTTATCCTGCATGTAATAACTTTATACACATAAGTAACATAAAAGATACTCACCATCAGAAGACACTTACCATCAGTGCTTTCCAGGAACCTGTGGTTGCACCTCTGGAAGTCAGGGCAGTGGCAAAGTCAAGAATATCATTCTGGGTTGAACTGACAACGCTGTTGGAAAGGCCGTCCCGGGGGTTGGTGGGGGCAGCTGCCATTGCTGTGGCATGTCCCCGTGTCTTAAACCCAGGCATGGATCTGATTTTCCCACATTCTCTCAGCTGCCAAGAAGCAGGAGTCAGGGACCTTGAAGTTACCCCAGACCCTCAGAGAGGTGGTGTCTCCCCATCTTTGCTCCATCTGTCCCTTCTCCTGGGCCTCCTCGGTTTCAGCCTGGCTCATCTCGTGTGCATGGCTCTGGTGGGAAGAGGAGGAAGCAGATAGTCTGCTTTTGCGTGGGGAAGCCCTTTCCCACAATTGTCTTGGGACACACACTGGTCTCCGCAATCGCATTAGTGCAGACATGTCAGCCAAGGAGAATAATTTCAGTTGGCTTTGAGCCTTATGAATTCTGGTGATGGTTTAGTTGCTGAGTTGTGTCTCACTCTTCTGACCCCGTGGACTGTAGCCCTCCAGGCTCCTCTGTCCATGGGATTTCCCAGGCAAGAATACTGGAGTGGCTTGCCATTTCCTTCTCCAGGAGATCTTCCCGACCCGGGAATCGAACCCAGGTCTCCTGCATTGCAGGCAGAATTCTGAATTCTAGAGCAAATTTCATAGTGATATACTTGGTGAAGGAGAAAATTGCAGAGCACTTCGAGTTTGAGGTTACCGCTTTGAACATTTTTATAGAATGATTAAAATTTGAAAACTAATTTATAGAGAAAATGATTTCAAGTGGAAATTGAGACCTAATAGTTGCTTCCTTGGAAATGGCTTAGAAAGTGGATAATAAAACAACAGAGCGCAACAGTGGAACTTGACTGCATCTGGTCTCCTGATAAATGTGCATTGATTAACTCACCAAATGCCAGACACTTAAAAGGCAAGGCCTTTCTTCCTTAGCTGACCTGGTGCTATGGTAAGCAGCCTGCTAGGCTGGCCTCCAATAATCCTTGCCTCCTGGTATTCATGTCCTCCCGTGGTGAATAGTTCTGTAACCAGCGTGGTGATGGGGTAGTGATGACGTGTGACTTACAAGGCTAGGTCATAAATGCTGCTGCTTCTGCCTTGCTTTCTGGAGTCACTTGCTCTGGGGCGAAGCTGGCCACATGTTGGGAGGACTCTTCTATGCGGAGAACTGAGGCCTCCTTCTAGCTGCAGTGTGCCCTTGCCAGTCATGTAAATGAACCATCTTGGAAGCAGATCTTGCAGCTACAGTCAAGCCTTCATATACTTGCTGCTGCTGCTAAGTCACTTCAGTCGTGTAACTCTGTGCGACCCCATAGACGGCAGCCCAACAGGCTCCCC
>SJYT01024859.1:274130-397692 GCA_006410635.1 Cephalophus harveyi
ACAGGCTCCCCCATCCCTGGGATTCTCCAGGCAAGACCACTGGAGTGGGTTGCCATTTCCTTCTCCAATGCATGAAAGTGAAAAGTGAAAGTGAAGTCGCTCAGTCGTGTCCGACTCCTAGCAACCCCATGGACTTTAGCCTACCAGGCTCCTCCGTCCATGGGATTTTCCAGGCAAGAGTACTGGAGTGGGTTGCTATTGCCTTCTCCGTCGTATACTTGCAGCCCTGGCTAATGTCTCTTTTTTTCATTTTTAAATTATTTATTTAATTTCCTTCTCCAATGCATGAAAGTGAAAAGTGAAAGTGAAGTCGCTCAGTCGTGTCCGACTCCTAGCGACCCCATGGACTTTAGCCTACCAGGCTCCTCCGTCCATGGGATTTTCCAGGCAAGAATACTGGAGTGGGTTGCTATTGCCTTCTCCGTCATATACTTGCAGCCCTGGCTAATGTCTCTTTTTTTCATTTTTAAATTATTTATTTATTTATTTGGTTGTATCCAGTCTCAGTTCCCAGGCATTATCTTAAGACCTTTGCAAATATGAACCTCTTAACCCTATAACAATCCTTTGAAGTAGGTACTGTTGCTGTACCCATTTTATCCATGTGGAAACTGAGGCCCAGAGATGCCTTGCTCAAAGTCACAAAATTTGTAAAAGGCTGCAGTGGGATTTGAATTAAGCAGTCTGAGCAGCGTCCATGTTCTCAACAAGTACGTTGTATTGTCCTTTTAAAGGAACCATCTTTTTTCCAACTGTTTTTCCAAAACAGTTTTAGGAAATCAGTTCTGAGATCAGGTGGTTGATGAAGGGCAGGATTAAGATCTAGGATGGGAGGAACTGGATGCTGAACTCACCCAGGATTGGGGGTGGGGGGAGGCGTGGAGTGTGGGTAGAGTGGCTTCAATAAATCCTTCTCTAAGCCTCTGTCCACTCTACTGTAAAGCTAATAGCAGTTCCTGTTGGGGACTTTTTTAGGGTTAAATAAGATAAAGCATGGAAGGCCTCTAGCTGGGGGTGGCGGGGATCAGCACACCTGAGTTCCCGTCTCTCGCCCAGCACCTTCTGTTTGCCATTGCTAAAGCGAGACTCGCTCATCTGGCTGCTGTCAGTGCTGGTCCCTGCAGCTTTGCTCTGGGCCTGGATGCTGCCGGCTCTCTGAGCCCACGTGACCCCAGCGCTCCCATCTGGTACACTGCCCTGAATTCCCACACAGAAGAAATCAACTTCCTGATCGTCCCCTGACCTTCACTGCCAGGATGCAGACTAATGAGAGCGAACCATTTCCTGTGCTCAATTCCATTATTCACAGCGCTCTGCAGAGTCCGCGGTTTGGAACCCCAACCACTAATTTACAGAGTAGTTGGGAAGCCAAAAATGAAACAAAGGAGAAGGGCTTCGGTGGCTCTGTGAGTTGGGCATTCTGAAGCCAGAGGTAGTTCTGTTGGGTGTACAGTTATCCCTGGTATTTGTGGGAAATTGGGTCCAGAACCCCCTATGGATACTAAATTCTGAAGGTCCCCAGGTCCCTTGGATGACCCTCTGGATCCAGGATCCCACATGTGCAGACTCAGCCATCAGCAGATTGTAAACATAGTACACGATCGATACACGGCTGATTGAGGCTGGTTGAGGTATGGAATTGGCAGGTAGAGGAGAGTGAAAGTGTTAGTCCCTCAGTCATGTCTGACCCTTCGCAACCCCATGGACTGTAGCCTGCCAGGCTCCTCTGTCCTTGGGATTCTCCAGGCAAGAATACTGGAGTGGGTAACCTATCCCTTCTCCAGGAGATCTTCCTGACCCAGGAATGGAAGTGGGGTCTCCTGCATTGCAGGCAGATTCCTTACCATCTGAGCCGCCAGAGAAGCCCAGGACCCGTCATATTTGAGGATTCAGGGACAGTGCCACAAGCGGTGGAAAGTGCAGGGCGTGGAAGCCACACGGATGGAATCCCAGTTCCATCACTTTATGATATGAGACTTTGGACAAGTTATGTAACTTCCCCAAGTAGAATCATGATGCTGACCTCATTCATTCCTTGCGAGGTTCCCTTTCTCTTTATAATGACTGTATATGAGCTAGTGTCATAAACAGCTAATGGTTGGGCATTAAAAGCTCACATAAGAAACCCCTCTACCTCACGAAGGAAATAAAGGATAATTTCAGATCAAAACAGTATTGCCCAAGGCATTCCAACAGGCAGCTCTAGAAATGCTGCTGACCTGTGTGGTCCATGGATGTACCTAGTGGGAGGTCAGCCTTGGATACTTAAACCAGCCTGGCTGGGGGCGTAGAGGTTTACTCTCTTCTTGTCTGTTTCTGACCCTGAATAAGAAATGTAGTTATGCACCCTGACAGCTTTTCTTTAAAAATCTTGTACATCTTTTACATAAGGTAGGTGGGAAAAAATGTTTTGCAAAGAATATAGTTTGCATTCACAGTTAAAAACACAAAAAACAAACCAGAAAAAATCTGGACAAGTTAGAAATAGTAGAGTTTCTTATTCTGATTTTTTAAGTCTTAAAAGCTATGGTGAGCATAACACTTCATTGAGGAACTTCAGGAAAGATTTCAGGATGCTTTTGTGTCTTCCGTTCATTATCACATTGGATGTTCTAGCTACCTAATGAGATAAGAAAAAATGGGGGTGTAAAATCAGGAAAGAGCAAAGAAAATTGCCCATATTTGCAGACAATATGATTATCAATGTCAAAATGGAGAATCTGTAAACTATTAGTAAGAAGTTTGATAGATACAAGATCTGTGTACAAAAATCAATAATACTCCTATAGATTAACCCAAACCAAGTAGAAAAAGGTTTTTTTTGTTGTTGTTGCTGTTTTAAAAGAACATTTACACCAGCAACAAAACCCAAAAAGTACATTAGGGAAAAAATTGACAATAAGCAAGACCATAATGGACAATATTATATATATTAAAAAAAAAACACCCTATTGAAAGCTTCCCTGGTGGCTCACTGGTACAGAATCCACATGGGGTCCATCCCTGATCTGAGAAGATCCCAATTGCCAAGGAGCAACTAAGCCCACGCACAACTATTGAGCCTGTGCTCCAGAGCCCAGGAATCGGAACTACTGAGCCCACGTGCCGCAACTGCTGAAGCCCGCACGCCCTCGAGCCTGTGCTCTGCAACAGGAGAAGCCACCACAATGAGAAGCCTGTGCACTCCAAGTAGAGAGCATCCCCCACTCTTTACAACTGGAGAAAAGCCCACGCAGCAAGGAAGACTCAGCACAGCTAAAAACTCAAACCCCCAGATTTAGACCTTTTAGGAAGAAAAGAACAAACCTTTAAATAGAAGTTGATTACATTAAAATTAAAACCTTCCTAATAATATACACTGAATTAAAAGGCATAATGTGAGATGATTATAACAGTCATCTGCATAATTAGTCAGGAATTAATATGCAAAATATGTAAAGAATTTCTACAAATCAGTAAGTAAAAGGTTATGCCATAGAAAAATGGGTACAGAATGGGAGCGTGGAGAAATCAGATGCAGGAAAACTGAATGGACAGTAAGCATTAAAAATGGTCAGACTCACCAGTACGAGGCTTCCCTCATAGCTTAGTCGGTACAGAACCTGCCTGCAGTGCAGGAGACCCAGGTTCGATTCCTAGGTCGGGAAGATCCCCTGGAGAAGGAAATGGCATCCACTCAAGTATCCTTGCCTGGAGAATCCCATGGACAGAGGAGCCTGGCAGGCTATCGTCCTTGGGGTCACAAGAGTTGGACACGACTTAACGACTAAACCACCAAAACTCACCAGTAGTCAGGGAAATGTAAATTAATAACACAGTGAGGTATAATCCCACACATCTCAAATTTTGAATTTAAAATCTGGCAAAAATTAAAATCCAAAACACCAAGAGCTGCCAAAAAAGAAAAGTGGAGATTTTCATACAATGCTGCTGGGAATGAACATTGGTAAAGTCACTTTGGAGAGTAAGTGGCAGTTTCGACTACAAATAACCAATTCCACATTTATAGGTACACTCCAGAGAAAGTCCATCTACAGACTGATTCCAGAGGAAATCCAGCATGTGTACATGAGGAAATATATTTGTGTAACGGTATTTGCTATAACGTTCCTCGTGAGAGTTAAAAACTGAAACTGATCAAATATGCATCATTTAGGAAATGGATAAAGTATTTCGTACGTATAATATAGAATTAGTCTATAGCAATTAACTCAATGAGTTAGCTAACTCTGTATATCTTATTGCTGAGTCAGAAAAGTTGCAGTCAACTAGTATTATGTTTATGTAAATTTTAAAAAAATAGCACTTTTTTAAGAGAGAAGGAGAAATATCGTGTGACATGCCTTATATGCATAATCTAAAAAGAAATGATACAAATGAATTTATTTACAAAACAGAAACAGACTCACAGACCTAGAGAACTTATGGTTACCAGAGGGGAAGGGGAAGGGACAGTTAGAGAGTTTGGGATGGACATGTACACACTGCTCTAAATAAAGTGGATAACCAACAAGGACCGTAGTGTGCGGCACAGGGAACTCTGCTCAATGTCATGTGGCAGCCTGGATGGGAGAAGGGTTTGGGGGAGAGTGGATACATGTATGTGTATGGCTGAGTCCCTTCTTGTTCACCTGAAACTATCACAACCTTGTTAATTGGATACTCTAATTTTTTAAAAAGTGCAAAATAAGAAAGAATGTGTGAAATAGTAGGGTTAGGGTTAGGGAAGCCTGGTGCTGCAGTCCATGGGGTCGCAAAGAGTTGGACACAACTGAGCAACTGAACTGAATAACATAAGTACCAAAATTATAAAATTATACATGGGAAAGTCATGTAGGAGATCATAAAAGCAGTCTTCCTGGGAAGGAAAGGTGAGAAGTTTGGACTGAGCTGAAGTAAAAAGGAGGCTTCAACTCTGTAAAGTTTTCTTTAAGAAAAATAGAAAGAAAAGGAGAGGCCTGAGAGCAGTAGTACAAAATATTATCAGCATTTGTTAGATTTAACCTTGCTTATGTCTTGGTAATTAAATTTTGTGCTGTATTTATATGTTCAAAATCCTTCTGGAAGCAAGAGCCATCAGCACCCTTCAGGTCTCCCCAAAGGGGCAATGTGGAAATGAGTCCCTTGCTTTTGGGGCCTGTCCCTGCTCACAGGAAGCTGTTATGCACAGGACAGCTGCCTGTGCCCACACGTGTACAGGCTTGTATTTGTTGATCAGCTGGTGTTGCCTTGGCAACTTGGGATGCCCTGTCATCTGCTGAATTGAGGGTAGGTGAATGACTTTGCATATCAGCTCTTTATTTCCTTCTGAGGGATTCAGTCTAAAGCAAGGGTGATCAGCCTGTCTTTGTCCCTGAGCCTTCTAATATGCAGGGTTTCCCTGGTGGCTCAGATGGTAAAGAATCCACCTGCAATGCAAGAGGCTCGGGTTCAGTCCCTTGGTTGGGAAGATTCCCTGGAGAAGGGAATGGCTACCCACTCCAGTATTCTTGCCTGGGAAATTCCATGGACAGAGGAGCCTGGCTGGCTACAGTCCATGGAGTCACAAAGTGTCAGACACAACTGACTAAGCAACAACAACAACATGCTTTAGAGACTGCGGGAGTGAGATGCTGTATTTGCATTGTAGACCCTCTTCCCAACACTGGGGGCGCCACAGGGAGAGGAGGGGTGTTGGACTCAACCCCTGCAAATGTCATAGGATGCTGCATAGTTAGTGCTATGGGTAGATTCCTGCCTCCGGTTGCTGTGATCCATGACAGCCTCCTGGCTTACTTGCTCTTTATCCAGCGTGGACTTCCGTGGGGAGATACCAGTACTTGCTGTGTACCTTCTGTGTGCGCCAGTTCTTCCTGCCTGTCCTTGTAGTAATTGAGCCCCATGCTGGGAGCTGAAGGACAGAAACTGTTGTGAGAAGGATTGAATGAATGCTGATTAGGCTCTTGATCTCAGGTAAACCTCCAGGGAAACTTCTTGGTGGGTTCAAGGCTGCATAAAGTGCCACTAAATAAACGTGTACTTTAAAATATATATATTTATTTTTAATTGCAGGATAATAGCTTTACAATCTTGTGTCGGTTTCCCATACATCAACATGAATCAGCCATGGGTATACACATGTCCCCTCCCTCCTGAACCTTCCTCCCACGTCCCAGCCCATCCCACCCTGTAGGTTGTCACAGAGCACTGAGCTGGGCTCCCTGTGTGATACAGCAACTTCCTGTTGGCTATCTGTTTTACACGTGGTGATGTATATATTTCAATACTACTCTCTCAATTCATCCCACCCACTCCTTCCCCTGCTGTGTTCACAATCTGTTCTCTATGTCTTCCTTTCTATTCCTGCCCTGCAAATAGGTTCATCAGTATCATTTTTCTAGATTATATATATATATATATGCATTAATATATTTGTTTTTACATGTGTACTTTTTATTGATACAGAAGGGTTCAAATTCTTAGATTGTAAAAGCTGGTCATGTGAAGGATTTCTGGCTAACCTGACCATCCTTCCAACCAATGGTTACCGAGTTCTTTCTATCTGCCTTTAAAAATGGGACGGCCCGAGTCCAGGGTGGTGCATGAATCCTTTTCTGTTAGCCAGGTTGGCACTTCACTCCACCCCAAGTCAGTATAGCCCCTCTGTCCTGCTTATAAGGGTCATCAGAGTGTCCCCTTTTCCAGCCACACTTCTGAGCCCATCCCACAGCGCCCTTGGGTAATTGATGAGTCAGTCTTGAGCCCTTAGCTGCTAGGACTTGGGATCTCAAGCCAGTGAGGACATGGAGATTCTTAACCCGTGGGGTAGACCTGTGGTTTTCCCATCAGTATTAACCCAGATGCACTTTCCCAGGGAAAGAAGGTACTGCCCTGTCATCACTGCAGGTGTTAACTGTCCCTGACAATTGGCAGGCGGTATGCAGGCCTCAGTCCTGGTGCAAGTCACCAAGAGTCGAGCGGCTTCTGATGCTCTCTGTCCAGTGCCGCTCTGCAAAGACGCGTGAACAAAGCTCTTGCTCACTGTCTGGGCAAAGGGATGCATTTTATGCGTCTGGTAACAGGTCTTAAAATTCTTTCAAGTCAAGTATTGGGAGCAGCATAGTGTGAACATATTTAATTCCTTTTCTCTTTTTATTAAGGAAAACCACTATTAACATGGAACTTGGGTCTCTTGGTCCCTATCTGACATTCTGAGAGGTTCCCTTCTTACTGGTTATAGCCTTTCAAACAATCTTCTGTGCTTGACGCACACTTGGTAAATGAAGAGCTGCATAGAATAGCTACTCCCAGAAATTGATAATAGCGATTGTCTCTCTGGAAAGGTCGGGACTGGGCAGGAGACTCAGTTCTTTATTGAATATCTTGCTTGCATTTGAATTAAATTTTCCCGAAGCTGTGCCGTTTTCAGTTAAGTGAACTTGGTTAATTAAAAAGCTCTTTTGTTGTAAGAACGCAGGGGTGCCTATGCTGAGAATATCGCGTGCAATAGAGACTCTGCACCGCCATTTGCACCCTCATGCCCCTGTTCCTGTACTAACCAGCTTCGTGGCGGAAACAGCTACTGAAGCATCTGGAGTCTCGGCTCTTGAATCTGTAAAGTGGGGTGGGACACTTGCTTATCCTCACAGTGTGTCCTAAAGGTAAGATGAGAGATGTTTATCCTTCTTTCCGTGTTTAAATTACATTGGTAGCCTTCCTCCAGATCGCGTGTACCTGGAGAGTGGGAAATGCTTCGTAGGCACCTTTGCATCCTTCCACCCCCACTGCATGTTGTGTACCTTCCTGACGGGAAGGAACCTTGTGTCGCGTTGTTTCCTGATACATCTCTGTGCCTGGAACAGTGCCTGGCATGGTGTGGGCGTGGCGTCAGTGTTTATTCAGTGAATGCGTGAATGCATGCATGCTCCATAGGGATTCAACTCATGGTGCTTGAGGCTTGAACACCAATTTGCTGACATAATTTCCACACGTCCTGTCTCATCTGCAGAGTTTAGCATCAATAGATGTCCTTGGCTCCAGAGAATATACAGTCCTTTTGCTTAGTTTCCATCATCTGGCCTATCATACATTAATCTTAAGTGAAGTCGCTCAGTCGTGTCTGACTCTTTGCAACCCCATGGACTGTAGCCTACCAGGCTCCTCTATCCATGGAATTTTCCAGGCAAGAGTACTGGAGGGGGTTGCCATTTCCTTCTCCAGAGGATCTTCCCAACCCAGGGATTGAACCTGGGTCTCCTGCATTGCAGGCAGATGCTTTACCATCTGAGCCACCAGGGAGCCACACTGATCTTGGCATCACCTAGCCCTTCTGCCTGCCAGCATTAAGCACTGTTGGTCATAGGTTTCCCTCTCATCATTCCTTCAGCAGTTGCTCTGTTATTTTCTCTGCTCTACTGATGAGGAATCCCAGAGCTTGTGGGAAGGGCCAGGGGTTGGTGAGTGAGAGCAAGACCAAACCCAGTACTGACAAGCAGCAAGAACATGCCAGGTCCCCTGGGATTCACAGAGACAGGGCCAGAGGGTGGCACCTCGTCAGATCACAGCCCTTGCCAGTTGGCTCCAGCAGAGTGGCGCTGCGGTTGGCATCCCCTGGCAGTGCCACCCATTAGCATTGCACAGCTGGGCCGGGGACCAGCCAGCTGCACGGTTCCTGTGAGAGTCATGTTCTCACCTGCTCCACAGCTGGAGCTGTCAGCCTCTATCTCAGATTCCTGATGATCATCCATATTAACTGAAATGCGCTGGATGGGCAAGTGCATTGCAGTGTGGTACCTGGGCCGCCTCGGGCACTTCATGTAAATGCAGATTCCTGGACCCTCCTGGGAGAAGCTCTAGGGGAGCAGGGTAGAGAGGCTTGGGAAGCACCAGATTTAACAAGCTCCAGTGGATTCTGATTCATAGGAGAGGTTGAAAGTTATTCTGGAGTAGAGGAGAGTGTGGCGTTCAGAGCTGGCCCGACCTGAGTGTGAGTCGAAACTCTGCCACCCGGCAGCTGGGTGGCTCCGGGCATGCAACTCTGCTGGCACCTCTGTGTCTTCCTCCATATGAGAGGGATGGTGATGCTGGTGTCTGTCTCACAGAACTTCTAGGATTGAGTGAGTGTGTGTGTGTGAGGTGCCGTCTGTGTATCTGCCCTGCAACAAGCCCTTACGAGTGTTAGTTGGTGATGCAGTGGTGATGTGCTGATGCTGACCCCCTGGGGGCAGATCTGCTCCAGCACAGAGAAGATGCCTGAGCGGGGATGAACTCTGGATGAATTGTGGGCCACTCTCTGACAACCTGAACGCTAAAGACTAGAGACATCAGCTCCCTGGATTAGCTGTCACTGTAGTCTGTGTGCCACAAACTCCCCAAAGCGATTTTCAGGGAAGCCTTCACTGTAGCAGAGGTTGGATGCTTTTGATTTGGAGGGGAAAAAAAAGATTTTTTTACGTGGACTATTTTTTTTTTTAAGTCTTGATTGTATTTGTTACATTATTGCTTCTGTTCTATGTCTTTATTTTTTTCTATCATGAGGCATGTGGGATACTAGCTCCCCGGCTATGGCTCAAACCTGCACCCCCTGCATTGGAAGGCGAAGTTTTAACCACTGGACTACCAGGGAAGTCCCTGATTTGGGAATATAAAGCAGATGCAGCTGCAAACGCATTCGCAGAAGCGTCCTCTCCTTTGCCTGTTAAATGCATTAGTCCCAGCTGAATTGTGATGATTTTTTTTATGTTAAAACATCTTTTATTTTGTGCTCTGGGAAAATTGGATTCTAGATGCATCCAAAGCTTCAATCTGAGTGCTCCCCTAAAGCAGTGGTATCTGGCAATAGGTAAAATAACACACAAAGCGTGATACATGGTTCTGAGCCCAGAAATCTTGGAAATTTCTTTATTGACCCCAAGTAAACGGTGAAGCCTTAATTTGCTACAACTCACTAAGGAGCAGCATGTTGGTTAAAGGCCAAGTTCATGAGGTTTGCATTCTGTTTATTTTAAATACAGCCTAGTTCAGTAAATAGCCCAGTTTTCTTCTGGCAATTTGGAGAGAGCAGTATACAAAATTCCAAAGAGTGATTTGCTCATTTGGGGAAGGGAGTGTCCAAAATGTGATTGGTCTTTGAAAAATTAATAGAAAGCCACCAAGGTCACTCTGCAGGTTGGTCATTTGCATGTTGGTAAAGAATCCACCTGCAGTGCAGGAGACCCAGGTTCCACCCCTGGGTCAGGAAGATCTCCTGGAGAAGAAAATGGCAACACACTCCACTATCCTTGCCTGGTGAATCCCATGGACAGAGGAGCCTGGCGGGCTAGAGTCCATGGGTTCGCACAGAGTCAGACACAACTGAGCGACTATAGCACCACCCCCACGTGGAAATGAAGCCATCTGTGTGTTAATGCTCCTGGCTTGGAACTGCCACTAGCCCAGAGCTCAGAACTTGTGTTTGGCAGTGCAGGAATGACCACGTGTGGTCAGTTCGGGAGCAACCAGAAATTGATGGCCCACCTGTCCCTGTCCTGAGCGGACACATGGGCCCATCATCCTGCGTGGCTCAGTGTGGGTATGTCTGGACTCATGGTAGGTCTGGGGTATAGCCTGGAGCCCGGCCTCCAGTTGTGCTCATGTTTCAAGGCAAGCCTGAGAGTGACCTGCGTGGAGGAACACGCATTAGGCTCAAGCACCTGTCTGAGCTTTGGTGCTACCTATTTAAAGGAGCAGCTTTCCAAGTGATGCTAGTATTAAAGAACCTGCCTGCCAATGCCGGAAATAGGAGAGATTTGGGTTTGATCCCTGGGCGAGGAAGATCCCCTGGAGGAGGAAATGGTAGTCCACTACAGTATTCTTGCCTGGAGAATTCCATGGGTAGAGGAGCCTGGCAGGCTATAGTTCATAGGGTTGCACAGAGTCAGACATGACTGAAGTGACTAAGTGTGCGCACGTGCACACACACATTTAAAGGAATACTCAGAAATGCCATCTGCCCTGCACCTGGAAATTTGGGGGAGCTCCCATCCTGTGAAGAGTGGAGTTTGGGTTCAGTCTTGCCCACTGGGGAGCCAGTTACTAGCTAGCCCGTTTCCAGGCAACCCAGAGGGAGTTCCCAGCCTCCCTTGCTGGAAAATCCTCTTGGGTCCCTGTTACCTTTGCCTCTTTAAGGGTAGCTTGTCCACGTGGGGGAAAGAATACAAGTCATGGTAGTCCAGTGGTTAAAACTCCAAACGTTCAAGGCAATGGTCAGGGAACTAAGATCCCACATTCCATGCAGTGCGGCCTAAAAGACAAAACAGATCCGGGTGAATCTGAATTCCACTCCTGCATGTCCTGCAGACAGAGCTGGGGGCTCAGTGAAAGCCTCTCTGAGCCTCAGTTCCTCTAAGTGTCCCCTGAGAAATAAGCTGGTTAGTTGGCCCTAGTGAAGATTGAAGAAGATGTGTTGTATGTGAAGGTCGGTACCGTGGTAACGGAAATGCTCAGTGCCTCCTAGTTTGCTGCTGAGTGCTCTGTGGTCTCATGCTTGGGCATGTGATGGGGTAATTTGCTAATGTATTTTTTATAAAGCCTAGAATGCAACAATGAGAAAATGTTCAATTCAGAGGTTAATTAGGTCTGTGCTGGACCCGAGGCAGGAGATAGATGGGCCCCAGGCTGAACAGCTAGAGTTTTTCCCATGTAGACAGATGCTCCAAGATGAAGAGGAGGAGAAGCTCAGCCCTGCCCAGAAAAGAGCTAAAGAGACCTCATGTTTCTCCTTCTCAAAGTCAAGGAGATCTTCCTGACTACACAAGCGCAGAATGGCTGCTTGGCGGTCAAAACGGGAGGGAGCGCTGTTCTATAGTAGCTGGAGTCCGCCTACCGGTAGACCTCTTTGCTAGAAACCATCTTGCCCGAGTTACGCGCCCATACAGGGTAGGGCCTTGAGATAAACCAAATATGGATTTATCCATTTCCATCTTGCCAGGCAAAGCAAGATGACTGGCCGAAGGAGACCCGGAAGAAGTGGCCCAGATGAGTGATTCACAGTCCTGTGAGGGTGTGATTCTCTCTCTGAGCTCACCCGTGTGTGTCTATTCACACGTACTGTTTTCCTCCTAATCAACACAACACTTGTTTCACCACTTTCCATCTCTGTGGAAATGCATTTCTACAAAGCCCGCAGCCTGCGTGGTCACTGACTGCTGGTTTCAGTGGCTAGGATCGGTGCTCGCCCTGCCGCAGCCTGACTTCAGCCTCTGCACGGGAGCGAAACCCTGCTTCAAGCTGCTACAGGCTGAGGCCGCCTGAGATCAGAGTTGCATAAGAGTGTTGCCATCCTCTCTTTCTTCTGCATCTGGAGGAAAGGCAGGGCTTCTCCCCATCCTAGTTATAAGAGTAGGTGGTCTTGCCATACCAAGATCAGTGAAGAGATGACAGGAGCTAAAGATCTGTGATAAGAGCTAAGACTTCCACACAAGCCGGATAACACAATTTCCTTGTCAGACCCAGTACGTGTGTGTGCTCAGTCGTAGCTGACTCTCTGCGACCCCATGGACTGCAGTCCACCAGGCTCCTCTGTCCCTGGAATTCTCCAGGCAAGAAGACTGGAGTGGGTTGCCATTTCCTTCTCCAGGGATCTTCCAGGTGGGGATGAAACCCCCATCTCTGGCAGGTGGATATTTCACCACTGCGCCACCTGGGAACACATGAATGCGGTTTACTGGACTTAGTATAGCTGATGAGTTAGGTCAAGAGGAAAGATGCTTTTCTGTTAGAGAAAAACAGTTCTGAGTTCTTGCTGTCAACTGTCAACTGTTCAGATCAGACGTATTTCTGCCCAGTCCTGCCTTTCATGCTCCCAACGCTCCTGTCTGTCAACTGGTTTAAAGTACACTGACTTTTTTTTTAATCCAGCTGGAAAAAAAAAACCCAAAATCAATTTTCTATTTGTTTGAAATGACTGCAGTCGTTGATAAAGACTCAAAACGTGAGTCCCAGAGCCCCAAAAGATGAAACGGAGTAAACTTAATAAGCAGGATGGATGAATTCTGTGGTGAGTCACTCATCCCTTTACTGACTAAGTGTTCATTAAGTACCACATCCAGAAATGGAGTTCCCCTCTAGAGAAAATGCTAATTAAGATGCCCCTTTGAGCCCCCACGTTTATCCTCTCAGCAGTCTCTCCCTTTATTTGATCTCCGTTTCAGAAGGATGGGGTCCTTTATTTAGACAAAGTAATTTCTAAAGGAAGGAGCAGAAAGGCCAATTAAATGATAGTTGGGGAATTGTGTCACCTCGAGTTATATAACTTTCCGTGTTAGATCATACTGATTAAGCACTCATGCACGTTGTCCAAGAGTTTATAGATGAAATAAGCCACTTTCCAGCCATACTCTGGAGAGCTCAAGTGTGTGTGTGGTGAAATGTGTGAGCCAACATCATTACCCATGAATCCTTTTCTAAGTAAAGGCCTGATTCTTGTCAAAAAATTAGGAAAAGACTGCTGCTTCCCCTCAAACCTGTCTGGTTCATGTTAAAGCTGGTTGGATAACATGCAAACCCTAATTAGGTAGGCGTTGTTCCGTAGCAGAAAGTCAACAGTTTTCAAGCATTGAGACTCGGAGCTTGAGTTGACAGCGTGCAGGGCACATGCCTGGGATATGAGGCCGGGGGGGCCTCTCTTACACTGAGCCCCGGAAGCCCCCAAGTAGGAGGCATGTGAGAGAGGAAGAAAGGGTGTCAGATGTAGTTTAAGGCCAACACGAAGGAAGGGGCGTTGTTTTGAATAGGGAGACTCTGGTGGGGGCTTGCCTGGGAATGAGTCACAAAACCTCTTCAGGGAGGCACAAGGAAAGCAAATTATTATTTTTTTTTTCATTATTTATTTCCCTGGTAGCTCAGACAATAAAGAATCTTCCTGCAAAGCAGGAGACCTGACTTCGATCCCTTGGTCGGGAAGATCCCCCTGGAGAAGGGAATGACTACTCACTCCAGTACTCTTGCCTGGAGAATTCCATGGACAGAGAAGCCTGGTGGGCTACAGTCCATGGGGTTGCAAAGAGTCAGACACGACTGAGCGACTAACATTTTCACTTTCATTTGTTTAATTAATTTTAATTTCGGTTGTGCCAGATCTTCATTGCTACACGGGCGCTTTCTCCAGTTGCATTGAGTTGGGGGCTACTCTCTAGTTGGCGTTGTGCAAGCTTCTCATTGCATTGTCTTCTCTTGTTGTGAAATGTGGGCTCTCGGGTGTGGTTGCAGGCTTAGTTGCCCTGCGACATATGGAATCTTCCCAGACCAGTGATCAAACCCGTGTCCCCTGCCTTAGCAGGCAGATTCTTATCCACTGGGCCACTGGGGAAATCTGAGAAGTGGATTATTTTAATTGGTGGTAAGAACCTCTCACAGGTTTTTTGGAAGCCTTCGGGTCAGTAGAATCTTCTGAAAATCAGAACTGATTGGGGTCGGAGGGGTAGAGGGAAGGAAGGTGCTACATTAGTTTTTCCTGTTCTGTAATTTTTGAGGTATCACAAGTTAAATGTACTAAAATAAGCCCTGAAATATAAAACAAGGCTGTTCTGAGGTCAATATGAATATTTTACCCAAATGATGGAGATTCAAGCTCTCCTGGTGTGCAACGTACTAGTTCATAAAGAGTGCAAGGTTATTTATTTTCTAAATCTTTGAAAGAATCTAAGAAGTAAGTCGGTGGCTTTATTTTTAAAACTGAGCTGCTATAAATTTTTAAAAATATTCGCCTGTTTTGCTGTCAGGCCTTAGTTGCAGGATCGTTGCTGCCCTGACTCTGTAGCTGTGACACGAGCTCAGCAGTTGCAGCACACAGGTTTAGTTAGTTGCTCCACAGCGTGTGGGATCTTAGTTCCTGGGCCAGAGATCAGACCCCCGACCCCTGTGTTGCAAGGTGGATTCTTAAGCACTCAACCAGCAGGGAAGTCCTGAAGTTGGTGCCTTTAGGAGAGAAGCCAGATTGACAGCTGTTAGGGGGTTTGCCATTCCTGAACTACCGGGCCATGTATCCAGTCTCCAGTGGGACCAGAGAGGTTGCCTTTGATAAAGAAGTCAGCTCACTGAACCAGACCACCCCATTGCTGATACCATTTCTTGAATAAACTGGGCAACCCCATACTTGGTCCACAAATGGCTCATGTACAAAAGCTTGAGGGATTTTTCCGTTACTGCAAATGCATGTGCACGCACGCACGCGCGCGCACACACACACACACTTTGGAGCCTTGGAATTAGAAATGGGTCCAACTGAAACCCTGGCCCAACAACAGAGGACTCCTTGGAGCTCATCTTTATAGAGGAACACAGAGTGGGATTCACATCCCAGCTCCCCCACCTGAGTGTGCAGCGCCCCGAGAGCAAGTCAAGTTTTCTTTCTGAATTCCAGTTTGCTCTTCTTTAAAATCTGGTCGCATCACTTCATGGGAAATAGGTGGGGAAACAGTGGAAACAGTGTCAGACTTTATTTTTGGGGGCTCCAAAATCACTGCAGATGGTGACTGCAGCCATGAAATTAGAAGACGCTTGCTCCTTGGAAGAAAAGTTATGACCAACCTAGATAGCATTTTCAAAAGCAGAGACATTACTTTGCCGACTAAGGTCCGTCTAGTCAAGGCTATGGTTTTTCCTGTGGTCATGTATGGATGTGAGAGTTGGACTGTGAAGAAGGCTGAGCGCCGAAGAATTGATGCTTTTGAACTGTGGTGTTGGAAAAGACTCTTGAGAGTCCCTTGGACTGCAAGGAGATCCAACCAGTCCATTCTGAAGGAGATCAGCCCTGGGATTTCTTTGGAAGGAATGATGCTAAAGCTGAAACTCCAGGACTTTGGCGATCTCATGCGAAGAGTTGACTCATTGGAAAAGACTCTGATGCTGGGAGGGATTGGGGGCAGGAGGAGAAGGGGACGACCGAGGATGAGATGGCTGGATGGCATCACGGACTCGATGGATGTGAGTCTGAGTGAACTCCGAGAGATGGTGATGGACAGGAAGGCCTGGCGTGCTGCGATTCATGGGATCGCAAAGAGTCGGACACGACTGAGTGAACTCAACTGAACTTCTTTAAAATCACAATGCTAGACTCATTTTGTGTGAGTTTGTGATGATAAAGTAATATTTATGAAGTACCTAGCTGAGTGGCACGGGCATGTGTGCCGAGTCTCTTCAGTCATGTCCAACTCTTTGCAACTCCATGAACTGTAGCCCACTAAGTTTCTCTGTGCCTGAAATTCTCCAGGCAAGAGTACTGGAGTGGGTTGCCATGACCTCCTCCAGGGGATCTTCCCAACCACATACAGTAAGCTAAAAAAGTATAGTTAACATTTTTCATTTTGAATACTTTGACCCATGACCTCCTTTCTAAGCTAGTTCATTAAAATGATCTAAAATGGACAGGTTTGGAGAGTCAATACTGATAGTAAAATAATGAGTTAGGTTTAAAATTCTATGTTCAAGCTGGTAGAACATAAGGAGTATATATATATATATACACACACACACAAACACTTATATATAATATACACACAGAAACATATATGTAACATTTGTAATAAGTACCAATTGTTTTCTCAATGATACTTTTCAAAGAAAATTGACAAATGTGATTATTATGCATAGAAAACAGTAATATGAACATTTATATGCTAAGTGCAGGTGTAAAATTGAAACTAAAAGTGAATATTTTTGTAAAACCAGTCTGCTTTGGATAGCACCACTTGTGGTTAAGGAAGGCCAGTAAATTCCCTGCCTATCTGGAAGAGCAATGCTGTAGCTGTAGAGACGCTATTTGGAGAGATTTTATGGATTTCTGGATTTGTGATGTGTAAAATGAGTTTGTACCATGTCATAGATGGAGTCATTTGTAGGGAGAATGAAAAATGTATTCCTTCTGACATCTCGTTTTTTTTTACAGTGACATTTGTATACCATGACATTTCCCTGCTCCAACTTATTTTCCTTCTCGGTGACCCCAACCATCATCCGAGGGCAGGTCAAGGGCTGCCCATTGCCCCAAATTTTGTGCTCTACTGAACCATCTGCTGAGTTACAGTTGGGAAGTCTGTGAACCTTTAAGTCTTGCCATCAGTGTTTTCAAGAGAGACAGCTCTGGAATTGAAAGAAACAGGAGCCAGTTCTGTCAGGGTCGTCTGTTGGGGCCCACAGTTTCATCTTGGAGAACGCGTGCAAGATGCCCTGGGCCTGCCCCGTCTCCATCTTTCTACCACTTTGGAGTCTGGTTAGGCAGCTCGGGCTCTGAACGGTGCCCTGAGCAAAATTCCTCCAGTTTACTCCGTCTCTGGGCCTTGCTGGCCCATTTGATACAGTTTCCAGCAGGGCTTTCTGACTGTTGGGCAGCTGTGCAGTGAGTTAACCAGGCACTGGAGTATCAGGAAGAGAGCGTATTTTGACCCAGACCCCGCTGTGGGTTGGGCTCTGCCACCATGTGCCATGTGATCTGGGGCAGGTCTCAGAATATCTATAGGGCTCTCTTTTTCTCCAGTTTGAGTAACAGTACCCACCTCCTTCAAAGGGATCTTCTGAACTCCAAATGGATGGTACAGGGAAAGGCTTCCCAGAAGACTCCTCAAAGTTTCCTTAAGGTTAGCTCCTTGGGAGCTGTAATGAAGACTTGGAGGCTTTCGTTAAGTTGTGTCCAACTTTTTGCAGTCCCGTGGACTGCAGCACGCCAGGCTGTGCCCTTCACCATCTCCGGGAGCTTGCTCAAACTCATGTCCACTGAGTCGTTGATACCATCCTACCACCTCATCTGCCGCCCTCCTCTCCTTCTGCCTTCAGTCTTTCCCAGCATCAGGGTCTTTTCCAGTGAGTCAGCTCTTCACATCAGGTGGCTAAAGTATTGGAGCTTCAGCATCAGTAATTCCAGTGAATATTCAGGGCTAGGGACCTATGTCAAAATGGCCCCAGAAACTTATTCTACATATGCTTAGTGCAAGTAGGCAAGTGATGAGAGAAGAGGAATGTGCTTTCAAAACATGTGCAATGACTTCCCTGACTGTCCAGTGATTAAAAACTCCATGTTCCCAATGCAGGGGGATATGGGTTCAATCCCTGGTTGGGGAACTATGATCCTGCATGCTGCAAGGCATGGCAAGATAATGAATGAATAAAGAGACATGCATTCCACAGAGGCCTTTTCCACATTCCTGTTCTCATAGAGAGGGGTACAGGGCCAAGGTGACTTGTGGAGGAGAGGCACCCTGCAGGCTGGATTCCTCCAGGCTTTGGTCTCACCTTGCCACCTCCCCCTCCTTGTGGCAGCCTAGGGGGCAGAGAGATGGTAGATGAGGGAGGAGGTTCCCCCTGAGCCTATAAAACCACCACCTGATGCTTGATGTCCTTACTTCTCTTTGTTACCCCAACACTCAGCTCAGGACCCCAGAAAACGTTTGTGAGTTATGGGGTATTAGTGCACAGAACAGATGCTCAAGTGATTCCATCTATCTCTCCAGTCTTGCTCTAAAGGGTTTCAAATAATAACTTCTCTAGGAAGGGGCTTCATTAAAACAAAAACAACAGATAAGCTTGATAAAGGTTGCTTTTGGAAACTAATGATACGCATGAACATAGTAAAGGTCCTGAAAAGTTCTATGCCAAAAAACCAGCTCAGTGTCCTTTAACCCAATGTTTCCCAGCTTCATTGTGATCTGGGAAACTTTTTTTCCCTTGTTCACATGCATGTTGGGAACCACTCATCAATGGCATATTGATTGGAATTCCTGTACAATCCTCAATCCTCATACAGTTACATATAATTGCTAGGCTTCTGTGTAGACGTTTGCTTCCATTACGGACTAGTGTCCTCCCCTGGCTGCAAAATGAACTTCAGCTGACTTGTCCGTGAATGCTTTGCTGCTGATATCAGTGGGGATTGAGGGTGTGGCTAGGGTCATTTCTCCACTTCAGAAGCCCTGCTGGTCTCTTTGCATGATGACCTGTTAGCTGCCTTGAGCCTCAAGTCAGTTGTAAATGATGGGACAAGACCCCCTGGGCAGTCCCAGAGAGGCCCTGATGACTTTAATAGCTGTTCCTGTAACTTTGTTGTGAAGATGCATCCAGGATGGCCCCTACCTCTCCCCAGCCCCCTTACCTGTTCCCCTGCTCCTACTCACTCTGTCTCACTTGGACCATCTTAGTAGCTGCCTAACCAGACTGTTCCCAGCACAGCAGCCCGGGGGTCCTGCAAACACGCAAGTCAGATCAAGTCACCCCAATACAGTATCCTAGAAACACGAGTGTCCTAATGATGAGCCGAGTCCCTGCCACCCTCCCAGTCCCCCATCCTGCTACGATTTCCCCCAGACTCCTCACTCTTCTTAGAATGCTCCCGGCAGGGTCCCACTGTATGAGCATTGCATTTTCTCTCCCCTCTGCCCGAGGACACTCTTCCCATGCGATACCCAAGTGGCTTGCCTCCTCTCCTACTTCCAGTGTCTGTCCGATGCCACCTTAGTGGTAGGGCCTGCCTGTGCCGCCCTGGTTTATTCACTGCAGCAGTGGTTCTTGTTGGACAAGTGAGTTTTTAGAAAGAAACACATTCCTAGTAACTCCTTGCTCGGAGCTCTCTGACCTCGTCCTAACCAGGTAATAACAGGAATGCCCTCACCACATGCTTCACTGTGGTTAAAACAGCAGCCCTTCCCCCATAGTTAAACTCTACGCTCCTCTCTGCATCTTCCCCCCTCAACACCCATCAACTGTCTTTATCCATCGATGGTTTATTGTCCGCTCTCCCTGCGGGGGTGTCCGCCAACTCAGGGCAGGACCTCGTTCCCCAGCTCTCGCACTGTGCTTGTCGCCATGTCGCCTGGGCAGACCTTAGGATCTGGCAGTTGAATGGATGAATAAGAGCCACCCCCCATCCTTCACGGGTGACACCACTGGGACGAGTTACACGCACGGGGTTTTGAGCATCAGGGCACTTTCCAGGCTGCGGTTTGAGCATCAGGGCACTTTCCAGGCTGCGGTGTGAGCATCAGGGCACTTTCCAGTCTGCGGTGTGAGCATCAGGGCACTTTCCAGTCTGCGGTGTGAGCATCAGGGCAGTTTCCAGTCTGCGGTGTTGTTGGGGGCTGCTCCTCCTGGTGGCTTTTCCCAGGTTCAGAGGCTGCTGCTTCTGAGTCAGGTTGTTCCGGCTGCAGGCTGGTGAGAGCCGCAGCCTCAGAAGCACATGGGTAGGGACTGGGGGGAGGCTGGTGAGCGGAGACCATCCAGGGGAGAGGAAGCTCAAAGCAGAGACTACAGAACTGCCGGCCCCTCCCCATCCCTTTCGGTGGTTTTCCTTTCGTAATATGCTTTTTGCAGGCGTGCTTTTTGGCCAGAGTCTGTCCTGGTTGCCTCTTAACACATACCATCGCACCTTAACCCTCTCTTTTACAAACCTGAGATTGCAGTGGTTTGCACCTAAGCAAACAGCTCACCACTGAGGGGGTCACTTTGATAAACAGAGCAGAAAAGGGCTTAGTCTTTCCAGGCCTCAATTACCTTGCAGTGAAATGAGCAAGTCTGAAGTGAAAGCTGGGGACTTCCTTGGTGGTCCAGTGGATCCTCCCATGCAGGAGGCCTGGGTTCGATCCCTGGTCGGGAAACTAGATCCCACATGCCACAACAAAGATTTCACAGGCCACAACAAAGGTCAGAGATTGTACAAAGATCAAAGATCCTGCTTGCCACAACTGAGACTCGGCACAGCCAAATAAATAAATATATATATATATTTTTTAAAGTAAAGGCTGCAAAGGGCCCCTCATGTCCTGGACATTCCATTATTCTAGGAATCAATTATCTCTAAAGCTTGGGACCACCTGTCATTCATTCCGTGCTCAACCTAGTAAATGGCAACTATATCCTAGTAAATGCCTAAGAAATGGCAACTATGTCCAAAGATGCCGTGGTCTTGGGGAGAGGACTTGCCACTGCCTGTTTGGCTCTAGAAATGGTTCGGTTCCGAGACTAGGGCTGCAGTGAAGGACCTCGTCCAGGTAGAAGGGACCTCCTGTGATGGAGACACTTCTGAGTTCAGGCTGTGGAGTTGTTCCTGCTCTTGGCCCCGCCAGATTGAAGTGCAGGCAAATTCAGAGAAGCCCCAGGTGGTCAGAGAAAGTACAGAAGAATCGCAGATGAATACAAGCCTGAAGAATTTTGGAAAAAGCCGTTATGAGAAAGAAGATGCATTTGTTGAACTTAAAAGTGCGACTCTGGTAGCAGCTCATTGCCCAAAGCTGTCACAGACAGTAAGCCGGAGGCTGGACCATTGTGGGTCCCACAACCTGTGGCCCCACAATTCTGACAACTCAGCTTCCATGGCTGGCCAAAATTTTGTCTTTCTCTGCCCGCCGAAGATGAATAAAAATTACGGAGACAGAGTTGGGAGGAAATAGAAAGGTGGCTCTAATTCTTGGCTGGCAGAGCGGGACACAGTAGGCTTATGCCTCAAGAACGGCGCCCTCCCGGCTCCAGGAGGAGTCCAGGGGCTGATCTAAGATGAGGGGTCGCAGTCAGGAGTCTGCGATGAGGAGCAAAGGTGTCCGCATCTTGATTTCTTCCTCTTGCATGGTTTCAAAGACAGTCATAGGCTGCATCAGTAACCCAGCAGTCCAGTCTGGCAGTTTGGTGGCCCTGTGGCCTTCGTCCTGATACGCAACTGCAAGGGGAAGGCTGTTGTCAGGGTAAACACCAGATATGGGATGTATTAGCATAGAGACCCTGGTGACTCAGGTGGTCAAGAATCTTCCTGCAATGCAGGAGACCAGGGTTCCATCCCTGGGTTGGGAAGATCCCCTGGAGAAGGGAATGGCTACCTACTCCAGGTTTTTTGCCTGGAGAATCCCATGGACAGAGGAGCCTGATGGGTTATAGTCTATGGGGTCGCACAGAGTCGAACACGACTGAGCGACTAACACAAAAAAAGATGGGTGTGAAGTGTGGCTCCTGCAGAGTTAGGGGGTAGAAAAGCAAACTTAGTTACAGACATGCAGAGCTAAGAGCAGTTAAAATTAAAAAAACAAGCTAGGAATGATCAGGCCTGCCCACTGTTCTCTTTAGCTTCTTTGTTCTCAGGAAAAAGAAAGAAAAAAAAAAAAAACACCACAGGAAAAACCATAGCCTTGACTAGACGGACCTTAGTCGGCAAAGTAATGTCTCTGCTTTTGAAAATGCTATCTAGGTTGGACATAACTTTTCTTCCAAGGAGTAAGCGTCTTCTAATTTCATGGCTCAGAACAAAGGGAGTGTGAATTCCAATGTCAGATTCCACCGTTGACCTCAGTGTAAACTGAGGCAAGCCCCGAAAGATGAGCTTCTTCAGGATTTGTGGAGGAATTGCAGCTCGGGACAAGCAAACGGGAGCAAGCCACAGCCAGTCGCTGAGGTTTTGGGATACAGGTTGTGTTTATGGGCAGGGAACATAAAGACAGGGGAGTTCAGGTTCGAGTTAAAGTTGAAAACAGAAACCAGTCTTGAAAATATCCCAACCAGATCAGACCAGTCCAGCAACACAAACGAAACTCAATTCAGCCTGCTTGGTGAGACTGGCCCGCCCTGGGTCATCTCTCGTTCGTGACTCCGGTAGGACGCCCCAAGGTTGATAAGAAGGTTGATTGCAAGGTTGATTGCTAATCGTCCAGAAGATTCTGCAGCTATCATTTCTCTGTAAACCAGGCATTTACTTGAAATCAGTCTGAGTCCTTCAGTTTTGTTTTCCTGAGGACACAAGAATGAGGTTCTGCATTTTATATCCTCTGGGTCTACGTTAAGTTGAAATTCTTTCCCATTTTTAACTCATCAGCTCTCTCAGCAGTGCAGAGTATTTGGTATGGTTGTCCCCATTTCACAGATGGGAATGTGGAGGCTCCCAGATGTGAATCTTGCCTTACACAAACGCTACTGCTAGCGAGCATGAGTATTTCACTCCTCTGATATTTCCAAGATGCATGGCCTGTACTTTGGTCGGGTGCTGTGTCGGCTGCTGCCTTGATGGAAGGGGGAGTGAGATGTGATCCCAAGTCTGAATGCCATCTATGGCAGAGACCTCCCTGTGGCAAAAAGCTGGATGGTGGATGGTGTGAGTTTTGTTCCTGTGATCTGATATGCTCCAGAGAGCCCTTAACTGGTGAGGCAAGTCCAGGTCACCACCTGAGTGGGATTGTACTTGTCAGCTAAGGACCTAAATAAACTATTAAGAATAAGCAAAAGGTCATTTCCAGTAAGACAGAAATTGCCACTTAAAATCAAACTTTATCATTGTTGTTTGGTCACTCAGTGACCTGTCTGACTCCTTGCAACCCCACCAACTGCAGCATGCTAGGCTTCCCTGTCCTTCACCACCTCCTGGATTTTGCTCAAACTCATGTCCATCAAGTCAGTGATGCCATCCAACCATCTCATCCTCTGTCGTTCCCTTCTCCTCCCGCCTTCAACCTTTCCCAGTATTGGGGTCTTTTCCAATGAGTCAGCTTTTCTCATCAGGTGGCCAAAGTATTGGAGCGTCTATCTTGGTTTCAAATCCCACCAAGACATGGACCCATCATACACCTATGGCATCTGAAAAGATCTTCAAAGATCCCCCTTGGCAGGAGGATGTTGGGGGAGGGTTTGGACTTTTTCAGACACACAAGGGTTAATTCCTGGACCTGCCCCACACAGCGCTGTGACCTTGGGCAGGACACTGAGCCTCTCTGAGGCTTAGTTTCTCACCTTGTCAAATGGCATAAGAATAGCGCTTTCCTGGGACTTCCCTGGTGGTCCACTGCTTAAGACTCTGCTTTCCAGTGCAGGGGGTGTGGGTTCACTTCCTGGTCAGGGAAGTAAGACCCCACGTGCTATGTGGTGTGGCCAAAATTAAAAAAAAAAAAAAAAGAATAGTGCTCTTAGTGTTTCCTGATGGTTGACAGAGACTTGGCCAGGATTGAGCTGGATACTGTACTAAAAGACTAGGCCTGCTGGAGGTGCTCCCTCCAAATAGAAACAGAGATGGAGAGGCCTCATTGGGTCCCCTGCTGTGTTTTCAATACCTGCTCCCAAGAGTCCAGCTGAGGCCTCCTCATCCCCCCCACACCCAGGCAGAAGTTTCAGCATGCTGCCCTTTGAGCCTGCTGGGGTAGACACATATGGAGGAAGGTCAGTGCCTTTGTTACCTCCTCATTAGAAAACACCCTGATGCTGGGAAGGATTGAAGGCAGGAGAACCAGATGACAGAAGATGAGATGGGTGGATGGCATCACCGACTCGATGGATATGAGTTTGAGCAAGCTCTGAGGGATGGTGAGGGACAAGGAAGCCTGGCCTGCTGCAGTCCATGGGGTCACAAAGAGTCGGAGACGACTGAGCAACTGAATAACAGCAAAAGGAGGGGACATAGAAGCTGTTGGGCAGCTCTCCCCACGCTCCTGCAGTTCACAGGCTGTGTGTGTGGGCAGCCGGCTGCCCGCTGGCTCTGCTAAGTGCCGCCCGGGTGTGAGCCAAACACCTGGGCCCGGATGTGAGGCGTGGGTGCAGAGAAGCAGGGAAGGTGCTGGAGTGAAACCTGGTTCTCTTTGGAGGCCTTCGGGTTAGGGTTTCTTTCCAGGCCGGAAGTTTCAATTACAGCCATAATTGATTGCTATTATGGGCACTGAACTGTATTTGCCCTGGGCCCTGGAAACAGGAAATCAGCCAGGCCTATTAGAAGTGGTGTGCAAACAGCTCTCTGAAGAAAAAGAGACTTCATGGTTCAAGAGCAGTGGGAGAGAGCCAACCTGCCCTCTCCTCCATCCTGGGGATGGAAGCATCCGCTTCCTTTGCTGCACTCACCCTCAGACACTTCCTTCAGAAATCTGCAGAACTTATTGAATGCATAGTGTGCCAGGCTCTGAGCTGGAGGCAGAGGGGGAAATGGAAACTTACCGGACACTGACCTTCTTGGTAGACGGATGGGGGGGCGGGGCCCAGGCCCAAAGCATGCTGGGAACTCAGCAGCATGGCCTGATGGAGGACAGCAAGGGGAGGATGGAGGGGGAGGGGGAGGAGGAGGAGCAGGCGGTCAGGAGCTGATGTGCAGGAAACAGACCTGGCTGATGGGTAGGTTCCAGGTGAAAGAGGTCCACAGTCCAGGGTACAGGCCCCCCCGAAAGGGCCTGATGCGCTCTGATTCAGTTCTGTATTTAAGGAGACACAGCAGACAGATGCCTCGGAAAATGGGAAATATTTAAAGTCAGGGGAGCAACAATGTCTAGATACAGGTGGAGAGCCATCTGGAGTGGCATATGACAAGCTAGGTCCATCCTCCAGGGGCCGGGCCACGCAGAAGCTAGGCCAGGGGGTGAGCACTTGGGTAGATGCCCTGCTACTAGGTGGAGTCTTGCATGCACCCCGCCAATAGGCTGGGGTCCAGGGCAGCTTCCATCCCCGAGGGAGAGCTGGAATGCTAAGCGAGCAGAAAGTTGAAGCAGAACTGCTTGATTCTACTCCTCTGTGAGACAGCAGGTGAATGGGGTGCCCGTGACACTGAGGCACTGCTCCTGTATTCCAGCTTTAAGACTAAGTCTTGTCCCAGCTTGCTGGAGGGGCTGGCATGCCTGACCACTTCTCATGAGCCAGGGAGGGCCTGAGCTCGTGGGGAAAGTGAAAGAAAGTGTTAGTCGCTCAGTCCTATGTGACTCTGTGACCCTGTGGACTGTATCCCGCCAGGCTCCTCTGTCCATGGGATTCTCCAGGCAGGAATACTGGAGTGGGTTGCCATTTCCTTCTCCAGGGATCTTCCCGACCCAGGGATCAAACCCAGGTCTCTTGTATTGTGGGAAGATTCTTTACTGTCTGAGACACCAGAGAAGCCCCTTGGGTGGAAATGGCTTCTGAAACAGTGGCCAGGAGACCTCGTGAAGGCAGGAGCTGAAAGTTTACTGGGAGAAGTAAGACATAAGCATGGGGCAACTGGACGAGTGGCACATGAGTAATGACCAAGTGAACTGAGAAGCCCTTGCTTGTTGGAGGGTTAAAGGACAGCAGGAAAGGATTTCTGGCAGGGATAGTTCCAAGAAGGGCTGAAGTTTCAGCTGGGCCTTAGAGGAGGGAGGGGAACATTCTAGACAGGAATGCAGTGTGGAAGAGGCCCAGGCGCGGAAGGCTGGGAGATAGCAAACCACGTTTGGATGTTGCAGGTTCGTGGGATGTGATGTGGAGAGGATCCGAAGGTCAAGGGAAGGACATGGCCCTGACCCCATGGGACTCTCTGGCTTTTATAGGCGGATGTGATAATACCGTCAAGCAGGTGACATTGTGGGGCAGTAGGTGGAGAGCAGCCGAATGGGAAGAGCTGCTGTGTGGGCCAGAGAATGAATCAACAAGGCTCTGGATGAGGAGAGTGGAGTAGAAATGGAGAAGGGATGGATTCCAGAGATTTATCAAAGCAAGAGAGGAGGAGACTGGGGGCAAAGCCCACACAGACTGAGCGGCAAGTAGTCACAATTATAAGAGGAGGAGGAGATTAGGAGAAAACAGTGAGGAGCTTTGAGCAGGTGGATTGATGGTGGCCACAGGCATCTGAAAGTTGCTATCTCAAGGTGAGTTAAATGAGGTTAAGCGGCAGGAAAGGTTAGACCGGGTTGTATATTTGAAAATCTCTACTATGGCATAGATCTCATATAGTTGCAGCAGAGACTGCTTGCTTTGAAGAGTATAGAAAGAGAATACAGCCACTCAATACCAGGTGTGATGGGCCAAAGAAAGAAAGTGAAAAGTGAAAGTGTTAGTCCCTCAGTCATGTCCGACCCTGCAACTGTAGCCCACCAGGCCCCTCTGTCCATGGGATTCTCCAGGCAAGAGTAAGAAGCAGCTAAAGGAGAAATCCAGCATTAAGAGGGAGCCATGCAAAGCAATGAGGTGCCATTTGCAAAGAGGGACAGTGTCCAAAGAAGAAAACATCAAATGTGAGCAGTTTCAGCTGCTGCTGGGGGATTAGAGAAAATGAAAATCCATTTCTAGTTATTAGAACTGACACCTAAAGGCCTAGATCAGCAGTCTCCAACCTTTTTGGCACCAAGAACCAGTTTTGTGAAGACAGTTTTTCCAAGGACAAGGAGAGAGAGGCAGTGGTTCGGAGTGATTCAAACACATTACATTTATTGTGCACTTTATTTCTATCATCATTACATCAGCTCTACCTCAGATCATCAGGCATTAGGTCCCAGAGGTTGAGACTCTTGGTCTAGAGAATGTTTGAGAATGTTGTTTCCATGGAGTCAGAGGAGCTGGGGTTAAGGAGGTGGTAGTAACCTTAAGGGTAGGGGGAAAGAGTGGGTGGTATTGAGAATAGCCTAGGAAAGGAGGCAGAAGGGTCACTAAATTTGCAAAGCTGAAAGTGAGACCAAATTATGTTCCCAGAGGCAGAGGAAGATGAGTTGAACAGGTTGGAGAGAAAGGAGGCCTGCAGGAAGCGTGTTCCGAAGATGCTGTGAGCAGGGGGTTTATCCTTTGAAGGGCAAAGACATTGGCATTCTTAGAGACTGGGCAGTAGAAGAAATGGGATCCACGTGAATATTTGGGGGTGCAGAGGGCTGAAAAGGGGGTTCTTGCACCAAATAGCCACTGCCTTCTTAGAAACAGGCAAGAAGAGAGTGGTGGCCCTGGGTGGTGGGGGAGGGTGAGAGAAGGCAAGAGGGGGATTGGCTCAGGAATCCGTGAGTGGAGAGAGAAGGGGGAAGCAAGCCCCAGGGATGCAGGAAGCTCCTCGTGATGGATGATCAGGAGAAAGTCCACAAGGGATGCTGAACTGAGTTCTTGTTCCACCAGACCAGGCTGGAGGCTTCCAGAGGGCTAGGTGAGCCTGGGATGTACATGAACCAGCTGAAGCACAGGGAGAGGCCCCAGACGATGCAAGGTTTGGAGAAATTGGAAGGGAGCTTCTTGAAGGAGGGAAGCTAAGCAGGTGATGGGAAGAGAAGCCAAAGGGGAGGAGAAGGGGGATGCAGGGGAGAGGACCACAGAGATGGAGCAGAGAGGGTGGCGGTGTGGGTCAGGGCTGCACAGGGGCTGACACAGAGCCAGGTGGGAGGGACAAGGCCCCTGGGGGGCTGAGACCCACGGGCAGAGCTGAGAGGTGCGAGGCCAGGCCTGGGGAGGGGGTGTGTGTGGGGGGGTGTAGTCAGGAAGGCGTTGACTGGGGGTCATTGCTTCCATTTTACCAGCTCTGCTGCTAAGTAGCTGTGTGGCCTTGGGCTGGCTGCTTGCATTTGCTGGATAAGGGGCTCTTGTCAGCATCATCCTTACATCTCTCGGGCCCAAAGGTACCCTGGAGGGGCTCCAGAGTGGCGGCCAGGGATGCTCTTCACAGCCAGGGCCGGCACCCCTTACAGCCTGGCTCCCATCCCGTCCCTGCCCTCACAAGCCTTGCTCATGGTTCAGGAGCAACAGCAGGCAGGCAGCCCCTCGCGACACAGCCCCTCGCCTTCTGCAGGAATCGGTGGCTCTAAATTAGTTTAAATTAGTGCCCTTCATCAACCTTCTCCTGGCAGGTAAGCCAAGGACCCCAGAGTGAGTCAGGAAAAGTGAGGCAGGAGTGGGGGTGATGGGGAGGAGTCCCCGGGCAAGGGTGCCCCCGGCGTCCTCCAGGTCTGAGCCTACAAGTCTCTGATCCTATGCCCTCAGACCCTGCGGCTGTCGGGTGCCCCTCACGCGCCCCTCAGTGACAGCAGTGTGACTGCAGCATCTGATGTCGCTTCCAGAGCGCCCTTGTGCCCGGCCTGGAGGCAAGGCACCGTGTGGGGACATTTTTTCCCGGGAGGCTATATTTAGAGTGCTTCAGCTGAACCGCTGCTGTGAACTGTGCGTCTTAAGTAGCTGTGTGTGCGTCATTAACAAGGCTGCAGGTGTGCGCGTCCTGGGAGGGCTGACGCTGCTCCTAACAGGATGGGCGTCTGTAGGCTGCCCCCTTTAGCAGTGCCGTGGTGGGTTCACGTATTATATCTAACTCAATAAATGGAAGCGGTATCCCTGGGTGTGAGAGTCAAACCTTCAAACCTGGGCTCTGCCCCTTAACAGCTGTGTGACCTTGGGCAAGCTCTGTACTTGACCTCTTTCTCAAACCTCAGTCTACTCATCTGTAAGTTGGGACGAAGAGACGATTCATTGGGAAAGACACTGATGCTGAGAAAGATTGAGGGCAGGAGGAGAAGGGGGCGACCGAGGATGAGATGGTTGGATGGGTCCATCGACTCAATTGACACAAGTCTGAACAAACTCCGGGAGATGGTGAAGGACAGGGAAGCCTGTCCCTGGGGCTGCATGCAGTCCATGGGGTCGCGAAGAGCTGGACATGACTGATCAACTGAGCAACAAAGCTGGGATCCTGACGGGGATGATTTCCTGAGATTCATGGGAGAGTCGGATCCGGGGAGGCATCAAGGTCTTCAGTGGTCAATAAGCGTGAGGCACCACCCTCCTCCACCATTTTCTTTTCCTTAGAAGCTTCTTTTAATTGATCAACTTGGTTAATCACTTCTACGGCCCAGCCCAGCCCAAGGGCCACGTGTGCTGTTGGAGGCTGACAGGCTCAGGGCAGCAGGAAGACTTTTGAGCTGAGCCTTAAGGGGTGGTCAAGAGTTTGCTGGCAGAGATTCAGGGGCTGCGGTCAGAGAGAGCATCCTCCTCTTTTCATGGGCAGGCAGGAAAGAGAGGCCTTTGTCCCTTTCCATGAGGGTTGCCTCCAGTCCCCGAGTCAGCCCCACTCAGAGCCCATCAGCAGCCCTTGGAGAGCCTGCCCCCCTTTTTCCGGGAAGACGCACCCCTGGTGCTCAGGGGCTGGCTTGCCCTGCCTGGCCCTTCGATTGGGCACCCTGTGGGGCAGGCTGAAGGTTTCTGTGGGTCATAGCGGCCTTCATGGTGGGGCAGTGAGGACTGCATGTGTGTGCAAGTGCTCATTCAGGCGTGTCCGACTCTTGCGACCCCACGCACTGTAGCCCGCCACGCTCCTCTGTCCATGGGGTTCTCCAGACAATAAGACTGGAATAGGTTGCCGTTTCCTCCTCCAGGGGATCTTCCCCGCTCAGGGGTCGAACCTGGGTCTCCTGCACTGCAGGCAGATTCTTTACTGCTGAACCACCCGGGAAGCCCACCCAAAGAGCAGCTGCCCAGTTATTATCCTTTTCCTAAGAGTATGCTTCCAGCTCCAAGGGGAGGACTGTTGTGTGTCCAGTACGGGAGCTTCTCTCTAATTACGTCAAGTTTTTCACCAGTCATGTAGATTTATAGAAAAGACAGTATTTCTTCTGCAGCACCCCCAACCCCAGCACACACCTTTGTTATGTCCTAAAAGTTCCGGTTGGAAGCAATGCTGAAATCTGTCAGCTCCATGAGTGAACACTCCATCTCAGCAGAGTGATTTGACAGAAATACTAAATTCCAGAAACCATGTGGGCTGGCCCGCATGAGCCCTGCCCTGGGAGAGTTTAAAAAACAAAAACAAAAATACACTGCAGGTTTTGGGGGCTAACTAGCATTGAAAAGCTGTTGTTTTATTTTTATTTTGTTGTCTCTGTGCCGTGACCACATTGACTCTCCTGTTGCGTTCTGTGGGGCCAGAATTGATGAAGGAAGAGGGCAAGGTCAACAGGATGAAGGAGAGATGCCCAGTTCATGCTCTACCTGGTCCCCCGCCCAGAAGAGAAGACTGACCCGACAGGCCGGGGACGCAAGCCAAGCTGCCTCCTCTTTGACATCAGTGCTCAAAAGAGACCTGTTTACCCGCCTTATCACTGTAATCAACAGGGGAGAATTTAGCAAATGCAGAAGGTAGTATCGTGTTCAGGGCAGCGTTTTCCAAAAATATACCCTCTCTCAAGCCACCTTAGAATCATTTTTAATGATTTCATTATTTCCGACATATATAATCAGAAGTGATTAAAAAAAATTTTTTTGGCCATGCTGTGTGGCATATGAGATCTTAGTTCTCTGACTAGGGATTGCACTCGAATCCCCTGCATTGGAAGCATGTAGTCTTAACCACCAAACCACCAGGGAAGTCCCCAGAAGTGATTTTTTTTAATTCTACTGATTTATTTATTTTGGGCCGTGGTGGATATTCATTGCTGGGTGGGCTTTCTCTGATTTGTGGCCAGTGGGGGCTGCTCTCTAGCTGTGGGCTTCCCATTGTGGTGGGCTCTCTTGTTGCAGAGCACAGGCTCTGGGTGCACAGACTTCAGCAGCCGCGGCTCAGGAGCTGTGCTCCCGGCTCTGGAGCATTGACTTAGCAGTTGCAGCGCACAGGCTTAGCTGTCTCGAGGCAGCTGGGATCTTCCCAGATCAGGGACCAAACCCATGTCTCCTGCATTGGCAGGCAGATTCTTTACCACTGAGCCACCAGGGAAGCTTCCCCTACAAGTGATTTTAATGACAGGTTAAAAAAAAAAAAAATCCTGGCTCCACTGGTGTGTGATGTCACCTCAATTGCCTATTCTTTCCAAGCATAGTCCTTATCTGTTCAAGGGATGTTAAAAATGGGGTACCTACCCCAGAGAATAAGGATTAGATGAGATAATATGTGGGTTTTCCTAGACACATAGCAAGCACTTAACAAATGACAGCCATGTGTTTGTCACCATGATTGGGGTGCCTGTTGTCCTCGTCGTATCCTCACATTTTAGGGGGGCCCAGGTGAACTGTGGGCTTCCAGGTGGCTCAGTGGTAAAGAATCCACCTGCCAAAGCAGGAGACTCAAGTTCGATCGTTGGGTCAGGAAGATCCCCTGGAGGAGAAAATGGCAGCCCACTCCAGTATCCTTGCCTGGAAAATCCCATGGACAGAGGAGCTTGGTGGGCTACGGTCTGTGGGGTCACAAAAAGACAGACATGACTTGGCAACTAAACATCAGCGAAAAGGCATATTTTACCTTGAATGGTGTAGCATCAAAGACGTGGTCTTCATTCATTCATTCTTCCATCAGAGAGTTATTGAACTCCTACATGCGCCAAGGATTAAGACCACAAAAATGAGTGAGACACAGCCCTGCCCTGAAGCAGTTTCCCCTCCAGAGAGATGCTCGCAGAAGCAGACACATCATTTTTTCGCTCTAATGATGACTGCAAGGGAAGCAGGCAGTAGGGGCACTGGGAACCCAGGGAAAGGGAAGAAGTCAGTGGGAGCGGGCAGAGTGTCCGAGTCCCCTTTCCTCGCCCCTCCGCACCATTTACTAGAGCAACGCCTGGATTTTAGAAAACAAAAGCCAAAACTGATTTGTAATGAGGGTCTTGCTTGCTGGGAGTGGCAGGAAGGCAAAGTCAATACATTTTATAGCTTTGGGACTCGACTGAACCAGAAGATGTAGAGATGAGGCAGGAAATCCTGTCTGAAGCCAAGCTTCCTATCCATTGGCATAAAATCCTGATGAGCCCTTAAAGGGAAGGGAAATAAAGTTTTCCTGAGAAATCCCTGACTTTAAAAGGGTGAGATTTTTAGCAAAGGTAGTTGGATATTCAGAGGTGCTTTCTTTCCCCAAAATTATTTTTAGTCCCTAGCATGTAGTTTCTCTTGCCCACTTAGGTTCAGCATGCAGATTAGGCCAATTGTGTTTGGGAGCAAAAACAAGCCACATCCTCCTGTTAAGGGTCGGAATATTTTAAGGCACATGCATGCAGTTGTTGTGAAAGGGCAGCCCTGGAGTGAGGTGGGGCGGGGCAAGGTAATAGTCCAGGGTAATTGTTTTAGTTGCTAAGTCATGTCCGAATCTTTACAAATCCATGGACTGCCAGGCTCCTCTGTCTGTGGGATTTTTCAGGCAAAAATACTGGAGTGGGTTGCCATTTCCTCCTCCAGGGGATCTTCCTAACCCAGGGTTCAAACCCACATCTCCTGCATTGGCAGGTGGATTCTTTACCACTGAGCCACCAGGGAAGCCTTGCCCAGGGGAATAGTCACCTGTAAATAGTTACCAGTAAAACTCTTAAGAGCATCAGTGGCCTTAGCCCACTTGCTCTAAAGCATGGGGAGTTCTGGGATGGAAGAAAAAGCTCATGCCGTGTCGAAGTGGTGATTTTCTCAAAATGCATCATTTTTGCCTTATTATTAAGTGCTTGTGTGAAAAGACATAAAATGAAATGTTCTTTTGTTTCTGAATTCATCCATCGAGGGTTTGCCCAGCTCATCTCTCTCTGAACCGGGTCTCTTGCTCTTGGGCGCACAACCAGAACTGCAAATACAGTTAAAAGCGGCTTTGATGAGCGGTACTATAAGTGCATGAAAAGTTGAGACAGGATGGGGGAGACTTAACTGCATGGTCTACCAGGGAGTGTATCTTTGAAATGACTGATTACATGGGAACTGGGACTTCCAGAATTGCCAGGAGGTTGCCAAGGAAAGAAGGATGCTGGGCAGTGGGAACCGTGCGGTACTGACGTGCCTTCAAGGGAAACTTGGGGGTGTGGACCCTGGAATAGAGCTGCCAGAGAGGATCTGATTCCTGGAAACAAATCGTGGGCTCACTGAGCAGATGGTTATCTTGGCAAAAAGAAAGTAAAAGTGAAGCACTCAATCGTGTCCGTCTCTTTGCCACCCCATGGACTATAGCCCACCAGGCTCCTCCATCCATGGGATTCTCCAGGCAAGGATACTGGAGCGGGTTGCCATTTCCTTCTCCAGGAGATCTTCCCAGCCCAGGGATCAGACCTGGGTCTCCCGCACTGCAGGCAGATTCTTTACCATTTGAGCCACCAGGGAAGCCCTGTCTCAGCAAACCCGTTCATTTTATGGGAGATGGAACTCGGAGCCGGTGGGTGGCTGGCCCAGGCTCCCACAACTACAGGGAAGAATCTGAGACAGAATCGGGATGAACCCTTTGGGGCTCGGTTTCTTCAAGTGTGACGTAAGGGCTTGGGTGGTAAGTGTGCTCAGGCCTCTGAAGGGTTTCTTGTTGCTTCTCTGCAGCCTCCCAAGGATAAGACTCAACTTGAAGGGGATCCACCGTTCTTTACAGAATATACAAGAAAAAAAAGTCAAGTAGCCGTTTATATCTTCAGTGACCACATTTGTGCCAAACGGCCAAGCCAGTCCTGTTTTCAAGATGAGGGGATTGAAATTCACTGCATTAAAAAAATGTTTCTTCTTTCTCATCTTTTGTTAATCTATGTGAGAAGAAACCTGGAACTTTCAGAAAATAGAGCTGCAGAGGAGCAAGACTGATGTTTAATAAACACCTTTGAAAGTGGAGTTGGTTCTTACCCTCCTCCATTGGGAAGTCATCCTCTGAAAGCTGGATTCTTATCCCTTGATCTTTACCCTGAATGGTTTCTGAGCTCTGTCTTTTGGGGCTGAAACCTTTTTCTTTGCATTCACCGTGGTGGCAGGGAGGATGTGTTTTCTATTGAGCTTGGTGTGCAGTATTTGGAAAAGTGAATCAGCTGGGCAGACTGTTCCCTGGTACTTCTGCTTGGTGGGTTCCAGGGCATCCCACCATGCCTGGTTAGCATGTACATGTGTTTAGTCATGTACAACTCTTTGCAACCCCATGAACTGTAGCCCACCAGGCTCCTCTGTCCAAGGGGTTCTCCAGGCAAGAATATTGGAGAGGGTTGCCATGTTCTCCTCCAGGGGATCTTCCCTACCCAGGGACCAAACCGGAGTCTCCTGCATTGACAGGCAGATTCTTTAGTGTCTGAGCCACCAGGGAAGCCCACTTACATCTTAGGCTCTTTTTTTAAGGCCATGGATGATATTTCATAGGGTTCTTGTGAATAATAGAGTGGTGGGTGGGGTGGGGGGCCTTGTAGGCACTGAACGTGTGAGAATTATAAGCGGCAATGCCACCGCCACTGGCAGGCATATGAATGGCCACCGGTGGTTCGGGAATAGTGCTCGGCACTGGGCCAGGCCCTGTAAATCCTTGGTTTCTAATTGGTGACCTAATTCTGAAAGGCAGGTTCATCCTGTTTCACCTGAAAGGGCCATAAGGCCATAGTTTCAGCCATCGTCCAGTCTCCCTTTTCCCTGCCCATCCTTGCACAGGCTTCTGTTCCTGTTGCCCTAACCTGGGATGACAAGATCATCATCTCAGTCCCGGAGGAGGGAGGTTGTCCTGGTGATCCCGTCCGTGAGTGGTTGCTAGCCACGTTGCCAACACTGTGTGATTGATCACAGGAGCTAAAGTTTCCCAGGGGCCCTTTAGCAGCAGCAAAGACTTAAAAGAGTGGGACAGAGGTTTCTAAGTGACTTAAGAGATTTTCTGAGCCGCTAATTACTTCATAAAAGTGTTTTATTGGGCTGGCGTGATCAGTTATTGGCACTGTTTGACTGCGTGTCTCAGTCCTTCTGCCCCAGCCAGTGCGTTGCTGGGAAGCTCTGCTCACATCCTGCAAAGGAGGCTTTGATGTCGTTCTCTGCCATGCTCACACATAAGCCAGTGTCTGCCACTGGTCACCATCTGTGGGGACAGGGGCTCTGGCTCTGTGCTCAGTGAGTTACTTGAGTTACTGTCAGTAGGACATTCCAGCAGGGGAACTACCGCCTGGGCGGGTGTACCTCTCGACCTGATTGATTTCACTGATTTGCCTTGGTTTTTACATCTGCAAAATGGGGTTAAGGAGGAAGAAGAGGGGCTGGCTGCATTTTCTTTGTTGGTTGGTTCTTTGACTGGGTTCTTCTCCCTCTGAGTATTTAAGGAGTTTCTAAGGGCACAGAAATGACCAAAGTGGGCAGTAGGTTTAACATCCAGCAGAGAAAAAAATGGAACTAACCTGATCCTGTTTCATTTTTGTTTTCCCACTGATGAGAACAGCTTCACATGAACAGGGTGGGGCAGGCAGGTGCAAGAGCCACTGGCGTCCATGGTGATTACCAAAAAAAGCAGCAGGCTCCTTGGGGCCCTCTGAGTCCTGTTTTTCTCTTTCCTTTTAGAGGATTTGGAGATGTGAGCACAGAGATCCACTGCCTGGTTCTTTAAAAAGAGGAGGAATGAGGAGAAGGGGTGGGAAAGTTGTCATGGTTTTATTAAGCAGAGGATGGATCTTAGAAGCAGACAATACACACAGAGAGTGGCAGGCAGCGCTGCTCTCAGATGTCTGGAGTGGATCAGCAAACAGATGGGAGTGTTGATAGATTACTGGGAGTTGTCATGAGCACTCTGAAAACAAGCAAAGTCAAATAAATGCTTTAAAAAAATAATAAATGCTTTACATTTTTGATCTGGTTGCTGTTATGTCAAATAGAACGTTGTCTCCTGGAGACGTCTAACAAATGTTCCCCTAGCAACCTTATGAAATTGTTAAACAATAGTACTGTGTTTCGATTTCTTGAGGGAGAAGTTGTCAGAGGCAGGCTAAGACCTTTTGATGGCACTTGTCCCCCAGAATCCTCAGGTTGCCCATCTAAAGAAGGCACTATCATTGTTTTCCCTATATTGTGGATGATCAGTTTGAGGCTCAGAGAGATGAATCAACTTGTCCAAGGTTGCACAGCCTGTGAGGGCAGAGGTGATGTCTTACCCTGGATTCTCTGCTTCCTCCACCCCTACTCTTGACCATGACACCACACTGCCTCTCAGGGACTATTGAAGCTACATATTTTACCCTCCAAGCATTCACTAATGGATTGACATTGGTCCGAAAAGTGTATCGTGCCATAGGAGTCTCCTTTTGCTTGGAGCAGTTCAGTATTTTTACCTATGACCCTAGTGAAAACATAAGGGAACACTAAACCAGTGGTCCATGTTGGAGGATCCCAGATCATGCACAAGATGAGAAAAATAAAAATAACCTCACCTGTCCCACCAGTGGGCAGAAACCACGGGAGCCTTTGCAAAGTTTACGTTTGTGTGTCTTAGCTTTTAGTTGAATCTTTGGCACTCAAGAGTGGAGTTGATGAAAGGGATGAGGACATTGAAGAGCCTCTGTTGACCCAAGTCCTCCCATCTCAGCTGCCTTCTCCATCTGCACAAGCCACCTATTTGAGAACTGAGAACCGGAGTATTTCCTGCCATGTCAGTAAACTAGGATGTCACAGTCGCCAGCAGTTCCAGCCCTCCAGGGCAACCAGGAAGGAAAGCAGCACCTGCACTCTGGCCGCCCCTGGGCTGCAGCCACTCCCTGCGGTGAGCACTGAGCCAACACGGGATACGGGCCCCAGATAGCTGAGATGCTACGAAAGAAACGATTTCACTGACCCCAGACTCTTGCATCTTACCATACATGGAAAGCGCTAAGTTTCTTAATTCAAGAGACCTGGTTTTCCTTGAAGTGAAGTGAAGTCGCTCAGTCATGTCCGACTCTTTGCGACCCCATGGACTGTAGCCTACCAGGCTTCTCTGTCCATGGGATTCTCCAGGCAAGAATACTGGAGTGGGTTACCGTTTCTTTCTCCAGGGGATCTTCCCAACCCAGGGATCGAACCCGGGTCTCCCGCATTGGAGGGAGGTGCTTTAACCTCTGAGCCACCAGGGAAGCCCATAATCTTTTGATGCTCAGACTACCCACCCCTTGCTGCAAACTTCTATGTAACCTGACTCCTCCACCATCACCCCTGCCACCAACCCGGCCTCCTAGGAGCAATTCTCTCAGAGCTACTTGAGATGCTGTCCCCTGGGCTTGGTCCTAAAAAACTTCCCCTGAATAAAACATAACTCAATTTTTAGATTTTGATTATTTTTTAAGTCAACAGAATCTTCCCTAGTATTTCTGCTAAGGATTAACAGTGGGCAGAAGACTAGTCCATTCTGTGGATGCATTGCCTTTGATACTAGATACCTCCAAGGAAAGGCTGACCCAGAGTACCCAATGGGAAGAGAAAATGAATCACAGAGTGTGGGAAGCTGATCAGTCTTATGTCGGGTGATGATGGAGCCAGAATGCGAGGAAATCAGTGCAGGCATGCAGGCAGCCTCGGCAATTTTGCTTTCAGTCTCTAAGGAGAGAGTGGTGTAGTCAGATGGATCCCAGGCCCCTGGACCCCGTTTCTACCATGGGGGGCGAGCTGTAGCTCAGAAATCTGATTCTTCAACCTGGCCTCAAAATTCTAGCCCTGGGGATGGAGACGTTTATCTGTTTCTTGACACTCACAGGACCCTTTCCACCATGCTTCATTCAGCAAATGTGTTTATTCAATAAATACTGGGTTGGTCAAAATGTTCATTTGAGTTTTTCCATTAGATGGTACAGGAAAAGCTGACCGAAGATTTTGACCAACTCAATGTTTATTGGTGGCCGACAGCACCAGACAATGTTCTAGGCCCTGGGGACATTTTTAATAAAATAAAAATAGAGAAGAGGAAAGGAAAAGACACAAATACCAGCCCTCAAAATTGGGAAATGTTCTAACCCAGAAGGAAGATGGTTGGGATATTGGACATAATGTAATATTCAAACAGCTCACATAGACAATAAATTTTTTAGGTGAGAATGGTCAGAACTTGAGCTTTTTTTTTTTTTCCTCAAGTGGTTTGTATTCCACAAAGAAATCACTGCTTCTAATTTTCGAGAACATGCGGCACCTGGGCCTTTGTCCATCTCTTACCAGGCCAAGTGCAAAAATGCCAGAAGTTCGGCATTCTCAGGGATTTTTGTAGGATCTAGACATGAGAGTTTTGCCTTTTACTGGCATATCAGTTAGAAGATCTGGAATTCTTGCTTCAGGGGTGTGTGCGTGTGTATGCGCGCACACATGCATGTGCCCACCTATGTGTGTGTTTAAACTTCAAAGCCTGGCCCACCATAAAACAACCCCCCAAACTGTCCATTGCTTAAAAAAAAAAAAAAAAACAACCTTCATTTCCTTCAGGCTCAGAGGGCATACATTTAAGTAAATAATTAAATTACATCCTCCTGCCAAGTAATTTCTTAAAGAAGAGGCAGTAAATGGCATCCCTTCTGGGAAAGCTATGCTGTAATCACGGGATGGCTTTCTTCAAGAGGAAAATGTTTACTTGAAAACTCTCAACAGCCTAAAGTATTTCCATCTCAGTTCCCTGACCCAGGAGAAAGAAAGAAGCTGTGTTCACTTTCAGAGGATGCCAAATTTAGGATTTGTCTCTGGCGACGTGGGAACAGCTGTCGGGGACTGTTTAGCCTTCCGGCCAGGCCCTTCCACTGCAGTGAGCAGGAGCCACAGGGCCCCTGTGTTTGGGGATTAAAGATATTTGCATTGGACCAAAGCACAGATTATACCTGGCTTTGTAAGTGTTCCTATACAGATGTTCCATTTTGCATCTTTTACCTGCTTGTATTGTATGCTCAGGCACTTCAGTTGTGTCCAACGCTTTGCGACCCCATGAACTATAGCCTACCAGGCTCCTCCGTCCATGGAATTCTCCAGGCAAGAATACTAGAGTGGGTAGTCATTCCCTTCTCCAGGGGCTCTTCCCAACCCGAGGGTCGAATCTTAGTCTCCTGTATTTCAGGTATATTCTTTACCTTGGAGCCACCAGGAAAGTCCTTTACGTGCTTAAATGTGGTCATTTGCCTGAGCAAAGACCTGTGTGACTACTTGTTATTGAAAAATATTTATATTTTCTCATAAAGGAACATATACCTCCCCCACACTGACAGTTTGAAAACATAATAAAGGCTAAGAAGGAAAATAAGAATCATTCGTTTTCCCACATCCCAGGGATAAAGTCCTTTTTTGTCTGTTTCTTTCCAGTATCTTTTTTTCCCCTACAACCACATATATGCAATCGAGCCAACACTATGTAAATGAATTATTCTCTGGGATTTTGTTAAAAGGGAGGGTGAATGCCCTCCACCCCAAGGAGCTGGGTCCCTCTTCTAGCTGAGGTCTGCCCACTTGCCTTCATGCCATTTTAATAGAGCTCGTCCATCTGCCATTATGAAACGTAAAGAGAGCTACGGTTCAATTAGGCACAGTTGTGGCTCAAGTGAAGAGTCTGTGAGCCGAAAGGCCACAGGTCAGTTTCCCTGAGCGATCCAGAATTGCAGTGCGCCCGCCCAGTCATACTTCTCAAGGTGCATTATTGCTCTAATAAAGAGTTCTTGGGTATAATTTTGTAACAGTTGGTAATAGGAGTCCCAGAGGAACTGGGCCCAGGCCCCCACCCGCATAGCAAAGCTTGCTTTAACGATGTTCCTTTGAATAATTTAAATACTCTCCTCCTGTTGATTGGTTTTTGTATATTTTATGCTGTAAAATGCCCCAAAGGGTTAGTTGGTTTTCAAAAGCCGAATGTTAGACACAGTTGGATTTTTTTTTTTTTTTCTGTCTCTGGCCTTGAGATTTATGCCTGGAGGCTCTTCTTAGAAAAATACCAGAGGAAAAGACCTTTGTGAAATACAAAGTTTCATTCTGGGAACCCACAGTGGAGGATTTCTCGCCTTCTAAGCAGTACATGGGGTCGCTAAGAGTCGAGCTCAACTGAGCGACTTCACTTTCACTTTTCACTTTCATGCATTGGTGAAGGAAATGGCAACCCAATCCAGTATTCTTGCCTGGAGAATCCCAGGGACAGAGGAGCCTGGTGGGCTGCCGTCTATGGGGTCGCACAGATTTGGACACGACTGAAGCAACGTAGCAGCAGCAGCAGCAGCAAAGCCCCTCTGGCGAGAGCTTCTCCATGGTGGGGAGGGGTTGTGGTGATGGGCGGGGCTTTTCCACCCCCCACCCCCACCCCCATGCTATGTACCCATTTTTTACCATCTGAGCCACCAGGGAAGCCCAAGAATACTCGAATGGGTTGCCATGCCCTCCTCCAGGGGATCTTCCCAACCCAGGGATCAAACCCAGGTCACCCACATTGTAGGCAGATTCTTTACCATCTGAGCCACCGGGGAAGCCCAAGAACACCAGAATGGGCAGCCTATACCTCCTCCAGGGGATCTTCTCGACCCAAGAATCGAACTGCAGGCGGATTCTTTACCAGCTGACCTACAAACCTAGAGAGCGTTTGAAAAAGCAGAGACATCACTTTGCCAACAAAGGTCCAAATGAAAAATATAGTTTTTCCAGTAGCCATGTAAGAATGTGAGAGTTGGACCATAAAGAAGTGTTAGCACCAAAGAATTGGTGCTTTGGAATTGTGGTGCTGGAGAAGACTGCTGAGAGCCCCTTGGACTGCAAGGGAATCAAACCAGTCCATCCTAAAGGAAATCAGTCCTGAATATTCACTGGAAGGACTGATGCTGAAGCTGAAGCTCCCTGATGTTGGGAAAGATTGAAGGCAAGAGGAGAAGGCAGCGGCAGAGAGTAAGATGGCTAGATAGCATCACCAACTCATCGCATGTGAATTTGAGCAGACTCCAGGATACGGAGAAGGACAGAGGAGCCTGCAGTCCATGGGGTCTCAAAGAGCTGAAGATGACTTAGCAACTGAACAACAACACCATCCCCCTTAAAAATGATTTAACAAGGACCTACTGTATAGCACAGGGAAATCTACTCAATACCTTTTAATAACCAATAATGGAAAAGAATCTGAAAAAGAATGGAAAACAATCTGAATAACTTTGTACACTAGAAATTAAGAAAGCATTGTACATTACTGTACTTCAATTGAAAAAAAAAAGATTTAGCAACCTCAACTGCTGATTCAACCTGGGAACCCTGCGTGAACTTTGAAGAGCTCTGCCCTCAGGGATAAAAAATTTAGGAAAATTTAGATCTAACAGGGTCTGTGAGGCTGTCTCTTCTAAGACCTAGGATTTACAGATGAGGAAACAGCTTCTGCCAGGGTTAAGGGCCATGTGGCAAGCCACCGCCATCGTGCCAGAGGAGGGTGAGGACTCACATCTCCTGAAACCCAAGCTAAGCCTCTCCTGTGCCTCCAGGGGACCCCTCCATGCCCGCTCCAAGGACACCGGAGATGTATCACCAGGGTACCATGGAAACAAGAAACACCCTTTGCTCAGGGATCAGATTACTTGAAATAGAGATTCCACCTTATGAAATTCCTGCTTTGTGACTAATTGGAGTGAGTGCCTGTGGAATGGGGTACGGTTCACGAACGTCATCTTTTCACCTTTCAAAGCAAGGTTCTGCTCTGAGGATTCCGAGGGTCTGCTGGGGCCTCATTTACAAGTGCCGGGGCAAAGAAGAAAAAGACAAAGGAAATCGATGGAGCCTTGAATGAGACAAAAATTAAAGTAACTAAACACGATGGGGGGTGCTTTCAAAGAGATGAGTCAGTGGAAAAATAATAGCGGTATAAAAAGAATTTGAAAAGCTTGTAGTGTTAATTATGTTAACCTTTAAGAACTCGTGCAGCATACATCAGATCGGGAGCCTGTTTTGTTTGGTTGGAAGCAGCCATCTGATGATAAACACTTTCCATGACTCAAAATAAGGGGGCTGCCTTTGCTGCTCAGTTGCTCTAAGAAACCCTCATGCTCCCTAAGACTTCCAAAGGCAGGAGGTGCATCCCTCACCCTCTTTGCAGTTTCATTGTGCAGAATATAGAGGCCTGGTGTGTCTGTGGTCAGTCTCTCTGTGTGCCTTTGCCACTTTCACTCCTGGGGAGGGGTCAAAGGTTGTGAGGAGAACACAGTCTTGGGAGCAAGTCTGAGAAGGTTCACCCTGGGTTCTGCCCCTTACCAGCTATCTAATGCTGGCCGAGTGGTTAAGACTTCTGTGCCCCAGGAGAGCAGCCGTAACTGGAACGTCAGCTGTGTCCTCTCAAAGGATGGGCGTGGACCTTGGTGCTGAAGGAGTTCAAACCTTCAGCTGAGTCTCACCAAGAACATGTGGGGTACTCCTGGAGAATGCAGGACCCCAGAGTTCTAAAGCCAGAGGAGGCTTTGGTGTGGTGGCCTCGGTGGAGGGAAGTCAATCCGAAAGGAAATCAACCTGTAATATGTGTTGGAAGGACTGATGCTGAAGCTGAAGCTCCAATACATTGGCTACCTAATGCCAAGAGTCAACTCATTGAAAAAGACCCTGATGCTGGGAAAGATTGAGGGCAGGAGGAGAAGGGGATGACAGAAGATGAGATGGTTTGATGGCATCACCGACTCAATGGACATGAGTTTGAGCAAACTCTGAGAGATGGTGAAGGACAGGGAAGCCTGGCGTGCTGCAGTCCGTGGGGTCACCAAGAGTCAGACACAACCGAGCCACTAAACAGCAAGCTGGTCTATGGGCGTCATGATGGTGCTGATGGACTGCTCTCACCCTCGGGCCCTTGCCCATACGGTTTTCGTTTTGTGTTAAGTCTCTGCAGTAGTGATCATTGGCCAAGAGAGGGACCAGGAGGTGTAGTTCCATAACAGAGGGTTGGTGTTAAACTTTATCCAAAATTGTCTCAAAGCCAGAGGATCATGGTGCATGCAGATGTGTGACCAGGTCAGAAAAGGGGGAGGGCAAGGGTCAGGTGTGAGGACAAAAGCTGAGTCTCACCAAGAGCATGTGGGGTGCTCCTGGAGAATGCAGCACCCCAGAGTCCAAAAGCCAGAGGGGGCTTCCGCGAGATGGCCTCGGTGGAGAGAACAACCACAGGGAGGGCTGGAAGGTTGAGGTTGAGTCTCGGGTCTGTGCTGTGCTCCCACCGCTGTGGAGTAAATAAAGGGGCAATGAGGGCATAAACAGTTGAAGCTGGAAGGGAGGGATTTGGGAGAAGGCCGTGGGTTTTCAGATTTTTCTATGGATGCAATGGGTGAACCACGGAAGCTGTTCACTAGCAGAGATGCTCTGGGTTTTTGGCAAAACGCTCTGGCCCTCGTGACTGAGTGAGCTGGAGTGGGAAACCACTGCAGATGTGGGGCCCGTCAGAAGGTCTTTGTGATTCTCCTGGCAAGTCATCAGGAGGATGGGGACCCACTCAGAGCGGCAAGGCGGTGAGGAGACAGCTGTGAGGAACGTCACAGCAGCAGCATGAAAAAGGCTGGGAGTCTGCTTGGATTGGGTTTCTAGGGGACAGGAACGTCATGACAATTACTGTGCGATTTCAAGTCTGTGTAGCTGGTGGGCTGTGATAGGAAGTCAGGGTGGGGAAAGAGCAGAAGGCAAGAGAGAAAAACAAGTCATGCCTGAGCATTTTGCCTTTGAAATGTCAGGGTACGTGTCCTGGAGGTATCTCATACTTTAGCAAGTCCACACCAAAGTGCCTGACCCCCGCGCCCAAACTTGCTTTCTCTGCAGACGCACCCATCCTGTTACTAGGGGCCCCCACCTTGATGTCTCCCATCCCCCACTCTTTACAAAGACGTTAGCGGGAGACTTCGTCACTGTTCTCTTTACACTATGCGGCCTGCCCCCTCTCCCAGCCCCCAGGGATCTCTTTGCATCCATGCATGGAGCACCCTCACCGTCCTCCTTGTACCTCCACAGCCCACTGTCAACTGGGTACACAGGAGCCATCAGATCCCATCACTTCTCTGCTCAGGGCCTGCCATGGCTCTCCATCCTTCTGTGTAAAAGCCAAGATCATGCCAACAGTCGGCAGGACTCTCTGTGATTGCCATGACCCCACTGACTCTGCACTTCTCCCCAGAGCCAGACTGGCCACTCTGCTCCCCCAGCAAAGCGGGAGTGCTCCCAGGTGTGCTCCCAGGCCTGGGCCCTGGATGCCCTGTCTGGAATGCTTGTCACTGGACAACCTCATGACTTGCCCCCTCTCCCTGGAAGTCCTTACTCAGGTGTCCCCATGCCAACGAGTCCCAATCTCCATCTACCCTCAAACTCGCCCTGCCCGGCCCTGTTATTAAAGGGGCAGAATGGAACGAAGGATCCAGGATAGGCTCCCAGGATGGACTGAAAATATGGGTTTTCAGGCTGGGCCGGTTAGTCCTGCAGGCAGGGAACAGCTCTAGAGAGAGCTGCCCACTAAACTCCCACACCAGAGCTGGCCACACAGGAGACCTTGAAAGTCCCTGGAGGCCCTTTGATGAATCTATATAAAGAAGTAAGACCAGCTCGGTAACGACGCCAATAAAACTCCCTCCGTGTCCATAGCGATGCAGAGGTAAACTCTGCCAGAGGGAAATGTTGCTCTTTGCTCTTTCTCTTGCCAGAACCGTGTTAGGTAACAATCCCTGTTGTAAGGCCCAAAGGGATCTTGAAACCCAGATCTCTTTAAATATAAAAACTTAAGTAAATATGCACACACAGAACTGTGAATTTTAAGAAGACTCTGTCAAGGGCAGTGATCTGCAGGAGAACTAGGAACCAGTCTGCCCACTGCCTGATTGCAGTTCCCACTAGCACCTGGCAGAGACAGAGGGCTGGGTTCTGCCAGCCTCCAGGAAGCTCACTCCAGGACAGCCTGGAATTACCACCAGGAGTGAGTTCTCACTCCCAGCGACCCCTCACTTGCAGAGGCACATCCACGCATGAGCAGTCCCTGAGAACCTGAGTGTCTGCTCATCCAAGGGCCCTTCCTGACCCACAAAAGCCTCTGGTCTGCTTCCTTCCCCCCACCCAGGGTAGTGGGTACAGCTTGCTGCTGTCAGCAGCGTCTGTGGGGTGTGGGGGCTGATGGTGGGAGAGGACGGGAGTTTCCAGTGACATCCCAGTTTGGGATCCTAGAGGCTGGTCCCCATGCTGAGCTCGTTGTCAGGGACCGATGCTCACGCAGGGCTTTGTTCCAACTGCGGATTCCGCCAGGGGTGGCTGAGGACTCCACTGAAACAGAGATCTCCTCAGGTGTAACTGGGCAGGGCCACCGCCCAGGCTGGGACCAGCACCACCAGGAGACTCTCCAACTGCAGAACCTTCCCCGGGCCATGTTGCAATTAGAGGAAGATGCCCATCTGTTTTCTGGATTCCTCCTGCGTGTCTGACAGTCCTAGCCAGCTGGGTTTCACGAAACCCCCAAAGGGTCTTGCCTGAAGCACATTTTTCTCTCATTTTTAAAGCTGGTCTGAGAGTTTGTTCTGAGAAATCTCATCTGTGCACTTCTTTTGCCAGCCTTTTGTTGAAGAAGGGCTGTTTAGTATCTGAGAAACCTCCTGGGACGTTTTAATGATTTCTGTTCAAGTTTTTCTTCTCCTTTCCCTGAAAATTCCATTGCACCAAGAATTAAGAGGCTTCAGCTCCTGAGAACTGACCTTGGGTTGAGAAAATGACAGGCCTGTGTCCATCCCACCTGGGCAAAGGCATTAATTATCATTTTTAAATTGTATTTATTTATTTTTGGCTGTGCTGATCTTTGTTGTTGCGTGTGGGCTTTCTCTTGTGGCGAGCAGGGGCTACTCTCTAGTTGCGGTGCTGGGGCATCTCATTGCAGTGGCTTCTCTTGTTGTGGGCCGTGGTTCTGAGGCATGCAGGCTTCATCTCCCATCCCCCACTCTTTACAAAGACGTTAGCGGGAGACTTCGTCACTGTTCTCTTTACACTATGCGGCCTGCCCCCTCTCCCAGCCCCCAGGGATCTCTTTGCATCCATGCATGGAGCACCCTCACCGTCCTCCTTGTACCTCCACAGCCCACTGTCAACTGGGTACACAGGAGCCATCAGATCCCATCACTTCTCTGCTCAGGGCCTGCCATGGCTCTCCATCCTTCTGTGTAAAAGCCAAGATCATGCCAACAGTCGGCAGGACTCTCTGTGATTGCCATGACCCCACTGACTCTGCACTTCTCCCCAGAGCCAGACTGGCCACTCTGCTCCCCCAGCAAAGCGGGAGTGCTCCCAGGTGTGCTCCCAGGCCTGGGCCCTGGATGCCCTGTCTGGAATGCTTGTCACTGGACAACCTCATGACTTGCCCCCTCTCCCTGGAAGTCCTTACTCAGGTGTCCCCATGCCAACGAGTCCCAATCTCCATCTACCCTCAAACTCGCCCTGCCCGGCCCTGTTATTAAAGGGGCAGAATGGAACGAAGGATCCAGGATAGGCTCCCAGGATGGACTGAAAATATGGGTTTTCAGGCTGGGCCGGTTAGTCCTGCAGGCAGGGAACAGCTCTAGAGAGAGCTGCCCACTAAACTCCCACACCAGAGCTGGCCACACAGGAGACCTTGAAAGTCCCTGGAGGCCCTTTGATGAATCTATATAAAGAAGTAAGACCAGCTCGGTAACGACGCCAATAAAACTCCCTCCGTGTCCATAGCGATGCAGAGGTAAACTCTGCCAGAGGGAAATGTTGCTCTTTGCTCTTTCTCTTGCCAGAACCGTGTTAGGTAACAATCCCTGTTGTAAGGCCCAAAGGGATCTTGAAACCCAGATCTCTTTAAATATAAAAACTTAAGTAAATATGCACACACAGAACTGTGAATTTTAAGAAGACTCTGTCAAGGGCAGTGATCTGCAGGAGAACTAGGAACCAGTCTGCCCACTGCCTGATTGCAGTTCCCACTAGCACCTGGCAGAGGCAGAGGGCTGGGTTCTGCCAGCCTCCAGGAAGCTCACTCCAGGACAGCCTGGAATTACCACCAGGAGTGAGTTCTCACTCCCAGCGACCCCTCACTTGCAGAGGCACATCCACGCATGAGCAGTCCCTGAGAACCTGAGTGTCTGCTCATCCAAGGGCCCTTCCTGACCCACAAAAGCCTCTGGTCTGCTTCCTTCCCCCCACCCAGGGTAGTGGGTACAGCTTGCTGCTGTCAGCAGCGTCTGTGGGGTGTGGGGGCTGATGGTGGGAGAGGACGGGAGTTTCCAGTGACATCCCAGTTTGGGATCCTAGAGGCTGGTCCCCATGCTGAGCTCGTTGTCAGGGACCGATGCTCACGCAGGGCTTTGTTCCAACTGCGGATTCCGCCAGGGGTGGCTGAGGACTCCACTGAAACAGAGATCTCCTCGGGTGTAACTGGGCAGGGCCACCGCCCAGGCTGGGACCAGCACCACCAGGAGACTCTCCAACTGCAGAACCTTCCCCGGGCCATGTTGCAATTAGAGGAAGATGCCCATCTGTTTTCTGGATTCCTCCTGCGTGTCTGACAGTCCTAGCCAGCTGGGTTTCACGAAACCCCCAAAGGGTCTTGCCTGAAGCACATTTTTCTCTCATTTTTAAAGCTGGTCTGAGAGTTTGTTCTGAGAAATCTCATCTGTGCACTTCTTTTGCCAGCCTTTTGTTGAAGAAGGGCTGTTTAGTATCTGAGAAACCTCCTGGGACGTTTTAATGATTTCTGTTCAAGTTTTTCTTCTCCTTTCCCTGAAAATTCCATTGCACCAAGAATTAAGAGGCTTCAGCTCCTGAGAACTGACCTTGGGTTGAGAAAATGACAGGCCTGTGTCCATCCCACCTGGGCAAAGGCATTAATTATCATTTTTAAATTGTATTTATTTATTTTTGGCTGTGCTGATCTTTGTTGTTGCGTGTGGGCTTTCTCTTGTGGCAAGCAGGGGCTACTCTCTAGTTGCGGTGCTGGGGCATCTCATTGCAGTGGCTTCTCTTGTTGTGGGCCGTGGTTCTGAGGCATGCAGGCTTCAGTAGCTGTGTTGCACAGGCTTAGTTGCTCCATAGCATGTGGGGTCTTTCTGGACCAGGGATCAAACCCATGTCCCCTGCATTGGCAGGCGAATTCTTAACCACTGGCTCACCAGGGAAGTCCCAGGGACATTAAGTAATCCAGCCTTCTCACTTACCTTGATAGGGAGCCATATGCCTCTTTCAAAGCCAAAGTTTGTTTTGTTTTTTGTTTTTTTAATTAAAAAAGTAACATTGCTTCAGTTACCACTCCTTGATTCTATGTACTAGCTTTGCTGGTTAACAGTTACATAGCTAGGAATTCACCTCCCTGACCTCATCTTCTCTCTGAAAGGGAGAAATCAGGTAGCATGTGAAATTTCCCTCAGCTCTTGTGGTTATGTGGAATCACAACTCCGCATCCTGTGCTGTGCCAGAAAGCCCCCAGATTTCATGGTGAAATGACAATCTTCATTTACCAGAGCATTAGAACTTAGACAAGTCTAGGAGAGGCAGGCTGCGGCTGTTACAGTTCACATTTCTTGAAGCCCTGTTCCCTGGGGGACCAACTCCAGCTATTTGTTCCTTTTTCCCCGATAAATAGCGACTGAATGCCTTCTGGGGGCCACCCACTGTCCTGAGTGCTGAGGACACAGCAGTAAATTAAACCGAAAAAGTCAGTACCCAGGGAGCTTGTACTGCAGCAACATGCCCTGGATGCTTGATTGCATCCTGTAAGCCTTGGGGCCTTGACTCTCTGTGATCTATCTGCTGCTTACAACCATTCTTTTTTTTTGGTGGGGGGAGGAGGGGATTCCCTGGTGGCTCAGACAGTAAAGAGTCTGCCTGTGGTGCAGGGGACCAGGGTTCGATCCCTGGGTCGGGAAGATCCCCTGGAGAAGGAAATGGCAACCCACTCCAGTATTCTTGCCTAAAAAATCCCATGGTTGGAGGAGCCTAGCAGGCTACAGTCCATGGGGTCGTAAAGAGTTGGACCTATGACCTATCTGCTGCTTACAACCATTCTTTTTAAGCTCCACAGACATTTTCACCCACCTGATGTTTTGGTAATCATGTCTATGCCAAATGATGTGTTTTATGGCCAAACTGTCTTTTTTTTTTTTTTTCGACCTGACTTTTTGCACTAAAATTCATGCATTATTCATTCGACCCTGCAAACAACTCATTTGTGAGTAGATAGAAACCCAGAGTCTCAGAGGCTGGTGCATGGTGGCAATTTTAAGAAATGGTCAAGCTAGCTGGCCAACCCAGAGTTTTAAAAATTCTAAGTCCAGGCTTCTTTTGATGAAAATCTCAATGATAAAGTCATGTGTTCACATGTAGGGAGTCAGCTTCTAGAATACTAGACCTAGAACTTGTTGCACAGGTCCTGTGTGCCAGCTTTGCCCCTCCACCCCTAGCATCAGTCAAATTCCTAACAGATTTGAAGCTGTCCGGACAGTGCTATGACACCTGTTTTGAGTTGCTAAAATCCCTGCCATCACGTCACTTCATTCTCTTTCGGGGTGAAACTGACTGCAGGATGCCCTGGAGGACACAGCCTGAGACCCGAACTTCTCAGCAGCTCACACTGCCTTGTTCCCTCAGTTCATTCAGTTGCTAGAACATTATCCGGCTCCTGGGACCCACTTATGCACAAGGCTTCCTTTCTCTCAGCTTTTGCTTTTGATTCCGCTCCCCTCCACATCACTTTCCAGCATAGCAGCCTTGTGGTGAGTATTTCAGCAGTCTTGACTTCAACACCATCACCTGGGTCTCTGTTTAACTATAGGGTGCCTGCTGCGAAGTTGCTTCAGTCGTATCCGACTCTTTGCGACCCCATAGACTGTAGCCCACCAGGTTCCTCTGTCCATGGGATTCTTCAGGGAAGAATATTGGAGTGGCTTGCCATTTCTTCTCCAGGGGATCTTCCCAACCCAGGGATGGAATGCTGGTCTCCTGCATTGGCAGGCAGATTCTTTACCACTAACGCCACCTGATAGGGTGGTCTGTCCTTAACCACTAGTGTCTGTCCTGGACCATTAGTGTCCCAGGTAATGAGAAAAATAGCCTCACATATGCAGTAATGGGACCTGAAGGCATTCTCTACTCACTGCAAAAATTATTTGGAGGTGAGTGTAAGCCTCCCATGAGGGTCAGACACAGCAAAGTGCACTGGAGCTAGAAGACCTGTGTTCAGGTGCTGCTTTCTCTCTGCAAACAGGTAGAGCTGGGTGCATGGATGTGCTGCTTTATCTCTCCGGTCTGGGGTCCTCTCTAAAATGCAGATAAAGACCCCAATCTGAACAACCTCCCCTATTTTATCTCCCTGGTCTGGGGTCCTCTCTAATATGCAGATAAAGATGCCAGTCGGAGCAGCCTCCTCAGCTAGCCAGGAGAACATATATGAGCACTGTGAATAAAAGTACTTGGCAAATGGGGAAGTTTTATACAAAAGTGAGAGATCATTAGTCATCTTCCGTGAACAGAAAAAGTGATCTGTGGAAGAGGGCCTGGGGATGTAGAAGCTCAAAGGATGTTTGCAGTTTTGATACCCAACTTCACTGATACTGGTATTACATCTCCATATGCCATAATCTTTGCCAAAATAATAATTATAGTCTCAAGAAAAAAAAAGAGTTTCTCATGAAAGCAAACAGGTCAACTATTCTTTGAATAGTTCATGTTCCATCCAGGTGTTGGTTATCCTGCTAGGCTGGTGGGTTTTGGTGATCTGATTTCTGATGGGTGTCTGTAGTACCAGGAGGTATTCCAGGGTGAGAGGGCGAGTAAGCACATATCTACATCAAGTTCCAAAGAGCCGAGTAGTGCTAAAGGCAGGGAGTCCAGGAGTCAGTCAGTCTCCTGACCTAGAGGCCTCCTTCCTGGGGTCTGGCCATGCAGTGGGTAACCAGGGTAGGACCATGAACCGCAAACCTGCCATGTCCTGAGAGCAGTGGCCACGGCGACGCTGGTGCCACCCTCCCCCGCAGCCCCGCACGGTGTTCCATTTGTGCGGTGATGTCTGACGAGGGGCCTGGACCGTGCCGCCCACCCCCACCGTTGCCTGTGTCGTGGTGTTAAGGAGTCCAAAGGGTAATTGTACTGATAATGGCAGGTGGGGGTGGGGAAGAACAGCGTGGGCCTCAACCTGGAATCGCCGCCTTTGGCTGTGGGTCTCAAGCATAGGTGTACATCAGAAGCGTCTGGGGAAGCTATTTAAAAATGCCCATTTCCAGATCCCACTTTTATGTTTTAAATTTATTTTTTATTTACTTTTATTTATTTGGCCAGGCCAAGTCTTAGTTGTGGCATGTGGAATCTAACTCCCCAACCAGGGATCCAGCCCCGGTCTCCTGCATTGGGAGTGTGGAGTCTTAGCCACTGGACTGCCAGGGAAGTCCCCAGATCCCACTTTGAGAAGGTGAAATCAACTCAGTTTGGAGCACAGCCTGGGAATCTGCATTTTGACAGACAGCAGAATTGATTCAGGTGCAACCCTAGACCTTTGGGTGTATGACCTGACTTGCCCCCACATGCTGTGGGGCCAGGGCTCTGCTGGCCTGGGGACTGTCTGCTTTACTCTTGGCAACACCCATCCCACGGGGCCACAGTTCAGTTCAGTTCAGTCGCTCAGTCGAGTCCGACTCTTTGCGACCCAATGAATTGCAGCACGCCAGGCCTCCCTGTCCATCACCAACTCCCGCAGTTCACTCAGATTCACGTCCATTGAGTCGGTGATGCCATCCAGCCATCTCATCCTCTGTCATCCCCTTCTTCTCCTTCCCCCAATCCCTCCCAGCATCAAAGTCTTTTCCAATGAGTCAACTCTTCGCATGAGGTGGCCAAAGTACTGGAGTTTCAGCTTTAGCGTCATTTCTTCCAAAGAAATCCCAGGGCTGATCTCCTTCAGAATGGACTGGTTGGGTCTCCTTGCAGTCCAAGGGACTCTCAAGAGTCTTCTCCAACACCACAGTTCAGAAGCATCCATTCTTCGGCGCTCAGCCTTCTTCACAGTCCAAAAGGAGCATCAAATCAAATGGGACATCCAACCCACAGAGGGACTTAGCAAATGTTCATGTTCGCTCTTTTTCATAGCAACCCTGAACAAGAGGGAGAACTAGATTTATTTAAGTTTCCCTCAGAGGCATGGGGCTCTAGTGATGCTAGTGGTAAAGAACCTGCCTGCCAATGCAGGAGCTGTAACAGATGTGGGTTCAATCCCTGGGTCGGGAAGATCCCCTAGGGGAGGGCATGGCACCCCGCTCCAGTGTTCTTGCCGGGAGAATCCCATGGACAGAGGAGCCTGGAGGGCTGCAGTCCGTGGGGTCACAGAGTCGGACACGACTGAAATAACTTTGCACGCACAGGAGGCAGCCCTCGGTTCTCTGAGCCCTGTCGGTGCACGTGTCGCACAGCTGAGCTGCCTCCACTCAGCAGGTGCTCATCCGGGCGTGGCGGGGGGCACCTTGCTCAGCAGGCACTGCAGAACCAGGGAGCCAGACACAAATGATGCGGGGGAAACAGTTGCCAGCACCGTGGATCAGAGATGAGACTTCAGCACTGGAGCCAAATCTTGTTTGCTATATGGACAGAACTCAGGAAATCAGCTAAAATGCAGCAGAAGACTAAATCATGCAGATTCGGGAAACAGGAGAAAGCAGTGGCAGGTTTCCTTGCTTCTGGGGTGAACTGTGCCACCTTTGGACACATATGTTTTATTTTTAAACAAACTTGATTTCGTAATGGGGTATAGCTGATTAACAAACAATGTCGTGATAATTTCCGGTGAACAGCGTAGGGACTCGGCCATACATATACATGTGTCCATTCTCTCCCAAATTCCCCTCCCATCCAGGCTGCCACATAACATTGAGCAGAGTTCCCTGTGCTAGGCAGTAGGTCCTTGTTGGTTATCCATTTTTAATGTAGCAGTTGACGCATATATTTTAAATGCAGATGGAGACAGGTTTCTCCAAATGTATATGTATACATGGAATTAGAATCAGAGTTTCAGAATCTGAAGGGATCTCACATTCACCCAGAGGCACCCCCCACCCCCCAATCCTTTGTACACGCGCCCAGTGTTGAAAGTCAGAACCCTAACAGCCCACCCCTGCAGTGTCTTGGGTGCTAAAAGAGACGAAGAACTTGAAGCGTGTAAACACAGAAGGTAACTGGAATGATGTTGAGATATTTAATTTTAATCTTTTAGAAAATCTATGGGCCATAGATTCCTAGCTAAGTGATGCTGAACACATTCTAATCATTTAATTGGAGGGTTGGCAGGCGGGAGTGAGGTTTATTAATTTAACAGCCATAACGCTCAGCTTCAGGCTGAGCAGAGTTCCCACTGGTTCAGTGGGAGTGGGCAAGTGGTCTCTCTCCACTGAGCCCCAGGGAGCTTGGGGTTCCTTTAGCTCTCTCTGGAGCTCTGCCTCCAGCCCCTCTCTCCTGCCAGTTGCAGGAGGACCCTCTGTATCCCATAAGAGTCATGGGCTTGATCCCTGGGTCGGGAAGATCCCCTGGAGAAGGGAATGGTAACCCACTCCATTATTCTTGCCTAGAGAATCCCATGGACAGAGAAGCCTGGTGGGCTACAGTCTATAGGGTCTCAAAGGGTCAGACATGACTGAAGCACCATAGCATGCATGCATGCATGGTATCAAAAACATGCCAGGCAGAAGCTGTGCAAAACATCCTGGGATCATTTTGCTTGGCAAACTTAAACTTAATTTCAAAAGCAAGATGTTGAATATTGAAGACAGTAGTAGAAGATGACTTAAAGAATGGGATGTGACTGTTTTGCTGTGGTATCTGGAAAACACTGGGGCATGCAGACGTCAGGCCAGTTCACACAAGGATCAACTCTAAGGTCATGAGTTGTTCGTGTGCCTGGGAACACTGAGGAGCCTGGTGGTGAACACTCATGAGCCTGGTAGGCACTGTGAGAGGCAGGAGGCACTTCCCGCTTCAGAAGAGCTCAGAAGGGAACCCCACGTTGCCTGTCCCAGTGAGAGCACAGATTGCTGACCGTGGACTGGAGCCATGGGGGTTGCAGGAGGCCTCACAGAGAGGGTGCGACTTCAGCTGAGCCTCTGAGGGTGAATAGGAGTTCACCAGTAGGCAAGGGAGAAGGACAGATGTCCCATGCAGTGGGGGTGGCATGTGCCAAAATGCAAAAGTGTAGGCTGATGAAAGAGCAATGCCCGTCGAGAACCCAGCAAGCAGAGGACAAGGTCAGGGAGAATTGCAAAGTCAATGTCATGTTAGAGGGCGCATATCCACCCAAGCGGCTCAGGGGATCTTGGCCACAGGAAATCATCAGCAGGTTTTAAGATACATGTTTTAGGAGGATGACTCAGGTGGCCACAGAGTGATTAGAAGATAGGGCAGAGATTCTAGAAACAGGATGGCCAAGCAGAACTCTTCAATCCTGGGTAAACTGTGCGATTTCTTGTGACCTGCCTCTGTGCAGTCATCACAGCTGTGGCTGCCAGATCAGCTGAGGGTCATTGGCCCCATTGTTTGGGCTAAGATGTTAGTCACTGGCCAAAGGCATGCACTGGCTTTTCATAGATTCCTGTCAACCTGACTCTTCCTTGGAGAGAGCCAGCCTTCTGCACCTAGCAAGGCCTTAGCCCAAGGACCAATGGTGGGAGGAAGAGCTTGGACTGGAAGAGCAGACCCATGGGATTGTAGATATTCTTTATCTCCACAGTTCAGGCCATGAAAGCAAACAGATGCCAAACAGCTATGTCCTGACAAATATTCAGTATCCTTAGTGCATTCATTATGTGTTGGCACTACTTGGTTTTGAGTCCAAACTCAGAAAGAAGCTTTTGATTCATTTGGTGGTGAGTAGACCCAAGGTTTTTGAAGATCAGAAGAACGAGGAGTAGAGTAAGATCCATCCTTGGACCACCCTGTCCAACCCCCAGTGAAGAGCTCAGTGTCACACACATACATCCTCAGCTACCTTTTTGTTCAGTGATGCTAGATTTGAACGTGTGTGGGTTAGTCACTCAGTCATGTCCAACTCTTTGCAACCACATGGGCTGGAGCCTGTCAGGCTCCTCTGTCCATGAGATTTTCTCAGGCAAGTGTACTGGAGTGGGTTGCCAGTCCCTTCTCCAGAGGATCTTCCCAACTCAGGTTTCAAACCTGGGTCTCCTACATGGCTGGCAGATTCTTTACTGTCTGAGCCACCAGGGAAGCCAAATTCACCAAATTTGTATGCCAGGTGGTAAATGGACTGTATACACAAAAGAACTGAGTTTCATCTGCAATCTTTTCCAACGTGAGGATCTCACCTGGTTCCCACTTCACTTTAGGATCTGCCACCTTCTTGAGCATCTTCTCTGGTTATTTTCATGTAATGACAGTCACCGCTATGCATTGTCTCTTGTGCCAGGCATTTTACATGTAGTAGCTCAGTCCTTCCCCGGAACTGGCAGAGGTCGAAATTATAACCCGGATTCTGGAAATCAGTCTGGGGAAGCTCAGAGCAGCTTGGGCAACTCTTGGCCTCCCTCCTTGTCTCTCTTCCTCTGTCTCTCAGTAGTGTTTGCCATCCCCGATGAGGGCCTTCTGCCTTCAGACACACTTCTATCACTTCTGCCTCCCCTCTTTTTTGTATTTAAATTTTTTATTGAAGTACAGTTGAATTGCAATGTTGTGTTAATTACTGCTGTACAGCAAAGTGATTCAGTTATACAGATACATACATTCTTTTTCATATTCATTTCATTATGGTTTATTTAAGTTGGCTTAAAACTCAACATTCAAAAAACTAAGATCATGGCATCCAGTCCCATTGTGCGTATGTGCTAAGTCGCTTCAGTAGTGTCTGACTCTTTGTGACCCTGCCTAACAGGCTCTTCTGTCCATGGGATTCTCCAGACAAGAATACTGGAGTGGGTTGCCATGCCCTTCTCCACGGGATCTTCCTAAGTCCCGTCACTTCACGGCAAATAGATGGGGGAAAAATAGAAACAACAACAGACTTTGTTACTTGGATTCCAAAATCACTGCGGATGGTGACCGCAGCCCTGAAATTAAAAGATGCTTGCTCCTTGGAAGAAAAGCTATGGCAAACCTAGACAGCGTATGAAAAAGCAGAGACGTTACTTGGCCGACAGAGGTCCGTCTAGTCAAAGCTATGGTTTTCCAGTAATCATGTACAGATGTGAGAGTTGGACTGTAAAGAAGGCTAAGCTCCAAAGAATTGATGCTTTCGAACTGTGGTGCTGGAAAAGACTCATATTCTCTTCCTTATGGTTTATTGCAGGATATTGAATATATAATTCCCTGTGCTATCCAGTAGGACCTTGTTGTTTATTCACTCTCTCTTTTAAAGGGAACTTTTCTTTTGACTCAGCTGCTCCCTCCAGCTTCAGCCTGGGTCTCTGTTTCCCTTCCCAGCACCGTACCCAGTGGCTCCACAGCCCAGGGTACACATTCTTGGCCTCTTCAGATGAGATTCAGCCCCACCTGTCAAAGGTGACACCCCGTCTCATCACCACTATTACCCTCCTCTGGGCCACGCTCTCCTCTCTTGGGCTCCAGGGGTGGGGCAGCCCACTTCCTTCCCCCCTCGTGGACCCCTGCTCCCTTGCCCTCATCCTCTCCTCTCACCTGTCTTCCTCCTTCAACCCCCAAAGGATGAGGACGTGTCCTGGATCCCTGTCCCCGCCTCTCCCGGAGCGCATCCCTTCCCCTGACCAGATAAGCCCCGCTCCAGGCAGGCTCTGGACCAGCCTGCAGATCCTTCTCCTCCTCGGTGGGTTTCTCGGGCGGCGCGGCTGCTCGTGCACTCAGCCTCTCAGGCCAGCGAAGGGGAGGCCCCTTGGCTGCTCCCTGCCCTTCCCCTCTTCCCAGGGCAGACGGGATGTCCTGCTGGATCTTCAGGCCCAGAGGCCTCCCAGCCCCAGGTCTCCGTCCTCTGCATCCCAGGACCGTCAGCGGCTCCTCCTTTCCCTGCATCTCTACCCCCAGAGCTTCAGGGCATCCCAAACTCAGGGGCTGTATCCACACTGTATTGTAGATGATGTCCACATCATGTTGTCCCCCTACTTGAGAACCTGCCACCGCTCCTCGGTCAGCGGTTGCATCCAATGCAGCCTGCCGGACGCTCCAGCTTCTTCCAAAAGGCCGCTCGGTCTGTCCAGTGAGATGTTTCCCCCCGGCTCCCAGCAGGCTCTTCAGCTGCAGAAGGTATGGCCCCAAGTGCCCAGCTGCACCCCCACACCGGCTCTGTCTTCCCTCTGCTCCGCCTTCCTCCCTAGCTCGAACCCCTTCTCTGCACTCATCTGCCTCCTAGCCACTCACAAGCGTTGCCTCCAACCCTGCTTCCTCTTGTTTCTAGAACTTAACAAGCAAAATGTAGCAGCTCTTCCAGTTCATCCCACACCTCTACCCCATGTCCCTTTCCTCCACACCTTCTCCAGCATTTATTTTTTGTAGATTTTTTGGTGGTGGCCATTCTGATAGGTGTGAGGTGATACCTCATTGCAGTTTTGACCTGCACTTTTCACATAATTAGTGATGCTGAGCAAACATAGAGCTGATTCGCTTCATTGCAGAGCAGAAAGGACTACAACATTGTAAACCAACTGTACCCCGATTTATACAAATAAAAATTAAAAAATCAGTTCTTAGAATAACACATACTCATTGTAAAATGTGTTTTAAAGTACAGAGAAGTATATAGGAGAGAAGAAAAAAACTTAAAATTTTACCACCCAGAAATTAAGATTATAATTTCCGTGTCATTTCCAAGATGAAATGCACAGGCATATATAAAAGTATAGGTTATTTTTGCATCATTGGTGTTGTGCTATTTGTACATTTTCTCTTTCTTTCTTCACTTATTGTCAAGAACTTTCCCATCCTACTAATTCATCTTTAAACTGCAATTTTTAAAGCCATATAATAGCCCCGCATATGGACGTGCATTTGATTTATTTAGCCTGTCTCCTGCTGTAGGTAAGGTCCTGGCTCCCAGCTCTCCGGTTATAAATAACAAACATCCTTGTCCCCTGACTCTAGCCATTTGTCTCTGTGTCATATTATGGTGGCAGTTTTTAATAATGCAGAGGCCAGTCGCATTTATTGAGCTACTACTGGGTCCTAGCCTCTCTGCTGACTGCTTTTCCTTTCTTCCTCAAGCCTCACAGCCTCCTTGCAAAGCACATATCCTCAGGGTCTCGAGTCACTTGACTTAAGTCACCCGCTTAGTTGGTGATGAGGTCCCATCATGAGATTCAGGCTCAGCCTTTGATCCCACACACAGCCCCCATTGCTGTGCCCTTCACAGTGATGTTCAGAATGCATAGCAATGCACATCTGAGCACAGACGCTAAGACTTAATGAAGGCAGTGGATGGCCTCATGGATTTTACCATCACCTCCCAGCTGGATTATAAGATGCTCTTAGATGTCTGATGCATACCTCTAGGCTTAATCTTCGACCTAATTAGAGCCAGCCGGGACTTTCTCATCTTATAAATGCAGACACCGAGAGGCTTAACAGACATCTGCAGTGTCAGGGTGTCAGCTCTATTGAATAGCCTTGTGATAGACACGTGAAAAGTGATCTTTAAAGACTTATTCTCTTTATTATGTAGACTTAGCTCTCCCGTGCTCATGTATTAGAATCTGTAGCTATAGTGATGTGTGAAAGAAGCTGTCTTGTCCAATGCAGCATAGACCGTGGCCACTGAACCATATTAGCATTGGAGAGTCGGTGCCGAGCCTTGCAGATCCTCAGCTGCATATGTGTTGATTCCAGGTAGAGCAGAGTCACGAGAAGAGTATGACCCCAGCCTAGAATTTTATTTCCCTAATTATCAAGAATTTTCCCATCCCACTAATTCATCTTTAAACAGCATTTTTTAAAGCCATAGAATAGCCCATCTTATGGATGCGCAGTTGATTTATTTAGCTCATCTCCTGCTGTAGGTCAGGTCCTGGCTTCCAGCTCTCCAGTATTATAAATAACAGGTTTTGTTTGTCTGTCTGTTTGTTTGTTTTGCTGTACCCAGTCTTTGTTGTGGCATGCAGGGTCTTTAGTGGAGGCATGCAGGATCTAGTTCCCTGACCAGGCATCAAACCCCAGCCCCCTGCATGGGGAACGTGGAGTCTTAGCCACCACATCACCAGGGAAGTAGAAGTCCCATCATTTCCCACAGTATTAAAATCTGATTTTCAGTTGCCCATCTGCTGGGGGTCTCTTTCCTTTAGGCAGGCGGTTCTGACACTGTCAGTCACCTGGAGGCCTGATGCTGGCCGGGCCCCTTTCCCTTCTGATTCTGTAGGGTTGAGGTGGGGCCTGATCATTTGCATTTTGGACAAGCTCCCAGGGGGATGTTGTTGCAGATGGTTGGAAACCACACTTTAAAAATCACACTCTTAGGCCTTTAAAAAGATACTGGAGGGCTGGCCACAATTAACTAAGGCAATCGTTATCCTTTCTATTTAAGATGGCAAAACCCACGTGAATCAAATCATTCACTCCATGCACCACTTGAAACCCACAGTGCTTTCGGCTTTCTGCTCAGCTTCAGGCCCTCCTGCCTCAGTGTCAACCCCACCCCATGCCCGAATCCTCCCCAAGTCTGGCAGTGTGGCACATACCACATCTGAGCAGCCGGCAGAGGGCGAACTCACCTTGACGCCCAGAGACTGGGATCTTGAGAGCTGGGGTGGGCTCCACAAGACTGCTGTGTGCTGGCTGAATGACAGGGCTCGCGGCCACCCACCTGTGCCCCTAAAGGACCCCAGCCATTCACATATGGACAGCCCTTAACCGCCAGCTTGCCAGCCTCGGACCCTCTCTTCTTACAGAAACTGCTTCCCTGATCTCTCCCTGAGCGGAATCTGAGGGAGGTCTGTCTGAACTGCTGCAAGCCTCCCCAGAACCCCCGTATCTAACCGCCCAGTACCCACTGTTTCAGTGTTGTCTGGAGCTGCTTCTGCCATCCTGCTCCTCCATCAGCCCCAGGAACAGGCAGCCAGTTGTGATGGAGTCAAGTTTGCCTCACCCCATTTGACTCTGAAACAGGACTGCACCCTGCCTCTTCTCCTGGGGAAGTCCCAGAAGCCCCCTAGTCCTGGTGCCCCCCTGCCACTCATTTCCCTTCTTCTGTCCATCCTTGTGAAGTACCCCAAGTACTCATGGCCAGAACCACCCAGAGTACAATCATCTTTTCTCCTTTCACCCCAATATCCAAAAACACCCACCTTGGACTTCCCTGGTGGTCCAGTGGTTAAGACATCACACTTTAGTGCAGGGGCACAGGTTGGATCCCTGTTTGGGGAACTAAGATCCCACATGCCACATGGCGTGGCCCCAAAATAAAGCCACCACCCACTTCCCCAGCGATGTTGACTTCTCTGTGGCCCTAAGTATGCATCTACCCAGCAGGAAAATGATGAGACCTTCCACATAGAGCATCTAAGGGTCTTTGGAAGAACAGCCCCAGACATAGCTGAACCGGTGTGAGAAGTTCAACCTGTAGGCTGAGACTGAGACTGATGAGAAGTGGAGGCCAGGCTCGTGCCGTGCCCCCGCCCCCATGCCCCACCCCCCGGATGGCCTGGCTCCCTGTTGGCTGTGAGCACTCTTGGTGGGTTCCATGTGCCACCTCCGAGTGCTTTCTCTCCTTTTCAAGCCAAAGACATGGGCAAGTAAGCGTGAAGTCCTCACCCCTAGGTGCTCATTATCTGGTCCCCATGGGCTTCTCCCAGAGAAAGAGTCCTGACCAGAGCATGGCTCAGGGCACTTTCTTTCCCCCAAGAAAAGGAGGAGAGTGGTGGGGGGAGAGGAGGTGGGAAGGATCAGGGGGCAGAGGGGGAGTCGTAGGGAAGACAGAGGGTCTCACAAGGGGGAGCTTTCAAAGTGCTGTATGTGTGTGTGTGAGTTGCTCAGTCATGTCCGACTCTTTGCAACCCTGTAGCCTGCCAGGCTCCTCTGTCCATGGGATTCTCCAGGCAAGTATACTGGAGTGGGTGGCCAGTTCCTTCTCCAGGGGTTCTTCCCAACCCAGGGATCTTATCTGATTCTTCCACAATGCAGACAGATTCTTTACCCTCTGAGCCATCAGGGAAGCCCTAAATGTGCTGTGACTGGTGTGAAATGTGGCCATGGGTCCTTGGCCCTTGTTCGCAACAATCCAGACTTAGTAGCAGAGCTTCTCCTCTTTGGCACCAATGACATTTGGGGCTGGATAATCCTTTGCTATGCGGCTGTCCTGTGCATTGCAGGATGTTAGCAGCATCCCTGGCTTCCAGATATAAGTAGCCACCTGGGAGATGTGATTCTCACAAGTGTCTTCAAATATCACCATGTGTAACTGCTTCCACCCAAACTGAGAGCCAGTCAACAGATATTATAGGGAAGCTGAGTGCCAAAGAATTGATGCTTTTGAACTGTGGTGCTGGAGAAGACTCTTGAGAGTCCTTTGGACTGCAAGGAGATAAACCAGTCAATCCTAAAGGAAGTTAACCCTGAATATTCATTGGAAGGATTGATGCTGAAGCTGAAGCTCCAACACTTTGGCCCCCTGATGCGAGGAGCCAACTCATTGGAAAAGATCCTGATGCTGGGAAACATTGAGGGCAGGAGAAGAGGGCAACAGAGGATGAGGTGGTTTAGATAGTGTCATCGACTCAATGGACATGAATTTGAGCAAACTCCGAGAGATAGTGGAGGACAGGGGAGCCTGGCATGCTGCACTCCATGGGGTCACAGAGTTGGACACAACTTAGTGACTGAACAACAAAGGCAAGCTGGTGGTTTTACCTACATCAGTTGATTTAATCCCCACAATAACCTCATGAGGTGTGGGGCATTAGCCCCACTTTACAGATGTGGAAACTGAGGCCTGGAGGAGTTAAATGTGAATAGATAAGATGACATATAGTATCAGAACCGCATCTTGAATCCAAGTTGCTCTGACATCAGAGCCCATTATCTTAGAATGTATGGTTGCAAGGAAAACTCCCTGGCAGGGTTTATTTTAAGGATACAATGGGATATTTCACAGGAAGCTCAAGACAGGAAGTGAAGTTTGACTGGATCTCACAGAAGTAGAATTGAAAGGTTGAGAGCTAAGTTTACACTCTCGGTGCTCTGTGACGGTGTTTGTGCCTGCATCTTTCCACGTGGTGACTTCTCCTGGTTTCTGCATAGATGCCAATTCCCCAACCTTACTATGCCTTAGTCCCTTTGGAAATCCAGATTTCCAGGAGAAACAATGTGATTGGTTCAGCCAGGCTGAGTGGTTTGTTCCTGGCCCAATCAGCTGAGTGTGTTAGGGGTGGGGCAGGTGAGGGGAGGAAGTGATTGGCCTCCGTGACACCCTGAGCTCTTGCCACTGCCCCTTGCTCCAACCATCACCATGGCAACAGAGGCCAATCTGCCCAGCACCAGGAAGGCAAAGATTTTACCCTCCAGGACCTAAGCTACCATCTCCTATAAAGTGAAGCCTCAGGGGATGATGAGAGCAGACACATCTGTCTTTAGCAAACAAGTGAAGCTGAATCACCTCCCCCCGCCACCCCGCAAGAAATTGATCTTTACCAACACTTAATGAAGAGTTAGCTGGTTAATAGCCCATGACAAATCTGAAGGCTGTTAGGGGTCGGACATCCCAGACATTAACAGCTGCAGTAGCCAATTTCCAAGAGATTACTGACATTTGGGGCCATTCATGAAGACATCCAGGGGAAAATAGTCACAGTGATTTCGGCACAGTGAGGAGGGGAGGAGCCTGGGTGGCAGCGTGGTGATGTACAGTGACATTGGCATCCCTGGGCAAGAGCACGGTTTGCTTGCCGAGCCTTGTGGTCCACAGGAGGATTAAGAACAGAAGGAGCAGCAGATCTGGGTAAAATTCCCTAGAGCTCAGAAGGAGCCGAGAAGGCCCCCAAGGACCCAGAAAGCCTTGGTACCATTGAGGCTGTTTCCAGGGGCTCTCTCCTCTCCTTGCCCTGTGATAGGCTGTGTTAAAGTCAGTGTGACTGATCTCTAACCAACACACTTTGTGACTATCGCGTGCAAATAAGCACCTTCTGCTTCTGAGATGTTGCCCCGTCACTCTTGGTATTGTTTTTTTAATCTTTATTTGACTGTCCCTGGTCTTAGTTGTGGCATGTGGGTTGTTTTTTGTGTGTTTTTTTTTTAAGTCGTGTCATGTGGAATCTTTAATTGGGCATGCATCATCTTTAGTGTTCAGCATGCAAGCTCTTCATTGAGGCATGTGGGAGCTAGTTCCCTGACCAGGGATTGAACTCGGGCCCTCTGCACTGGGAGAGCAGAGTCTTAGCCACTGGACCCCAGGGAAGCCTCCTCACTTCTTAGTGTTGTCAGCCTTCAGTAGGCATTCCGCACATGTGATAGTGCAACCACTGTGGGCCACTGCCTCAGAAGGATGCCTGATTTGAAAGCGAAGATGACAGTGAAGTGTGCTATGAGCTCCAGTGGACAGAAGCAAACACGGAGCATGCTCAGGCCGAGGCGTGCTGCTGTGGACGCCGTGATTACACACAGCCAGCATCCTCGGAGGCATGGTGCGCTGTCCAGAGTCGTAAAATGTGCTTCTGCCACCCAGAAGCTCACCCCGGGTATGGTGGGGAAGTGCTGAAAATCTCTTGCCTCCACTCCCTGCATCTCATCCATCAGTGAATGCTCTCAGCTCTGTCTCTGGATTGCATCTCAGCCCATCACCTCTCTCATTGCCTGTCTGCCGGGTTGATCCAGTGTACCATCACTACCACCATCTCCCGCATCCATCCCGTGATCCATCACTCAGCAGCCAGAATCGTCCTCATGCCTGCCGAAATGGGTCCAGTGGCTTCCTGCCCCCCTTAGCGGAAACACAGGCTGTTTATCTTGAACCGGGAAAGAGAATCCGACTTCCTCCCTGACCTGTGTCCTTCCACTCTGCCCCTGCTGGTCATGATGTTCCTAAGATCCTTCAAGTTCGTGGCCACCTCAGGCTTTCACACTCCCTCTTCCCTCCACGTGGGACTCTCGGCCCCGGAAACTGCCTCCTTCTCATCTCCCAGGGCCAACCTCAAGCCCTTCTCATAGCAGGCCTCTCCAACTACCCCTCCCCCTTGCCTCCCATCCCATGGCCCTCTGTCACATTCTTCTGCTTTTTTCTTTGTAGTGTCTGGAATTACTCATATCCAGAATCCATATTATAAATGAATTATAAATACTCATTTATTTTGTTATAATAGAGATGCAAGCAGTCAGAACTTGGTAAGAAGCATGTCACTCTCAGGGACAGCGGGGAGGTAACGTTTGAGCTGGAACTTATAGCAGTGGGGTGACCTGCCAGGGCACAAAGTGGATGGAAGGGATTTCAAGAGAGGGGATGGCAGAAGCAAAGACCCAGAGGCCAGTGAGTGTGTCAGCCTCGGGGCACAGCTTTTGGGCTGTGTACCAGTAGCCCAGCTGCACCAGAAGGCTGCATGGGTGTTGATGGGTGTTAATGGGGGCAGAAAACTCATGCCAGAACATTTGAACCTCATCTTATGGACAGTGGAGAGTGTCCGCCATACACAGTGGAGGCTGTTGCATAGACCTCTTGAATTTGCTTGATGGAATCAAATAGTCAAAGTTAGACAGTGAAGCTGTTTTTTTTAACAGGCAGGAGTCCCTGGGAGTCAAGCTTGGCAAGGGAGGGAGAGTGCACTGAGATCAGGAGCCTCAGCTTAAAGTGAGACTCGAGGAAAAGCTCTGGGCTGCTGAGACCTTGTTTTCTGAACACGTCTGGACCCGAGCAACCACTTTGGCATTCTCTTGTGGGGCAGGCAGAGCCATGCCGATCTTTGAGAGACCAGCCAGGCAGGGGGAGCCACCGTGAAACCAGCCAACTGACTGTGCCAGGAAGACACACACATTTTCCACCGAAGGCCTTCTCCCTCCCCTGCTGGCTCGAGCCAGACAAAGTGCCACGTGACGAGGGTCACATGCTCTCGGTAATTCCACAGTGATGAGTCCTTGTTGTAACGTCCAGATGTCACTGCTATTTTGGGCAGATGTTCCGGGGAGCAGTCGCTGATGACCTCACGGGCGTGTGACTTTAAAGAGCAAATGACACGGCTGCTGTGCGTTAAGCTGGTCTCTCCTGTCCTGGTCCCTGTATCCCAGGACCCTGAAGTCCGAGCAAAGGCAGTGGCCCCATGTCAAAGTGTCCCTACACTGTCCCTGACCGGGGCCACCAGCGTATCCTCACCCCCTTCCTGTCCCAAGTTGCTGAGTGAGTTCACAACTTGTGTGATTGGCCTGGGGTCTTTGAGAGAAGTTTTCTGGGACGTAGCACCCAGCTGGGTATGCCTTGTTCCCCTCCTCCAGCTTGGGAGGGAATCAAACCTGTGTGACTGTGAGGCAGCCTCTTAACCTCTCTGAGCCTCTGTTTCCTTATCTTTAAAAAGAAATACCTACGTGGATGAGCTAGAGAAGAATCAGGCGAGATCACGTGTGCTGTGGCAGGTTGCCTTCTATAAGACATCGCACAGTGTTATAATAAGTATCATGGCAGCAGCCTCCTGAAACATCAATCCTAGACTCCAAGCAGTGTTAAAACTGGATGGAACTTCAGTGGTTTAGCCAGTCTAAACTCTAAACCAATAAAAGAGCTCCTGCTCAGAGGTCACCAGCCAGGGTCACTGGCCTCTGCTTGGACTCCTCCTGCCCAGGTGGGATGGCTTTTTAACAAAGTTTTTACTGGTGAATAGTTGCTTGCCTGCCGGCTCAGATGGTAAAGGATCCTCCTGCAATGCGGGAAGTCTGGGTTTGATCCCTGGGCTGGGAAAATCCCTTGGAGGAGGGCATGGCAACCCGTTCCAGTATTCTTGCCTGGAGAAGCCCACAGACAGAGGAGCCCAGCGGCAGTCCATGGGGCTGCAAAGAGTTGGACATGACTGAGTGACTAAGCACAACACAGTTGCTTTACAATGTGGTGTTAGTTTCTGCTGTACAGCCAAGCGAATCAGCCGTACGTACACATATATCCCCTCTTGTGTGCATTTCCTTCCCGCCACAGAGCAATGGGTAGAGTTCCCTGAGCTATACAGTAGGTTCTCATTAGTTACCTGTTTTATACAGTGTGTGTGTATATATATGTGTGTGTGTGTGCATCAATCCTGATCTCCCAGTTCATCCCAACTCCGCTTCCCTTGATGTCCACACACTTGTTTGCTGTTTCTGGGCCTCTATTTCTGCTATGCAAATAGGTTCATCTGTCCCCGTATTTCTAGAGTCCACATATGTGCATTAATATACGATATGTGGTTTTCTCTTTATGAACTTACTGCACCCCGTATGATAGCCTCTGGGTTCACGTGCATCTCTGCAAATGGCACAGCTTCTCTCATTGCTGTGGCTGAGTGGTGCTCCACTGTGTATATGGGCTGCATCTTCTTTGCCCACTCCTCTGCTGGTGGGCGTCTAGGCTGCCCCCACGTCCTGGATGCTGTAGACAGTGCTGCAGTGACCACTGGGGTGTGTGTTGGGTGAGACGGCCCTTTTCCCGGGTCCGTTATTCCAGCCTCACTCACGATTCAGTGCTCAGTGCATTCCCTTATGTGGAGCCTGGCTCCTTGAGCTCCCCGAGTTTTGCTTTCAGAGCATTCTAGAGCTATGTCTTCAGTACCGAACCCACAATGCATGTGGCCTTTGGGCACTTGGAAGTATGACAAGTCCAAACTGAGGCACGTTGTCCATGTAACACACGCTGGGTAACAAAAACTTACTGGGAAAAAAAGAATATAAAATCTCCTAAATAAGTGTATATAGATATCAGATGCGTTTGTGTTTATGTTAACCCATTTTATTTTACTTTTTATCTTTTACATGTTACAACAATAGTATTAAATATAATATGAAAATAAGCGTCACCTCTTTTGCTTTTACTTTTCTTGTGGAGCAACTAAAAAAAGTTAAAACATGCACGTGGCTCCTGTTCTTCTATTGGTCAGTGCTGCTCTGAGTTGTGCGCACAGTCAGCTGGACTCAGTCCTTCTCCCAGCAGCCGTCCAGATAATCCAACACGCCCCCCAGTCGCATCTTCTCGACAAGTATCCGTGAGGCACGTGCTCTGTGCTAGGCACTCTGTCAGGTGCTGAGCCGGGATGTGATGATGGACAAAAACCTTGTACCCCTGGGCTTCCAGTTTGATGGGGGAGAGAGGTGTCACTCGAAAGTCTAACAAGCAGGACCATGGCTCCTGGTAAGAAATTCAGGGCTGTGCTTCCACAGGTGGGCTCTCGAAGCCCCATTTTGCTCTTTTCTAGTACACTTTTCATTTTACAGTAGATTTACATTTGCAGGAAAGTTAGGAAGACAGTACAGAAAGTTCCCACGTATCCCACACCCACTTTCCCTTTTTATTTATATCTTATAATAGTGTACAGTAAGTCCCTGACATACCAACAGGTTCTATTCTGAGAACACATTCGCAAGTCCAATTTGTTTGTATATCCAACAAAGGTACCCAACTAACTAGGTAACCCAACCAACAACTAGATACGCAGATGACATTATCAGCTATGTAGCACTGTACTGTAATCGGCTTATAGTATTTCTCACACAAATAATATATAAAAACCAAAAAAACAAAACATATTTTAATCTTACAGTACAGGACCTTGAAAAGCACAGTAGTACCGCACAACAGCTGGCACTCAGGGGCTGACACAGAGTGAACAGGCCAGAAGAGTTCCTGATGGAGGAGGGAGAGGAGGTGGGAGAGGGTAGAGCCGAAGGGCTGTCAGCAACAGGAGACGGAGGGCAAGCTGCCATGTGACAACATACGCCAGACACATGAGCTAACTTACATGACTGGACCTGCAAATGTCTTTGAAAGTTCACGACCTGAAGGTTCGTATGTGTGGGACTTACTGTATTACGTTTGTCATAATTACTGAACCAATACTGATACATTATGATGAACTCACGTCTACGCTTTGTTCACATGTCCTTGGTTTTTAGTTAAGGTTGTTTTTTATGTCCCAGAATCCTCTACAGGACCCCGCATCACATTAACTACCCTGTCTCCTTGGGCTCCTCTTGGTTCTGACAACTCTGCAGACTTTCCTTGCTTTTGATGACCTTGAGAGCATCAGGATTGGTGGTCAAGTATTTTGTAGCACATCTCTCACTTGTAATTTGTTTACTGTTTTTCCTTGTGATTAGATGGGGGACATGGGTTCTGGGGAGGAAGACAGAGGTCAAGTGCCGCTCTCATCCCACCTTATCAAGAGCACACACTACCATCAAGACTGGTCACTGGACGTCGACCTTGATCGCCTGGCTGGGGGAGGGCTTGTCAGATTTCTCCACTGTAGAATGAATCTTTTCCCCTCTTCTCTGTACTGTGTCCACTTTCGAAAGACATCACCACACGCCATCCACAGTTGAGGGGTCAGGAGTTTTACTCCACCTCCTTGAGGATGGAGCAACTCTAAGAATGATTTGGAATTCTTATGTATGGGAGGTTGTGTCCTCTACTTGTTAATTCCGTTATTGATCTATATCAGTAAGGACTCATGAATATTTATTTCACACATTCAGTTATAATCCAGTGCTCCTCTATTTTATTGTTTAAATTGTTCTGACTTTAGCCACTGGGTACCCTTTTCAGCAGCCCCTGTGTCCTTCTGACATACCCTAATCCAGTGAGGTTTGGGCTTCCTTTTTTTTTTTTGAGCAGTTCTCTACCTTCTGGCACTACTAACTATAAGACTAATCTTGTATTAAAATAGAAACTTTTTAAAATTGAAAAAGTTTTTATTTTATATTGGAATATAGCCAGTTAACAATGTTGTAATAGATTCAGGTACTAAGCAGAAGGACTCAGCCATATATATGTGTATGTTCAGTCACTCAGTTGTGTCTGACTGTTTGAGCCCGCCAGGCTCCTTTCTCCATGTGATTTTTCCCAGCAAGAATACTGGAGTGGGTTGCCATTCCTTCCTCCAGATGATCTTCCCAACCCAGGGATTGAACCCGTTTCCTGCGTCTCCTGCATTGCAGGTGGATTCTTCACTGCTGAGTCATGGGGGAAGCCCCAAGCCATATATACGTGTATGCATCTCCCCCAAACCCCCCTCCCATCCAGGCTGCCACATGACACTGAGCAGAGTTCCCTGTGCTGGACAGTATGTCCTTGTTGGTTATCAATTGTAAATATAGCAGTGTGCACGTGTCCATCCCAAACTCCTGAGCTATTGCTTCCTCCCATCCTTAGCCCCTGGCACTTGCAAGCTCCTACTCCAAGTCTGTGAGTCTCTTTCTGTTTTGTATATAAGTTCATTTGTATCATTTCTTTTTAGATTTCTAAGGGATGTCATAACAATATTTCTCCTTCCCTGTCTGACTTAACTACTATTGCTTCCTCCCATCCTTAGCCCCTGGCACTTGCAAGCTCCTACTCCAAGTCTGTGAGTCTCTTTCTGTTTTGTATATAAGTTCATTTGTATCATTTCTTTTTAGATTTCTAAGGGATGTCATAACAATATTTCTCCTTCTCTGTCTGACTTAACTTCACTCAGCATGACAATCTCTAGGTCCATCCACATTACTGCAAATGACATTTAATGTTCATCATCACACACAGTTGCAGACTTTTGTTCTGAGAACTTTTAAGATCTAGTCTTTTAGTAATTTGCAAATATTCAGTATAGCACAGTTAAAACTAGGGCTTCCCTAGGGCTCAGACCATAAACAATCTGCCTGCAGTGCAGGAGACCTGGGTTCGATCCCTGGGTTGGGGAGATCCCCTGGAGAAGGGAATGGCTACCCACACTAGTATTCTTGCCTGGAGAGTTCCATGGACAGATGAGCCTGGCGGTCTACAGTCTATGGGATCAAAAAGAGTCGCACATGACTGAGTGATGAGCACTTCGCTTTCCTAGTTAACTGTAGTCACCATGCTGGACATTGCATCCCAGGACTCAATTTATTTTATAACTGGAAGTTGCTACCTTTTGACCTAATTCAACCATTTCACCCACCTCTCTATACCTCTTTAAAAGATGCTTTTAAAAGCTGCATCACTACCTATATCACTGCACTGACCTTTTAGTCAAGCCAAAGAGACCCAAGGTTTTGTTTTTCATGGAAGCTCCTCCTAAGTCCAAGCTCCCCGTTCTGTACTTGGGCCATTTATTTTTTTCTCTATTAAAGAGCTTTCTTCTCCTGGTCATTCTCATCTTGATTCCACTTCATCCTGGCAGCCTTCCAGTCTCCTGTAGTCTGGATTTCTGGATTCCACTCCATGCTCTCCCCCTCCATGTGACAAACCAGATCTACCATGCAGACAAGGCAAGGACTGGCGCCTCCTGCAGCCCCTCTGGCTTGCTGTGCCCAGCAGTCAGCAGGAGCTGCATGTGGTCCTCCCCAAGCAGCCTTTCACCATCTTTTTTAAAAATATTTTTTTTATTAATTTATGGCCATGCCCCATGGCATGCAGGATCTTAGTTCTCTGACCAATGATTGAGCCCATGCCCCTTGCAGTTGAAGCAAGGAGTCTCAACCACTGAACCGGTAGGGTAGCATTTCACCATCTTCAATCAAGACCATCAGGAAAGACATTGTCAGATAAGATCCACTCTCTGTTGGCTTTCTGCTAGACTATGCAATCTAGCGACCTCATGAAGAAAGGAAACGAGGTTTGTTGGATTCAATTTGTTTGCAGGGAATCCATTTTCAACCATATTTATTGCCATTTTTTCCCTTAAAGGTCCATAAGCCATTGGTTAAATCCCCCCTATGATTCCACTGATGTCATTTCCAGAATCTATCAGTCTTTAAAAACCAAACACTTGCCTAGTGCCAATTTGGTGGTATTTTCTCAGTGGTATTTTTACACTTCTTTCCCCGTGGTCTCTGTGTGCTTCTGAGCTTTTGTTCACATCCAGTTTGCAGAACAAGCAAAGAGCCTTGAAGCCATTGGAAAGCATGTTTAGAAGTCTTTTCCTTCATTTTTCTTTATTTCTGGATTCCAGTACCCTCAGAACCACACTTGTTCAGCCTTTTGGGGTTGAAGAATATTTACCCCAACAGAAGAAAAAACATACAAAATCACAGTTGAGTGCACTTTCTTGCTGAGTCATCTGTTCTAAATCGTAGATGCCGCTTCATCCTACTCTAGAAACGCCTTTCTGGGGTCTTTCCCTATGCCTGGAGAATTCCATGGACAGATGAGCCTGGCGGTCTACAGTCTATGGGATCAAAAAGAGTCGCACGTGACTGAGTGATGAGCACTTCGCTTTCCTAGTTAACTGTAGTCACCATGCTGGACATTGCATCCCAGGACTCAATTTATTTTATAACTGGAAGTTGCTACCTTTTGACCTAATTCAACCATTTCACCCACCTCTCTATACCTCTTTAAAAGATGCTTTTAAAAGCTGCATCACTACCTATATCACTGCACTGACCTTTTAGTCAAGCCAAAGAGACCCAAGGTTTTGTTTTTCATGGAAGCTCCTCCTAAGTCCAAGCTCCCCGTTCTGTACTTGGGCCATTTATTTTTTTCTCTATTAAAGAGCTTTCTTCTCCTGGTCATTCTCATCTTGATTTCACTTCATCCTGGCAGCCTTCCAGTCTCCTGTGGTCTGGATTTCTGGATTCCACTCCATGCTCTCCCCCTCCATGTGACAAACCAGATCTACGTGCAGACAAGGCAAGGACTGGCGCCTCCTGCAGCCCCTCTGGCTTGCTGTGCCCAGCAGTCAGCAGGAGCTGCATGTGGTCCTCCCGAAGCAGCCTTTCACCATCTTTTTTAAGAATATTTTGTTTATTAATTTATGGCTATGCCCCATGGTATGCAGGATCTTAGTTCTCTGACCAAGGATTGAACCCATGCCCCTTGCAGTTGAAGCAAGGAGTCTCAACCACTGAACCGGTAGGGAAGCCCCAGCATTTCACCATCTTCAATCAAGACCATCAGTAAAGACATTGTTAGATAAGATCCACTCTCTGTTGGCTTTCTGCTAGATTATGCAATCTAGTGACCTCATGAAGATAGGAAATGAGGTTTGTTGGATTCAATTTGTTTGCAGGGAATCCATTTTCAACCATATTTATTGCCATTTTTCCCTTAAAGGTCCATAAGCCATTGGTTAAATCCCCTCTATGATTTCGCTGATGTGGAAATTTCCAGAATCTATCAGTCTTTAAAAACCAAACACTTGCCTAGTGTAAATTTGGTGGTATTTTCTCAGTGGTATTTTTACACTTCTTTCCCCGTGGTCTGTGTGTGCTTCTGAGCTTTTGTTCACATTCAGTTTGCAGAACAAGCAAAGAGCCTTGAAGCCATTGGAAAGCATGTTTAGAAGTCTTTTTCTTCATTTTTCTTTATTTCTGGATTCCAGTTCCCTCAGAACCACACTTGTTCAGCTTTTTGGGGTTGAAGAATATTTACCCCAACAGAAGAAAAAACATACAAAATCATGGTTGAGTACACTTTCTTGCTGAGCCATCTGCTCTAAATCGAAGATGCCGCTTCATCCTACTCCAGAAAACGCCTTTCTGGGGTCTTTCCCATTTAAACCTCAGCCCCTTCTGTGCTGCAGCAGTGCCAACACTTTGCTTGGAGGTTCCTGCCACACTTTTGTATCTGTGCTTCAAAACAAGTCACTCATTAGCAACCCTAAGTTGATCTCAGGGTTCCCATTTCAACTATAGACTCAGCTTGCCATTTTCCTCCTGTGAGGTGGTGGCGATGCTGATTATCTGGAGGGTTGGAGGTCTTCTCTCCAGTCATATTCCCCATAGGCCCCCTTTCAGACTGTTTGCCATCACTGCCCTAACACCCAGAGCCGACCCTCCCTTTGATGCTGGGACATGGTGGGTCCATCAGATCTTCCCCACTGCCCCCATTGGTGAGAAGGTGTCCCTCTTGTCAGCCCAAGAAAGCCTCGCCGGCAGCAGGGTTGTCTGGGTTTGTAGGTTCCTGGACATCATGACCCTCAGGTCAGCTCCATCACCTGGATGTTCAGGGAAAGAACAAGCTTTGCCCCTTCTCATTTTCGTCTCCGGATGCATTTGCCTTCCAGTTTCCTTTACCGTGTCACCCAGTCGGTTCTTTCATTGTGGATAGATGAACATCATGCCACCTTTGCCCCTCTGGCCAGAAAAATACATGCTCAAATATCCAACTGTCTCCTAGTCTGTCTCCTTCCAGAAGGCGGTGCTCGCCTGGCAGCTGCCCTTGTCTTTTCTCAGAGCTATTGTTTAGAGCTAAGAATGTTGGCAGGCACCAGCCTTGCATGTAGCGCTTGGAAAAGAACATATACAGTGAATTCTCAATCAGAATATTGAGGTGGGTCTCAGGGACTGATACCAGAGTGGCCAACTGGCTCCTCTGCTGTGCCAGCCTCAGGAAGCCCTGCAGCTCGTGAGTCAGTCCTCAGCTTCCTGTCGCTGGAAGCGGGGTGCTGGGCCCAACTTCACCTGGACTGCAAGTGAGAGGGCTCGGGCTGAGGGAAGGGTGGATCCCACATCCGCTTCCTTCTACAGTCTGAGCAATGCATCATTACACTGAGCAAAGGGACCCAGGAAACGCTAGCTCTGGGTGACAGGTTATGATGGTCGTTTTCTCATTGCTTTGGAGCTACTTGCTTTTTCTTGAAAATAATGTTCAAAGCTAAGAAATTGGCAGGCACCAAACATCACATGCAATGCTCAGAGAAGAAAATATACAGTGGATTTTCAATCAGAATATTGAGGTGATGGAAGCAACCTAGGTGTCCATCATCAGATGAATGGATAAAGAAACTGTGGTGCATGTATACAGTTTCATGATACTACTCAGCCATAAAAGGAACACACAGTTGAGTCAGTTCTAATGAGGTGGATGAACCTAGAGCCTATTATACAGAGTGAAGTAAGTCAGAAAGAGAAAAACAAGTATCATATTTTAATGCATATATATGGAATCTAGAAAGATGGTACTGAGGAACCTATTTGCAGGGCAGCAATGGAGATGCAGACCTGAAGAGCAGACTTGTGGACAGGACAGGGTGGGGCGGGGCGGGGCAGGAGGAAGAAGAGGGTGGGACAAATGGAGATTAGTGTGGAAGCATATACACCACCATGTGTAAAACAGACAGCCACTGGGAATTTGCTGTGTGACGCAGGGATCTCAACCCGGGGCTCTGTAACAACCTAGAGGGATGGGACGTTCAAGAGGGAAGGGGCATGTGTATTCCTATGGCTGACTCATGCTGATGGACGGCAGAGGCCAACGCAATGTTGCGAGGCAATTCTTCAATCAAAAATAAATAAGTTTTGGGGGGAAGAATATTGAGGTGACTCTCAGGGACTGATATACCTGTCTCTCTGGAGGTGATAAAAGCCTCTGCAGACATATACCTAACTCCATCTACGTGACCCTGAGTCCCAGGGAGACGAGTCTCCCTTGTGCTCCCCCTCCTCAGGGCATGCAGAGCCCAGCCTGCATCTCCTTCTTGAGCCTGACTCTCTCTGTTCTTCAGAGAGCAGGGAAGAAGGCAAATGAGCAGTATCCAGATGTTGACTGACGAAAGTATTTGCTGTGTCTTGGTGTGAGTTTTCCTATAAGACCTCCTTGGCCATCTTACATAGGAATCACTAGTTGTCAGAGGCTGTATGGGTCCTCAGAGCTTTCCTAGCCCCTTTTTAGTGGATAGATGGGACCCCTGGGTTGCAGAATTCTGCTGATGGCAGAATTCCAGAACTGGAGCTCCATCCCAGCTGTTAATAATAGTTAATAATCATGTGTAGCATAAATGAAGATCTGTTGTGTGCCAGGCAGTGTTGAAGGCTCATGTCACTTGTCATCTCTCATTTTTATTCTAACTCTGAAAGATACATAGTATTATTCTAAGATTTGTAGTTGAGGAAACTCAGGCCCAGGGAAAGGATGTGACTTGTATGTAGTGACACAGATGGAAAGAGGTCAGACTGGACTTGAGCTTCATCACTTCTGATTAAATGCAGTCATCTTTGAGTGAGCTATCTAGTCATGAGCCATCCAGGATTCCCCTACTAGCAGGAATACACACACTCACCCACACCCAAACACACACCTGATCCATATAGGGTCCCTGGGAGGTGGGGGAATTATTCCATAGACTGGGAAACTGCAATCAAGTCCTGCAGATATAATTCAAGAGCCCTTTCCACTCTTTAGCATCAGTAGATCTAAAGCTCTGATCTGGCCATAGAGTTAAAAAGGAAACAGTCTTCATTCCTTGAGTTTTCCTCCTCTGAGTCAATGAGTTAAATGCCACCAGAAGGCTGAGGTGAATGCCTTAACCCATGTTATCAGTCTGTTCCCTCTGGGGGTGGGGGGTGGCCTTCAGATGACCTTGAAGGCACGTTGCTGGATGCCCTTCAGAGTGTGGCTCTACTGCACTGGGTGGCCCCATGGAAGAGGAGACCAGGCAGATGTGTTCTACTGTTCAGTCCACTTAGGATGCTTGCCATCTGGGAGACAGTTATCCCAAGCCCCCATCACAAGCCCCATCAGAGACAGGTACAGTGGAGGTCCTCAGTGGTATGAGTTTCTAGGGCTGCTGTATTGAAGAAGCACAAACTTGGAGATGGAAAACCTCAGGAATGTGTTCTCTTACAGCTCTGCAGACCTGAAGTCTGAAAAGGAGGTGTCAGCAAGGTCTATTCTTTCTAGACAGTCTGCTAGAGTATATGTTCCATGGTTCCCCCTAGCCTGGTGGTTCTGCAGACCTTGGCATTACTTGGCATCCCTCCATCTTCACATGGCCTTCCCCTCTGGGTCTGTGTCCCCCTCTCCTTTCTCTTATAAAGACATCTGTCATCCATGGAATTCTCCAGGCAAGAATATTGCAGGAGTTGCCATTTCCTACTCCAGGGGATCTTCCCGACACAGGGATTGAACCTGGGTGTTCCACATTGCAGGCAGATTCTTTACCAGTTGAGTTACCCGGGAAGCCCATTGGATATAGAGCCCTCCCTAAATCTGGGGTGATCTCAGCCTGAGGTCCTTAATGAAACCAACAGTGACCTTGTTTCCAAACAAGGTCACATTTGCCTCCCTGGTACCCAAGTTAGGATTTGAACAGATCTATTTGGGAGACACTATTCAATCCACTAGGGCTTCCTAGGTGGCACAGTGGTAAAGAATCCACCTGCCAATGCAGGAGATGCAGGTTTGATCCCTGGGTCGGGAAGATCTGCTGGAGAAAGAAATGACAACTACTCCAGTATTCTTACCTGGGAAACCCCATGAACAGAAGAACCTGGTGGGCTACAGTCCATGGGGTTGCAAAGAGCCAGACACAACTGAGCGATTGAGCTCAGTAGCACAACAGCACATTGAGTCCACTCGATCAGTGTTCAGGTATTGTTTATCAACAGTCTGGGCAGCAGTGGAGGGTCTTGGGGTCAGAAGGAAGGGGGTGAGCCTTTCTGCCCCAGCCTCACTTACCAAGCACTCTCTTCTCAGGGGCTGAGTTTCAGCAGAAGAGAAAGGCTGAAGCCACAGCCCTGGAACAGGTTTCTAAAAAGAGCTGGTTTGCCGTCCATCTGCTTTCCAGGAAGCAGATGCGTGTTGTGCAGCAAGGCTGGTGTAGCCTTCCTGCTGCCCTGAGGCAGGGGGCTGGACTCCCTGACCTCCCAAAGCGCCCCCCCAGCCTTGGTGCACATCACTGTCTCTGACTCTGTGCATGCTTCCTTGGAGATGTCACCTTCGTCACCCTGCCTCCATCACCCATGTCCAGGGCTTGGCAGGACACATGCCTGGCCTGTGGGCAGGCTTGTCACTTTACTCGTTATACAGCATGTGAGCAGCGATTGGCATCTTGCCTGCTGTGGGTTCCCTGCCCCTGACCAGATGGCACACAAGGGAGCCCAGGGCTCCACTTTCCACAGTAAGCCAGGTGGCCAGCGTCCCTGGATCTAGAAACCAGAACCTTGACAGGTGAGGAGGAGGGGTACAGACGCGGTGGCTCCGTGAGCTCAGCAGGCCCGTTACTGGCTCCAACCAGCACTGAGCACTCTGCTCGCCTAACGCAGCACGGAGTCCATGCTGAGAGGAGCCTCTGAAAGGTTTTGGATCTAAGTTCCCTCAGGCACTGGTCTGCACATTTTGGTACCCACAGTACCCAAGGATGCATTTTACTCATTTAAATGCATTTCAGTTCAGTCACTCAGTCATGTCTGACTCTTTGCAACTCTATGGACTGCAGCATTCCAGGCCTCCCTGTCCATCGCCAACTCCAAGAGTTTGCTCAGACTCATGTCCATTGAGTCAGTGATGCCATCCAACCATCTCATCCTCTGTCATCCCCTTCTCCTCCCACCTTCAATCTTTCCCAGCATCAGGATATTTTCCAATGAGTCAGTTTTTCGCATCAGGTGACCAAAGTATTGGAGTTCCAGCTTCAGAATCAGTCCTTCCAATGAATATTCAGGACTGATTTCCTTTAGGATGGACTGGTTGGATCTCCTTGCTGTCCAAGGGACTCTCAAGAGTCTTCTCCAACACCACAGTTCAAAAGCATCAATTCCTTGGTTCTCAGCTTTCTTTATAGTCCAACTCTCTCATCCATACATGACCACTTGAAAAACCATAGCCTTGACTAGACGGACCTTTGTTGACAAAGTAATGTCTCTGCTTTTTAATAAGCTGTCTAGGTTGGTCATAGCTTTTCTTCCAAGGGACAAGCGTCTTTTAATTTTGTGGCTGCAGTCACCATCAAGAGTGATTTTGGAGCCCCCAAAAATAAAGTCCTCACTGTTTCCATTGTTTACCTATCTATTTACCATAAAGTGATGGGATTGGATGCCATGATCTTAGTTTTCTGAATGTTGAGATATAAGACAACTTTTTAACTCCTCTTTCACTTTCATCAAGAGCCTCTTTAGTTCTTCTTCGCTTTCTGCCATAAGGGTGATGTCATCTGCATATCTGAGGTTATTGATATTTCTCCTGGCCATCTTGATTCCAGCTTGTGCTTCATCCAGCCTGGCATTTCTCATTATGTACTCTGAATATAAGTTAAATAAGCAGGGTGACATTATACAGCCTTGACATATACTCCTGGCTCCTGATTTGGAGCCAGTCTGTTGTTCCATGTCCATTTCTAACTACGTTTGTGAATTAATAAACATTTCCTCTTTTGGGTCCGATTTATAGTAGGTCCCCAGTAAGTGAGCCTTGTTCTTCTGGGACTCTCCCTGCTCCTTGCTTGGGTCTGGGAGTGTGTTTGAAGGTGGATTGGCTTGAGCCCATTCGTCAGCCCTCTCAGAGTTACAGGGCTGCAAATTACCAGACTGAGAGCGGACAGAAATGAATACAGACCAGAATGAGAAGGAGGGTGCAGCTGAGCTCCATCTCAGGGATTAAAGAGGAAGAAAAAGCACAGCAGGAGGCTGTCCCCTACTCACGTTTGAATCACTCTGGTTCGTGAATAACTGCTCCCCCCAGTAGTCCTGAAACTCTGAGATTTCACCCAGTAGTTCATTGAATCACTCCAGATTGAATCACTCCATTGTTCTGCACTGATAGATTAGCTAAGAAATCTCTAGAACCCCAAGAGCTGGTGGAACTCTTGGGGTTCTGCTGGGCAGATCCCAAGAAAGCTAAGCATTGGAGGGTGTGCGCTCCCTGCCTTGCTGACCGTCTTGGTGGGGACAGAGCTATGGGGGACCATGGCAATGCTGAGACGTGGACAGAGTGCTGGGGAGAGGGGGGCCTGGCAGGGAGGGCTCCCGGAACCCAGGTCACCCCTGCAGACGCCCCCACAGGCTTGTTCCCGAGAGCACTGCCCGCGCTCACACGGAGGGCATTCCCTTTAGAGGAGCAGGACTTGGCTGCAGAGTGATGCTGAGGCTCTGGGCAAGCCTTCGGTAGCCCCTTCCTGCTGCCATCCAGAGAGGCACTGACGGGCTGCCCCCCACCCCCACACACAGGGCCCTCCCTGGAGATCCCACCACTGTCCACTGCCTTGGCTGCCCGGGCCCTTCCCACAGGCCCTAGCTACAGTGATAAGAAAACTCCAAACATTAAGGAAATCCAACCAGAAGGAAGACCTGAGCCTCTAACTCCAAACTTTCAAATACCTATGTAAGGCAGACAGACACACCACATACACATATACACACACATTTACATGTATATGCATGCATACACATTCATATGCATTCATGAGCACACACTCATATACATACTCACATGCTTGCACACATATACATGCATGCACAATTCATGCACACACACACATATATACTTACATATGCACACATGCAATTTACATCTCATTCTGTTCTAGAAAGTTTTCCAGGTGACAAAATTCTTGCAGAATGAGTGTGAGTAAACCCCTTGTGCCTCAAACTAGTGAAGTGAAGTGAAGTTGCTCAGTCGCTCCGACTCTTTGCAACCCCATGGATTGTAGCCTACCAAGCTCCTTTGTCCATGGGATTTTCCAGGCAATACTACTGGAGTGGATTGCCATTTCCTTTTCCAGGGGATCTTCCCGACCCAGGGATCGAACCCGGGTCTTCCACATTGTAACCAGACGCTTTCCGTCTGAGCCACCAGGGAAGTGCCTCAAAAGCAGGCCCTAAATGGCATGAGAATGTCCTAGTGTGAGTGAGGGCAGTTGGGGGCACTCAGTGAGGTCACGCAGCAGAGCACTGGAATCTGAGGGCCTGAGGGCAGTTGGGGGCACTCAGTGAGGTCACGCAGCAGAGCACTGGAATCTGAGGGCCTGAGGGCAGTTGGGGGCACTCAGTGAGGTCACGCAGCAGAGCACTGGAATCTGAGGGCCTGAGGGCAGTTGGGGGCACTCAGTGAGGTCACGCAGCAGAGCACTGGAATCTGAGGGCCTGAGGGCAGTTGGGGGCACTCAGTGAGGTCACGCAGCAGAGCACTGGAATCTGAGGGCCTGAGGGCAGTTGGGGGCACTCAGTGAGGTCACGCAGCAGAGCACTGGAATCTGAGGGCCTGAGGGCAGTTGGGGGCACTCAGTGAGGTCACGCAGCAGAGCACTGGAATCTGAGGGCCTGAAAAGGCAGCTCTTATTTGGGTGGGAGCAGGGGCAGCTCTGGAAATACTTGGCTGCTCAAGTGAAAAAATCACTGTCAAAAATAATAGTAGATGCATATTTGTAATCATCTAATTCATCATTAGCATCTGTAGGATGGAGTAGGGAGGGAGTATATTCATTTTGGAAAACTATTCAGAAAAGCCCAGACACGGGTCAGGGGGAAAAGATGGCAGTCTAGGGACCAGCATCCGGCTTCCCCACCTTCACCTCCAGCCCAGACTGCGCTGTGCCAGCCCCAGACGTGGTCCAGGTGGGCTACCTGCGCCTCCTCCAGTGGCTGACCTCACCCAGGAAGAAAAAGTTAGCATTCTGGGCTGAGTGGGGTCATGTGGCTGTAGCACCTCTCCCTGCAGGCAATGGAGGGAGCAAGGTCAACAGCAGTGAGACCCCCAAGCCCACTGCTCCGCCCCGGGAGCCCCAGAGGTGCACCCTTGGCCCATGATATCCATAGGGGTTGGCTTTCCCTGGCATTTCTGAGGAGGGGGCGCCTGTCTGTGCTGAAGCTGGGGTACAGGTTGGACAGCATCCGTGACTCCCCAGAGCCCAGTCTGGCAGGACCTTCACATGAATGTCGAGGCGGTCTGAGCACTAGTTGGAGAAGAATTTCCAGACGCAGAGCATTTCAGAAGGGAGGGAGTTTATTAAGAACAAAGAGCAGAGATAACATGGGCACTGCGAGTGCAGCGGGCTGATCTCCGGACCGATCAGGGAGAGTCAACCGTTTTTGTGAATTAATAGCTCACTTTTATAGCCTCAAGACAAAGAAAATTCCTGCTGGAAGGTGATTGGTTGGGGCACTGTTGGGCTTCCCAGATGGCACTAGTGGTAAGGAACCTGCCTGCCAATGCAGGAGATATAAGAGACGCAGGTTCAATCCCTAACCCGGGAGCCCCAGAGGTGCACCCTTGGCCCATGATATCCATAGGGGTTGGCTTTCCCTGGCATTTCTGAGGAGGGGGCGCCTGTCTGTGCTGAAGCTGGGGTACAGGTTGGACAGCATCCGTGACTCCCCAGAGCCCAGTCTGGCAGGACCTTCACATGAATGTCGAGGCGGTCTGAGCACTAGTTGGAGAAGAATTTCCAGACGCAGAGCATTTCAGAAGGGAGGGAGTTTATTAAGAACAAAGAGCAGAGATAACATGGGCACTGCGAGTGCAGCGGGCTGATCTCCGGACCGATCAGGGAGAGTCAACCGTTTTTGTGAATTAATAGCTCATTTTTATAGCCTCAAGACAAAGAAAATTCCTGCTGGAAGGTGATTGGTTGGGGCACTATTGGGCTTCCCAGATGGCACTAGTGGTAAGGAACCTGCCTGCCAATGCAGGAGATATAAGAGACGCAGGTTCAATCCCTAGGTCGGGAAGATCCCCTGGAGGAGGGCACGGCAACCCACTCCAGTATTCTTGCCTGGAGAATCCCATGGACAGAGGAGCCTGGCGGGCTACAGTCAGAGGGGTCGCACAGAGTCAGACAGGACTGAAGTGACTTGGGCGTGCGCATGCGCACACTACAGGGTGTTCACTAAAGCAGGCGTCTTTGCTTAACTGGGAGTTAGGGAGCTGGTTAGCGGTGATCAGGGGCTTTGGGCACAAAAGCGGTCAGTCAGCTTCGAAGGTGACCTTGGTTCTGGGCTCCCCTTCTGTGGCCTCCGTACAAGGCCTGCCACCTGTGGCCCTGGAGCAGGACTCAGCAGCGACCTTTGCGGCCAAGGGGGGCTTCTGCCTGATGGTGAGGATTGTCACCCCAGCCCCCACTTCCTATTCATCCGAGGCCCCGCCCTCTCCCCTCTCCCTGTGAAGGGCTCAGGGCTGGCCTGCATCCCACAGCATTCCGCAAAAAGGGGTCCCTGCCTGCCTGACCTTTTCCTGCAATTTTCTTCCTTCTGGCAGCAAGCTCACCTTTCCCTGTCTCGCTCTTCTGCTTAAAGGGCAGCTGGGGACAAGAGCAGCGACGACCCGGGGGAGCTGTAAGCAAGGACGCTGGGCCTCCGGCCCTTGATGGTCCTTCCTCCTTCTGTCTGGGCACCGGAGGCGCATTTACACAGAGGAAGGAGGAGGGGGTGACTGACTGCATTCAGGGGACCCCTGGTTACCAGGGCTCTGGGAATTCTAGGTAAGGGGCAGGTCATACCCCATGGTAGTACTAATACACACCTTGCATTTACAAACATGAGCTCATTTGATCACTCATTCATAGAGTCCCCTAAACCAGCAGTCCCAACCTCCAGCATCTACTGCCTGATGATCTGAGGTGGAGCTGATGTTATAATAATAGAAATAAAGTGCACAATAAATGTAATGCTCTTGAATCATCCCCAAACCATCCCTCACCCTTCCTGTTCCATGGAAAAATTATCTTCCATGAAACCAGTCCCAGGTGCTGAAAAGGCTGGGGACCCCTGCCCTGAGCACTTACCTGGGATCCAGGCTCTGAGCTGGGTATGAAGGAGACATGAAGTGCAGTCTCTTGCTTCCTGTGTGGCACAGCAGTGGAATGAGCTGCTTTTGAAGTCAGCCTTTTCTGGGTTCAAATCCTGACTCCACCAGGAGTTCCTGTGTTCCTTAGGAAGTAGCTTCGTGTCTCTGATGTTCTACTTCTTCACCTGTAAAATGTGAATGGAAACAGCACATCGTAGGCGGACCTCCTGGTTAGTATCTTTGTTGTTGTTCAGTTGCTAAGCCATGTCTGACTCTTGCGACCCCATGGACTGCAGCACGCCAGGCTTCCCTGACCTTCACTATCTCCCAGAGCTTGCTCAAACTCATGTCCATTGAGCTGGCAATGCCATCCAACCATCTCATCCTCCATCATCCCCTTCTCCTCCTGCCCTCAATCTTGCCCAGCATCAGAGTCTTTTCCAATGAATTGGCTCTTTACATCAGGTGGCCAGAGTATTGGAGCTTCAACATTAGTTCTTCCAGTGAATATTCAAGGTTGATCTCCTTTAGGATGGACTGGTTGGATCTCCTTGCAGTCCAAAGGACTCTCAAGAGTCTTCTCCAACACCACAGTTCAAAAGCATCAGTTCTTTGGTGTTCAGCCTTCTCTATGGTCCAGCTCTACTGGATTGTTTGGAGGGGACTGATGAGTATGAATCCTTCTGTGTCCCTAGGAGCTGCCCTATTCAGCTACTTCTGAGGTCTCTGCATGGTCAGAGGGCCACACGTGCACTGTCTGTGTGCTGCAAGTGGCAGCTCCCTTGGACACCTCCAAGGAAATGACACTAGTTTATATCAGCCTTTGGCTGCATCAGAGTGATTCCTGAGTCCATCCTCTTCTTTTCTGTATGCAAATACTTTTTTGATAGAAAATTATCATGAATGTCGCTTATGTCAGCCCTGAGACTGAGGCTGAATTTCTCTCAAGATGGGAAAAGGAGCCCAGTCTCCTGCACCTGGTGCCACCTGGCACATGACCAGCGCTCAGCCACCCAGGCCTCTATGCCAGGTGGTCACATTACAGAGTGCTGGTCACACAGCGTGGTGGGGTGACAGAGAGCTTGGCCAATCACACATTCTCAGGATGCAGGTTCTCCTTCTGTAACTGAAGGACACTCCCTCCCCTGCTGCAGACGGTTACGGTTACCTAGAAATTCTCACCTCCTCCCACAGGGCACAGTTTGTTCCAGAAGCATCGGTTCCCACCCCAGTCTCTTCCATCAGACTGTGAGCTCCTGGATTCCAATTTCAGCAAAAATGCAGCAGGAACAAAATCACAGAAGACAAACTTCTGTCATTTAGCAGACTTTTTTTTGGCAAGTCTTGTGTGGTTTGATTAATAACATTCCATCGTGCATTATGAAAAATAAGATTTGGAAACACGCCATCAGCAGGATTTGGAGGGAGGGTGAAGAGAGGGGTCGCAGACTGCCCCCAGGTCTCTCCTCTATCCGTCCCAGGCGGAGAGCAAGGCCTTCCCAGGGCTACCCTTGTGCCCTTCTCCTTTCTCTCCGCAACTGGCCCTCAGTCATCTCTCCGCCATCAGATTCTGCACTCCAGGAAGCACCCAGCAAGCACATTGGCACAGAAGTGCCGGTGACTAAGGAATGCTTCCTTTTCCAGATGAATTTGCATATTTTAATTGAAGGCAGATGCCTTGAGTTAATTCAGTGTTGCAAACTTGGGCTGAGCATTTAGTATGCTCAAAGGAAGATTCTGCAAGCTCAATGGGGTGGGCAGGGGCAGCTTTATGGGGGAGGTGACATTTGGGTTCTGTATGGATTTTACAAGGGTGACTTGGGGAGCAGCCAGACCCCATCCAAGTTAGATTAATCTGAGAAGCACAGGAATGCAGAGGCTGGGAGTATGGTATGTAGAGAAGGGACTGGAATGTCTTGTGAACTGTGCAAGGAGGTGTGAATTTCATCTCGAAGGCAACAAAGGATCCCTGGTGAGTTTTGAAAGGGGTTAGTGTGGTCACACCTGTGTCCTGGAGAATGCAAATCTGTTGGTAGTGCTGGAGAGAACTTGGAAAGGGCAGGGCTTGGCGACACAGTGACCACTTGGCTCAAGGAGTGAATGTCTAATTATGAGCTCTGAGATGCCAGCAAGCTGGTAATGGAGTTACGTGGGGGTGTTGAGGTTCAGAACCACAGCCCAGAGGCAGGCTCTGACAAGCCAGGCCACTCCACCGGGCTCCTGCTCACATGGCAGCCCACGGCTTGGAGCCTGGCCGTTGGAGTTGTCCCTGTGGTCCCTCTTCCAGAGGCTCATTAAGGCTTTCCTTGGAAATCAGTGTCTGGAAACCATTGGCTCCCTTTCAGCCTCCCTCCCACCCCAGGCATCCCTGGGAGGGTGCCTCGATCAGGGCCTCCCCCACCAACCTCCTGCAGGCCTTTCTTGAGAAGTCAGAAGCAGCAGCTCTATAATCAGGCCAGCCCTTTGGTGGCTCAGCATTTCTCAAGGTAGGAGTTGGTAAGAAGAAAACACCAGAACAGGAAACGTTAGTTCAGCCTGTGCTATAAGATCCTCCCAAAAGGACAACAAAAACGGAGAGCTAAAAATAGCACCTCTGGGCTTGTTCAGGTTCTGCTTTTAAGACTGAGCGCCAAGCTGGCAAGCAGGTTAACCCTTTGGGAGCCTCATGTGCGGAGATGTTTCAGTAGGGCCTGTTTGAGGATGTGGCCAGGACAACTGAGAGTGTGGACGTAAGTGGAGACAGGCATCTTGTTAATGTGACAGATGCTAATTGGGATCATCCGTTGTGTGTAGGTAATCAGTGAAATCCATTCAGAACAGGGTTGTAATGCTATAGTGGAGTGACAACTGCTGCAAAATCAGGCAGGCCCAGGTTCAAATCCCAGCTCCACTACCTGTTCACTGGGTGACTTGGGCAGTGTCTGCATTGCTGGAAGCCTCTCTTTCCCAGTCTGTAAAATGGGAACAGTAAATCAGCCTTCTCTATGGTCCAGCTCTACTGGATTGTTTGGAGGGGACTGATGAGTATGAATCCTTCTGTGTCCCTAGGAGCTGCCCTATTCAGCTACTTCTGAGGTCTCTGCATGGTCAGAGGGCCACACGTGCACTGTCTGTGTGCTGCAAGTGGCAGCTCCCTTGGACACCTCCAAGGAAATGACACTAGTTTATATCAGCCTTTGGCTGCATCAGAGTGATTCCTGAGTCCATCCTCTTCTTTTCTGTATGCAAATACTTTTTTGATAGAAAATTATCATGAATGTCGCTTATGTCAGCCCTGAGACTGAGGCTGAATTTCTCTCAAGATGGGAAAAGGAGCCCAGTCTCCTGCACCTGGTGCCACCTGGCACATGACCAGCGCTCAGCCACCCAGGCCTCTATGCCAGGTGGTCACATTACAGAGTGCTGGTCACACAGCGTGGTGGGGTGACAGAGAGCTTGGCCAATCACACATTCTCAGGATGCAGGTTCTCCTTCTGTAACTGAAGGACACTCCCTCCCCTGCTGCAGACGGTTACGGTTACCTAGAAATTCTCACCTCCTCCCACAGGGCACAGTTTGTTCCAGAAGCATCGGTTCCCACCCCAGTCTCTTCCATCAGACTGTGAGCTCCTGGATTCCAATTTCAGCAAAAATGCAGCAGGAACAAAATCACAGAAGACAAACTTCTGTCATTTAGCAGACTTTTTTTTGGCAAGTCTTGTGTGGTTTGATTAATAACATTCCATCGTGCATTATGAAAAATAAGATTTGGAAACACGCCATCAGCAGGATTTGGAGGGAGGGTGAAGAGAGGGGTCGCAGACTGCCCCCAGGTCTCTCCTCTATCCGTCCCAGGCGGAGAGCAAGGCCTTCCCAGGGCTACCCTTGTGCCCTTCTCCTTTCTCTCTGCAACTGGCCCTCAGTCATCTCTCCGCCATCAGATTCTGCACTCCAGGAAGCACCCAGCAAGCACATTGGCACAGAAGTGCCGGTGACTAAGGAATGCTTCCTTTTCCAGATGAATTTGCATATTTTAATTGAAGGCAGATGCCTTGAGTTAATTCAGTGTTGCAAACTTGGGCTGAGCATTTAGTATGCTCAAAGGAAGATTCTGCAAGCTCAATGGGGTGGGCAGGGGCAGCTTTATGGGGGAGGTGACATTTGGGTTCTGTATGGATTTTACAAGGGTGACTTGGGGAGCAGCCAGACCCCATCCAAGTTAGATTAATCTGAGAAGCACAGGAATGCAGAGGCTGGGAGTATGGTATGTAGAGAAGGGACTGGAATGTCTTGTGAACTGTGCAAGGAGGTGTGAATTTCATCTCGAAGGCAACAAAGGATCCCTGGTGAGTTTTGAAAGGGGTTAGTGTGGTCACACCTGTGTCCTGGAGAATGCAAATCTGTTGGTAGTGCTGGAGAGAACTTGGAAAGGGCAGGGCTTGGCGACACAGTGACCACTTGGCTCAAGGAGTGAATGTCTAATTATGAGCTCTGAGATGCCAGCAAGCTGGTAATGGAGTTACGTGGGGGTGTTGAGGTTCAGAACCACAGCCCAGAGGCAGGCTCTGACAAGCCAGGCCACTCCACCGGGCTCCTGCTCACATGGCAGCCCACGGCTTGGAGCCTGGCCGTTGGAGTTGTCCCTGTGGTCCCTCTTCCAGAGGCTCATTAAGGCTTTCCTTGGAAATCAGTGTCTGGAAACCATTGGCTCCCTTTCAGCCTCCCTCCCACCCCAGGCATCCCTGGGAGGGTGCCTCGATCAGGGCCTCCCCCACCAACCTCCTGCAGGCCTTTCTTGAGAAGTCAGAAGCAGCAGCTCTATAATCAGGCCAGCCCTTTGGTGGCTCAGCATTTCTCAAGGTAGGAGTTGGTAAGAAGAAAACACCAGAACAGGAAACGTTAGTTCAGCCTGTGCTACAAGATCCTCCCAAAAGGACAACAAAAACAGAGAGCTAAAAATAGCACCCCTGGGCTTGTTCAGGTTCTGCTTTTAAGACTGAGCGCCAAGCTGGCGAGCAGGTTAACCCTTTGGGAGCCTCATGTGTGGAGATGTTTCAGTAGGGCCTGTTTGAGGATGTGGCCAGGACAACTGAGGGTGTGGACGTAAGTGGAGAAGGGCATCTTGTTAATGTGACAGATGCTAATTGGGATTATCCGTTGTGTGTAGGTAATCAGTGAAATCCATTCAGAACAGGGTTGTAATGCTGTAGTGGAGTGACAACTGCTGCAAAATCAGGCAGGCCCAGGTTCAAATCCCAGCTCCACTACCTGTTCACTGGGTGACTTGGGCAGTGTCTGCATTGCTGGAAGCCTCTCTTTCCCAGTCTGTAAAATGGGAACAGTAAAAACCCTTGCACTTGACTATTGTGAAGACTGAATGAATCATGTAATTCACTACCAGGTGCAAGGTGAGGGCTATGCCTAGGCTTGTTCTTTTGTTTCTTTGGCACCTGGTGGCATGTAGGATCTTAGTTCCCTGACCAGGGGTTGGACTCATGACCCCTGCATTGAAAGCACCCAGTCTTAATCAATGGATGCCAGGGAAGTCCCTAGACTTGTTCCTTTAAGTAGTATATTTTTTTTTAAAGTTTTTTTTAATCAGCCAGGCATTGTTCTAAGTTTTTGCATTTTCCATGGAATATCTTATTACCCTTAGGGTAATCTTATGAAGTAGATAATCCATTTAATTTCATCAAATTTTATAAATTTTATCGACGAGATGAATGAATCTTAGGGATCTGTTAACTCTGAGTTTACTAATGACTGGAGACCTGTTAATTTCTCCAACTGGGCTGACCTTGCAGCTGTTCAAGCCACAGGTCCTGCCTTTGACAGTCTGCTGAGAAACTGGCCTTCAGTAGCTGAGCCCCGTGGATGAGGCCTACGAGGCACACACCTAATTCTAATCTCTGCCTTCAGATCTCTAACATCCTACCCATCCCTGCCCCTGTTCACCAAAGCTTAAAAGTCAGTTGGGTGGGGACTTCCCTGATGTTTCAGTGAGTAAGAATCTGTTCTGCATTGCAAAGGATGCAGGTTCAGTCCCTGGTCAGGGAACTAAGATCACACATGCCTTGGAGCAACTAAGCCTGGGCATCACAACTGCTAAGCCTGTGTACCACAACGAAAGATCCTGCATGCTGCAACTAAGACTCGATGTAGCCTTAAAAAAAAATCACAAAATCAATACACAGAAATACAAAATCAATACACAGGAATCACTTGCATTTCTATATACTAACAATGAAAAATCAGAAAGAGAAATTAAGGAATCAATCTCATTCACCATTGCAACAAAAAGAATTAAATATCTAGGAATGAACTTACCTAAGGAGACAAAAGAATTGTACACAGAAAATTATAAGACACTAATGAAAGAAATCAAAGATGACATAAGCAGATGGAGAGATATTGCATGTTCCTGGGTAGGAAGAATCAATATTGTGAAAGTGACTATACTACCAAATGCAATCTACAGATTCAAGGCAATCCCTATCAAATTACCAACGACATTTTTCACAGAACGAGAACAAAAAATTTCACAATTCACATGGAAACACAAAAGACCCCAAATAGCCAAAGCAGTCTTGAGAAAGAAGAATGGAGCTAGAGGAATCAACCTTCCTGACTTCAGATTATACTACAAAGCTACGGTCATCAAGAAACAGTATGGTACTGGCACAAAAACAGAAATATAGACCAATGGAACAAGATAGAAAGCCCAGAAACGAACCCAGGCACCTATGGGTACCTTATTTTTGACAAAGGAGGCAAGAATATACAATGGGGCAAAGACAGCCTCTTCAATAAATGGTGCTGGGAAAACTGGACAGCTCCATGTAAAAGGATGAAATTAGAACGCTTCCTAACACCATACACAAAGATAAAATGAATTCAAGACCTAAATGTAAGACCAGAAACATAAAACTTAGAAGAAAACATAGGCAGAACATTTGACATAAAGCAACATCCTCTATGACCCACCTCCTACAGTAATGGAAATAAAAACAAAAGTAAACAAGTGGGACCTGATTAAACTTAAAAGCTTTTGCACAGCAAAGGAAACTATACGCAAGGTGAACAGACAACCCTCAGAATGGGAGAAAATAATAGCAAATGGAACAACTGACACAGGATTAATTTCCAAAGTATATAAGCATCACATACAACTCAATACCAGAAAAACAAACAACCCAATCAAAATGTGGGGAAAAGACATAAACAGACATTTCTCCAAAGAAGACATACAAATGGCTAACAAACACACGAAAAGATGCTCAACAGTGCTCATTATTAGAGATGCTTCATCACTCATATTAGAGAAATGCAAATCAAAACTACAATAAGATATCTATCACCTCACACCGCTCAGAATGGCCATCATCAAAAAGTCTATAAACAATAAGTGCTGGAGAGGGTGTGGAGAAAAAGGAACACTCTTGCACTGTTGGTGGGAATATAAATAGATACAGCCACCATGGAAAACAGTATGGGGATTCCTTAAAAAACTGGTAATAAAACCATCGTATGACCCAGCAATCCCACTCCTAGGCACAGACCCTGAGGAAACCAAAATTGAAAGAGACACATGTATCCCACTGTTCATTGCAGCACTGTTTACAATAGCTGGAACATAGAAGCAACCTAGATGTCCATCGACAGATGCATGGATAAAGAAGTTTTGGTACATATACATAATGGAATATTAGTCATAAAGAGGAACACATCTGAATCAGTCCAATGAGGTGGATGAACCTAGAAGCTCTGATACAGAGTGAAGTATGTCAGAAAGAGAAATAAAAGTATTGTATTTAAGGCATATATACAGAATCTATAAAAATGGCACTGAAGAATTTATTTACAGGGCAGCAACAGAGAAACAGACATAGAGAACAGACTTCTGGACACGGGGAGAGGGGAGGAGAGGGTGAGATGTATGGAAAGAGTAACTTGGAAACTTCCATTACCATATGTAAAATAGATAGCCAATAGGAATTGGCTGTATGGCTCAGGAAACTCAAACTGGGGCTCTGGGGCTCTACCTAGAGGGGTGGGATGGGGAGGGAGATGGGAGTGAGTTTCAAAGGGAGGGGATATATATATATCTATGGCTGATTCATGTTGAGGTTTGACAGAAAACAACAAAATTTTATAAAGCAATTATTCTTCAATAAAAAAATAAAATCATTTGGTTGAATTCACATCTCTATTCCAGTTTTTCTACAAGGAGATAAATGGAGTGGGCTTGATCATTCGGTTGAGTTTCCACAAATATGTGACCAGCCTTTTCCATATAGCCCCTGCCTCCTGCAATAACTTAGAATCTGTGTGCTCAAACCCCTTTATAGCTCTTTTTAAAAACCTTATTTCTTTTTTAAAACAATGTTATTGAGGGACAATTTACACACCATAAAATTTACTCATTTTACATGCAGTTTACAGAGTTGTCCAACCTTCACCACAGTCTAGTATGAAAATGTCTACAACTCCCTTGCTATTTCTATTTAAAAGTGAATAAAAAGTTATATTACTGGTCCTGTTGAGCCAGTGACTGGAAAGTTTTAAAAAGAGGAAGCTCTCTATTAGAGTCTGGAAGCTTCCCTGGCTGGTCAGGGAAGGTAGGAAGAAGGCAGCTCAGAACCTGGGAAGCTTCTCATAGGTGACAGTCACAGGTGGAACTCGAGGAAGAGAGAGGACCAGGCACCCTTGATTCTGCCCGTGGGAGGCCCAGGTGTTGGGCACTCTCAGCACCCCTGGTGGGACCACACCCTCAGTGCTGGGCAGAACCTCCGGGAGGACGCAAAGAACCCTCAGCGGGTTGACCTCATGAATCCCTCTGGATTCATGGAAAGGAAAAGGCCAGCCCAAGTCTAGATTTCAGAGGGGAGTCAGTTCTGTGCCAGAGGTCCAGGGCCATGGGATGTTTTCTAGGTCTTCAGAGGAGAGATGGGCCAGTGGGGAGAACCAGCAGAGACCAGGTTCCCATCCTGGCTTCCCAGTGACCAGCCCTAAGCCTCGGTACCCTCCTCTCAAAATTGGTGAAAATACTTGCTCCTGTCTGACATTGTTGTGACATGAAATGAGAGGTGCACACAAACAGTCTAGGATGTAATGAGGGCTCAATAAATAGCAGCTTTCTAATTATTATTAATAACAAAGCAGCTTCTTTGAGATGCAAACCTTGAACACGCTGTGGAGGCATAGCTGGTTCCTTGGGGGACAGGGGTGGGGTGCATAATGCTGCAGCTTCAAGGCCATGTTCTTCTATTTAACCGTGTTTGTCTGGCTCTGGGCAGGTTGCTTGACTTCTCTGAGCCTCAGTTTCCTTATCTGTAAAGTGGGCCTAAGGATGTGCTTGCCATTTTGGGTTGGGGGGAGGATCAGATGAGACAGCGCCTGTAGAACTCAGGCACAGCTTGGCACCTGCCCAGAGTCCTAGCAGGGCTCCTTACTCTTCTCTGTGGATGGAAGCCTTGAGTTCCTCAATTCACATCAAAATCAACATCTCAGTGAATGGGCGAACCATTGAAAGATGCTATTAAGGACCTGATGAGACTCCAGATGCAATTCTGAGGAGCCTCTGCTTTGCTTGTTCACACCATGAATGTAAATACTGTGTGTGGTGGGGAGAGGAAGCTGGCGCTTAAATAGGAAAAGACTGAGGATCAGTCCTGCTGATGACACCCTGGGCATGTGTGTTTGTGTGTAATAATGCCCCCTGGTGTGCCCCATCATGACTAGATCACCATGGTCACACCAGGCTATAGGCAGAGGTCCATCTGCAATGCAGGAGACCTGGGCTCAGTCTCTGGGTTGGGAAGATCCTGGAAAAGGGAAAAGCTACCCACTCCACTCATGTGTTTGTGTGTAATAATGCCCCCTGGTGTGCCCCATCATGACTAGATCACCATGGTCACACCAGGCTATAGGCAGAGGTCCATCTGCAATGCAGGAGACCTGGGCTCAGTCTCTGGGTTGGGAAGATCCTGGAAAAGGGAAAAGCTACCCACTCCACTCTTCTGGCCTGGAGAATTCCATGGACTGCATAGTCTATGGAGTCACAAAGAGTCGGACATGACTGAGCAACTTTCACTTCACTCCTTTACCGCTGAGCCAGTGGGGAAGCCCCTCGCAGCTCTCTGCTCCAGGGCAGAACTCATCCACCCCTCCCTCCACTTCCCGTGTGGTTTGCATACAGGTTGAGGTGGGGTCCTCTCAACTCAGCCCGCCAGTGCCGTCGTGCCCACCACTCAGGCCCCTGGCCACATGCCCTGCACCCTTGAGGGAAGAGTGAGAGGACTCAGGGTGGTAAGCTGGCAGGGGATGTCACTGTGGTATTCGCTGGTTTCTGTTTTTCTTAATACAGATATGGGAGACTTCTCACACATGGGTGGTAGGGAAACCTACAAGCCTAGCGNTGAGGGAAGAGTGAGAGGACTCAGGGTGGTAAGCTGGCAGGGGATGTCACTGTGGTATTCGCTGGTTTCTGTTTTTCTTTCTTAATAAAGATACGGGAGACTTCTCACACATGGGTGGTAGGGAAACCTACACGCCTAGCGTGTAGTTAAAGCATTAACCCAGGGTCCATGTCAGCAGCTGAGTCATTAAATAACTCGTTAAGCCTTGCCTTACTGCAAGAGGGCCACGTGCAGCAATTGGGACCTGCTTTCTAGACGTGGGATTGATGTAGACTATTTTTACTTTGCAGCCTGTTGACTGGTTGAAACTAGTGACTCCAGGCTCCAGCTGCCTCCTAAGGCTACCCAGCCTGGGGGCATCAAGGGGTGCAGGCATGCCCAAGCGTCAGGGTAGAGATTCTGGAGGCTATCTGTGGACTTCCTAATTGGCATGCTTTGAAAGGCAAACTTCAAACTTCGCAGTCTTCTTGCAGCCACGAATTAGACTCTCTCTGCTCAGCGAATCACATCTGAGATTTACTAACCCCTTGAGCCCAGCCCACAACTCAGCCCGCCAGTGCCGTCGTGCCCACCACTCAGGCCCCTGGCCACATGCCCTGCACCCTTGAGGGAAGAGTGAGAGGACTCAGGGTGGTAAGCTGGCAGGGGATGTCACTGTGGTATTCGCTGGTTTCTGTTTTTCTTAATACAGATATGGGAGACTTCTCACACATGGGTGGTAGGGAAACCTACAAGCCTAGCGTGTAGTTAAAGCATTAACCCAGGGTCCATGTCAGCAGCTGAGTCATTAAATAACTCGTTAAGCCTTGCTTTACTGCAAGAGGGCCACGTGCAGCATTGGGGACCCGCTTTCTAGACGTGGGATTGATGTAGACTATTTTTACTTTGCAGCCTGTTGACCGGTTGAAACTAGTGACTCCAGGCTCAGGCTGCCTCCTAAGGCTACCCAGCCTGGGGGCATCAAGGGGTGCAGGCATGCCCGAACATCAGGGTAGAGATTCAGGAGGCTATTTGTGGACTTCCTAATTGGCATGCTTTGAAAGGCAAACTTCAAACTTCGCTGTCTTCTTGCAGCCACGAATTAGACTCTCTCTGCTCAGCGAATCACATCTGAGATTTACTAACCCCTTGAGCCCAGCCCATGGTGGCTCAGCATTTCTCAAGGTAGGAGTTGGTAAGAAGAAAACACCAGAACAGGAAACGTTAGTTCAGCCTGTGCTATAAGATCCTCCCAAAAGGACAACAAAAACGGAGAGCTAAAAATAGCACCTCTGGGCTTGTTCAGGTTCTGCTTTTAAGACTGAGCGCCAAGCTGGCAAGCAGGTTAACCCTTTGGGAGCCTCATGTGCGGAGATGTTTCAGTAGGGCCTGTTTGAGGATGTGGCCAGGACAACTGAGAGTGTGGACGTAAGTGGAGACAGGCATCTTGTTAATGTGACAGATGCTAATTGGGATCATCCGTTGTGTGTAGGTAATCAGTGAAATCCATTCAGAACAGGGTTGTAATGCTATAGTGGAGTGACAACTGCTGCAAAATCAGGCAGGCCCAGGTTCAAATCCCAGCTCCACTACCTGTTCACTGGGTGACTTGGGCAGTGTCTGCATTGCTGGAAGCCTCTCTTTCCCAGTCTGTAAAATGGGAACAGTAAGAACCCTTGCACTTGATTATTGTGAAGACTGAATGAATCATGTAATTCACTACCAGGTGCAAGGTGAGCACTATGCCTAGGCTTGTTCCTTTGTTTCTTCGGCACCTGGTGGCATGTAGGATCTTAGTTCTCTGACCAGGGGTTGGACTCATGACCCCTGCATTGAAAGCACCCGGTCTTAATCAATGGATGCCAGGGAAGTCCCTAGATTTGTTCCTTTAAGTAGTATATTTAAAAAAAATTTTTTTTTTAATCAGCCAGGCATTGTTCTAAGTTTTTGCATTTTCCATGGAATATCTTATTACCCTTAGGGTAATCTTATGAAGTAGATAATCCATTTAATTTCATCAAATTTTATAAATTTTATCGACAAGATGAATGAATCTTAGGGATCTGTTTACTCTGAGTTTACTAATGACTGGAGACCTGTTAATTTCTCCAATTGGGCTGACCTTGCAGCTGTTCAAGCCACAGGTCCTGCCTTCGACAGTCTGCTGACAAACTGGCCTTCAGTAGCTGAGCCCCGTGGATGAGCCCTACCAGGCACACACCTAATTCTAAACTCTGCTTTCAGATCTCTAACATCCTACCCATCCCTGCCCTTGTTCACCAGAGCTTAAAAGTCAGTTGGGTGGGGACTTCCCTGATGTTTCAGTGAGTAAGAATCTGTCCTGCATTGCAAAGGATGCAGGTTCAGTCCCTGGTCAGGGAACTAAGATCGCACATGCCTTGGAGCAACTAAGCCTGGGCATCACAACTACTGAGCCTGTGCACCACAACGAAAGATCCTGCACACTGCAACTAAGACTCGATGTAGCCTTAAAAAAAAAAATCACAAAATAAAAATCAACACACAGAAATACAAAATCAATACACAGGATTCACTTGTATTTCTATATACTAACAATGAAAAATCAGAAAGAGAAATTAAGGAATCAATCTCATTCACCATTGCAACAAAAAGAATTAAATATCTAGGAATAAACTTACCTAAGGAGACAAAAGAACTGTACACAGAAAATTATAAGACACTAATGAAAGAAATCAAAGATGACATAAATAGATGGAGAGATATTGCATGTTCCTGGGTAGGAAGAATCAATATTGTGAAGGTGACTATACTACCAAATGCAATCTACAGATTCAAGGCAATCCCTATCAAATTACCAACAACATTTTTCACAGAACTGGAACAAAAAATTTCACAATTCACATGGAAACACAAAAGACCCCGAATAGCCAAAGCAGTCTTGAGAAAGAAGAATGGAGCTGGAGGAATCAACCTTCCTGACTTCAGATTATACTACAAAGCTACGGTCATCAAGACAGTATGGTACTGGCACAAAAACAGAAATATAGACCAATGGAACAAGATAGAAAGCCCAGAAATAAACCCAGGCACCTATGGGTACCTTATTTTTGACAAAGGAGGCAAGAATATACAATGGGGCAAAGACAGCCTCTTCAATAAATGGTGCTGGGAAAACTGGAGAGCTCCATGTAAAAGGATGAAATTAGAATGCTTCCTAACACCATACACAAAGATAAAATGGATTCAAGACCTAAATGTAAGACCAGAAACATAAAACTCAGAGGAAAGCATAGGCAGAACATTTGACATAAACCAAAGCAACATCCTCTATGACCCACTTCCTACAGTAATGGAAATAAAAACAAAAGTAAACAAGTGGGACCTGATTAAACTTAAAAGCTTTTGCACAGCAAAGGAAACTATATGCAAGGTGAACAGACAACCCTCAGAATGGGAGAAAATAATAGCAAATGGAACAACTGACACAGGATTAATTTCCAAAGTATATAAGCATCACATACAACTCAATACCAGAAAAACAAACAACCCAATCAAAATGTGGGGAAAAGACATAAACAGACATTTCTCCAAAGAAGACATACAAATGGCTAACAAACATGAAAAGATGCTCAACATTGCTCATTGTTAGAGATGCTTCATCACTCATATTAGAGAAATGCAAATCAAAACTACAATGAGATATCACCTCACACCGCTCAGAATGGCCATCATCAAAAAGTCTATAAGCAATAAGTGCTGGAGAGGGTGTGGAGAAAAAGGAACACTCTTACACTGTTGGTGGGAATATAAATAGATACAGCCACCATGGAAAACAGTGTGGGGATTCCTTAAAAAACTAGTAATAAAACCATCGTATAACCCAGCAATCCCACTCCTAGGCACAGACCCTGAGGAAACCAAAATTGCAAGAGACACATGTATCCCACTGTTCATTGCAGCACTGTTTACAATAGCTGGAACATGGAAGCAACCTAGATGTCCATCGACAGATGAATGGATAAAGAAGTTGTGGTACATATACACAATGGAATATTAGTCATAAAAAGGAACACATTTGAATCAGTCCAATGAGGTGGATGAACCTAGAAGCTCTGATACAGAGTGAAGTATGTCAGAAAGAGAAATATAAGTATTGTATTTAAGGCATATATACGGAATCTAGAAAAATGGCACTGAAGAATTTATTTACAGGGCAGCAACAGAGAAACATACATAGAGAACAGACATGGACTTGGGGAGAGGGGAGGAGAGGGTGAGATGTATGGAGAGAGTAACTTGGAAACTTCCATTACCATATATAAAATAGATAGCCAACAGGAATGTGCTGTATGGCTCAGGAAACTCAAACTGGGGCTCTGTGTCAACCTAGAGGGGTGGGATGGGGAGGCAGATGGGAGTGAGTTTCAAAAGGGAGGGGATATATGTATATCTATGGCTGATTCATGTTGAGGTTTGACAGAAAACAGCAAAATTTTATAAAGCAATTATCCTTCAATAAAAAAAAAATCATTTGGTTGAATTCGCATCTCTATTCCAGTTTTTCTACAAGGAGATAAATGGAGTGGGCTTGATCATTCGGTTGAGTTTCCACAAATATGTGGCCAGCCTTTTCCATATAGCCCCTGCTTCCTGCAGTAACTTAGAATCTGTGTGCTCAAACCCCTTTATAGCTCTTTTTAAAAACCTTATTTCTTTTTTAAAACAATGTTATTGAGGGACAATTTACATACCATAAAATTTACTCATTTTACGTGCAGTTTACAGAGTTGTCCAACCTTCACCACAATCTAATATGAAAATGTTTACAACTCCCTTGCTATTTCTATTGAGAAGTGAATAAAAAGTTATATTACTGGTCCTGTTGAGCTTGTGACTGGAAAGTTTGAAAAAGAGGAAGCTCTCTGTTAGAGTCTGGAAGCTTCCCTGGCTGGTCAGGGAAGGTAGGAAGAAGGCAACTCAGAACCTGGGAAGCTTCTCATGGGCGACAGTCACAGGTGGAACTCGAGGAAGAGAGAGGACCAGGCACTCTTGATTCTGCCCGCGGGAGGCCCAGGTGTTGGGCACTCTCAGCACCCCTGGTGGGACCACACCCTCAGTGCTGGGCAGAACCTCCGGGAGGATGCAAAGAGCCCCCAGCAGGTTGACCTCATGAATCCCTGTGGATTCATGGAAAGGAAAAGGCCAGCCCAAGTCTAGATTTCAGAGGGGAGTCAGTTCTGTGCCAGAGGTCCAGGGCCATGGGATGTTTTCTAGGTCTTCAGAGGAGAGATGGGCCAGTGGGGAGAACCGGCAGAGACCAGGTTCCCATCCTGGCTTCCCAGTGACCAGCCCTAAGCCTCGGTACCCTCCTCTCAAAATTGGTGAAAATACTTGCTCCTGTCTCTGACATTGTTGTGACATGAAATGAGAGGTGCACACAAACAGTCTAGGATGTAATGAGGGCTCAATAAATAGCAGCTTTCTAGTTATTATTAATAACAAAGCAGCTTCTTTGAGATGCAAACCTTGAACATGCTGTGGAGGCATAGCTGGTTCCTTGGGGGACAGGTAAGGTGAATTCGCTCAGTCGTGTCTGACTCTTTGCGACCCCGTGGACTGTATCCTACTAGGCTTCTCCGTCCATGGGATTCTCCAAGCAAGAACACTGGAGTGGGTTGCCATTTCCTTCTCCAGGGGATCTTCCCGACCCAGGGATCAAACCTGGGTCTCCCGCATTGGAGGCAGATGCTTTAACCTCTGAGCCACAGGGGTGGGGTGCATAATGCCGCAGCTTCAAGGCCATGTTCTTCTATTTAACCGTGTTTGTCTGGCTCTGGGCAGGCTGCTTGACTTCTCTGAGCCTCAGTTTCCTTATCTGTAAAGTGGGCCTAAGGATGTGCTTGCCTTTTCGGGTTGGGGGGAGGATCAGATGAGACAGCGCCTGTAGAACTCAGGCACAGCCTGGCACCTGCCCAGAGTCCTAGCAGGGCTCCTTACTCTTCTCTGTGGATGGAAACCTTGAGTTCCTCAATTCACATCAAAATCAACATCTCAGTGAATGGGCGAACCATTGAAAGATGCTGTTAAGGACCTGATGAGACTCCAGATGCAATTCTGAGGAGCCTCTGCTTTGCTTGTTCACACCATGAATGTAAATATTGTGTGTGGTGGGGAGAGGAAGCTGGCGCTTAAATAGGAAAAGACTGAGGATCAGTCCTGCTGATGACACCCTGGGCATGTGTGTTTGTGTGTAATAATGCCCCCTGGTGTGCCCCATCATGACTAGATCACCATGGTCACACCAGGCTATAGGCAGGGGTCCATCTGCAATGCAGGAGACCTGGGCTCAGTCTCTGGGTTGGGAAGATCCTGGAAAAGGGAAAGGCTACCCACTCCACTCTTCTGGCCTGGAGAATTCCATGGACTGCATAGTCCATGGAGTCACAAAGAGTCGGACACGACTGAGCAACTTTCACTTCACTCCTTTACCGCTGAGCCAGTGGGGAAGCCCCTCGCAGCTCTCTGCTCCAGGGCAGAACTCATCCACCCCTCCCTCCACTTCCCGTGTGGTTTGCATACAGGTTGAGGTGGGGTCCTCTCAACTCAGCCCGCCAGTGCCGTCGTGCCCACCACTCAGGCCCCTGGCCACATGCCCTGCACCCTTGAGGGAAGAGTGAGAGGACTCAGGGTGGTAAGCTGGCAGGGGATGTCACTGTGGTATTCGCTGGTTTCTGTTTTTCTTTCTTAATAAAGATACGGGAGACTTCTCACACATGGGTGGTAGGGAAACCTACACGCCTAGCGTGTAGTTAAAGCATTAACCCAGGGTCCATGTCAGCAGCTGAGTCATTAAATAACTCGTTAAGCCTTGCCTTACTGCAAGAGGGCCACGTGCAGCAATTGGGACCTGCTTTCTAGACGTGGGATTGATGTAGACTATTTTTACTTTGCAGCCTGTTGACTGGTTGAAACTAGTGACTCCAGGCTCCAGCTGCCTCCTAAGGCTACCCAGCCTGGGGGCATCAAGGGGTGCAGGCATGCCCAAGCGTCAGGGTAGAGATTCTGGAGGCTATCTGTGGACTTCCTAATTGGCATGCTTTGAAAGGCAAACTTCAAACTTCGCAGTCTTCTTGCAGCCACGAATTAGACTCTCTCTGCTCAGCGAATCACATCTGAGATTTACTAACCCCTTGAGCCCAGCCCCCGCCCCCACCTGGCTCCCACTTTTAAATAGGAATCAGATGGTTTACTCTGTTCTACTTTCCTCTTCAAAAAGGAAAGCAGACTCCAAAGTTAATTAGGATAGGACTTCTAGGCTGTAACTAAATTCATTCACAGTCCTGACTGCGCTGGGACGCCAGGCTTCCTCCGGCCATCACCTATTGCAAACCTGATTCAAAACAGTATCGTCTATTCAGGTTTAAGCTACTAGATAGATTAAAAAAAAAAAAAAAAAAAATGAACGCTGCTCTTCTCATACTTGGTGGGGCCACGCAGCGCCGGTGCCTTTGATCCGGGTCAGCACAGAGGTTCCAGGGCAGAGGAAGTCTCTGGAAACACAGTCCTCATTAATTAACAGCTGCAGGCACTTGGAGTGTTCTGTCCAAATGGTGTGAACAGCCTCGCTCCTTTGGCGGCCAAAGCTGGAAAGCAGAAGAATCTCAAATGGAGCTCCTGTTTCCAGCTCCGTGCTAAGTCCCTCCCCCTCTGCAGGGTTTGCAAGCAGCGCCGCTGTGGAGCTGTCACTCACTCGTCACGTGACCCAGGAGAGCCAGACCCTCTGTGGGCCTCCCGCTGCGTGGATGCTTAGTCGCTCAGTTGTCTCCAACTCTTTGCGACCCCGTGGACTGTAGCCCACCAGGTTCCCCTGTCCATGGAATTTTCCAGACAAGACTACTAGAGTGGGCTCCAGGGGGTCTTCCTGACCCAGGGATCAAGCTCGCATCTCCTGTGTCTCAGTTACCTCTATACTGGGCTGGATCCCATGTCTATATCACAGGGAGATTCTTGGAGACCCGCAAATATTTAGCGATTCCTAAATTCTGTGTGCTGGCACCTTGCTAGGCTCTAAGGAGGTAAGGAGGAATAAGACAGAGGGTCTTGCCCTCAGAAGTCCATGCCCTAAACTGGTCGTTCTCATTCAAGGTCACTCTTATGTCCAGGGACATTTGGCAATACCTTGAGATACTTTTGGTTGTCAAGCCTGAAAAGTGAAAAATGCAAAAGTGTTAGTCACCTCTTTGCAATCCCATGGACTGTAGCCCACTAGGCTCCTCTGTCCATGGAATTCTTCAGGCAAGAATACTGGAGTGGGTTGCAATACTGGGGTTGTAAAGCAATTATCCTTCAATTAAAAAAAAAAAGATACATTTAAAAAAAAAGAAAGTAGTAGTATAGGAGTGCTTTTAATAAATAGGATATATTGTGAGTGGTGGAGTAAAGTTGGGTAGTCATCTATAGAAAGATTTTTCTTTCAATAGGAGGAATAAAGAATGGCTTCATGGAGGAGGAGAGAAAAAAAAAAAGAATACTGGAGAGGGTAGCCATTCCCTTCTCCAGACCTAGGGATCAAACCTGGGTCTCCCACATTGCAGGCAGATTCTTTACTGAGCCACCAGGGACGCCCTGGTGGCCTCTAAATAGTAGGTAGACACGAAAGGGAGTGCTCAGCATTGTCTGATGTACAGGACAGCCCTCCACAACCAAGAATTACTCACCCGGTCACATCAGTAGTGCCAAGGCTAAGAAACCGGTCTACATAGAGAAATGAATTCTTGTCTACAAAAGCAAAATGCACCTGTGCACCACGGTGGGAGTGATGAGAATGAAATCAAATGTTCTGCATCCAGGGCCCTACAATTTGATGGTTATCAGTAGAAGGTTGTCCCCTGTCATCTTTCATGTAGTATATAGGTATTTCTGCAAGGATTCGTGTTGGCAGCAAACATCCAGAGCAGATTGCTTCACAGATGTACGCATGCGTTACTGGGCTTCCCTGGTGGCTCAGCAGTAAAAGAATCTGCCCACAATGAAGGAAATGCAGCATGAGCCATGGGTTCAAAGTCTGGGTTGGGAAGATCCCCTGGAGAAGGAAATGGCTAATACATATATTAAACACTTACCAAATTGTGCACTTTATAGCAATTTATTATATGTAAATTATACCTCAATAAGGCTATTTAAAAAAAATAAAGTAAAAAAATCCAGTTATAAAAAACAAAAAGGATCTTCCCATTCAGGTTCCAGGTTCAACTTCCTATAGTCTTCCGTACGTAAATTGTATTAATACTGAGTGCTGTGCTACGTCACTTCAGTCATATCCGACTCTTTGCACACCCCTGGACTGTAGCCCACCAGACTCCTCTGTCCATGGGATTCTCCAGGCAAGAATACTGGAGCAGGTTGTCATGCCCTCCTCCAGGAGATCTTCCCAACACAGGGATCGAACCTGTGTCTCCTGCGTCTCCTGCATTGGCAAGCAGGGTCTTTGCCACTAGTGCCACATCTTTCCGTCTTTATGAAAAGAAGAATGCAGTCTTTGCATTTGCTGCACAAGGGAAGCATCCTTGCAGTTGATAGAAATCTGGCTTATGGGACCCTCTGCACTTCTGACTCTGGTTCCAAGTCCATCAAATTCCAACCCTGTCAACAGGTCCTCAAGGCCCTAGGAACAGAGGGAACCCAGAATGAAGCCAGGAGGCGGCTTTGAGCAATGAGTATTTTTTTGCTTTCTCCTTTCTTTCTCATCTAAAGGCTCCAGCCCTTGACAAAGCTCTCCCAGGCAGAACTGTAAATGAGTCACCGAGTGGCGCCCTGGGGAAACCCTCCCTGTGGGTAGTGCCTGAGGACCCCCCCGGGGGACATAAATCTGTTTTCCTGGTTTCTTTCTTGCCGCTCCCCACAAAGATGAAAAATAAAATGTAAAACAGGTTAGATGACTTCTGTAATCACTTTTATACGTAAGAAAAGAAAGCAGAAATATCTAAAGGGGCCAAACTGGCGGGCTAACCAAGTGAGAATACGGGAAGATCAGAGCACGATGAGGGTTTTCGTCCATTGGATGGACATCGGGCTCATTCAGAGCTGGCTTCTTCAAGAAGTCATCCTCCCAAAGAGGCGAGGGGCAAGGGGAGAGAAGAAGAGCCTTGATTCAGTCTCAGTCTCAACATCAGTGCTCTTGGGGAATCACTCAGCCTCTGAGCTGGTTTCCCAGGTGGCTCAGTGGTAAAGAGTCTGCCTGCCAATGCAGGAGACACGGGTTCAATCCCTGAGTCAGGAAGATCCCCTCAAGAAGGAAATGGCAATCCACTCCAGTGTTCTTGCCTAGGAAATCCCATGGACAGAGCCTGGTGGGCTATAGTCCTTGAAATGAAAGTGAAAGTCGCTCAGTCGTATCTGACTCTTTGCGACCCTATGGACTATACAGTCCATGGAATTCTCCAGGCCAGAATACTGGAGTGGGTAGCCTTTCCCTTCTCCAGGGGATCTTCCCAACCCAGGGATTAAACCAGGTCCCCTGCATTACATGCAGATCCTTTACCAGCTGAGCTACCATGGAAGCCTCTAGGGGTTACAAAAGAGTCAGACACAACTGAGCGACTAAACAGCAGTAACCACAGCCTCTGAATATCATGAGCATCCATGCCCTGGTCAGCGCAACAGGTCGTGATGGTAGCTCAAACCCTTGTTTGGAGGATCAAGGCGTTTGGGTGTATGAGTGGGCTTTGAAAGTTAAACAGCCTTCTATGGTTAGTGTTAAATGCCAGGAGTCTGATGATAGCGTTGTGGTCTTGTCTTCATCTTTTAAAGATAGATCTTGAAATAATTATGAACAAAATGAAGTCTGGGGTTTGCTCTAAATTAACACAGAGGCAGGAGATATAGGTGGAATATACATAGAAAATGGACCATGAGTTGATGAAGGTTGGGACTAGTAATGGGTAATCTGGACCTTCATTATTCTAGTTTGGACTCTCTACTTTTAAAATTTGAAATTTTCCATTCTTTCAAATTATCTAGAAAAAACTTGTTTTAATGTTAATTTTGGCCACACCACATGGCATTTGGAACTTCCCCAACCAGGAATCAAGCCCATACCCAATGTGTTGGGACTGTGGAGGCTTAACCACTAGACCACCAAGGAAATGCTAGAAAATATTTTAGAGAGACTTTTGGAGGTTGATCACACAACAGTGTAGATATACTTAACCCTTCTAGATTGTAGACTTCAAAGCGAATAGGATAGTCAATTTTATGTGAATTTTACCACCATTATAAGTATAGATGGATATCTTTTAAAGTTAGTTTTTCAGATCGGTATGTTTGGGGCTGAGGGTGCACACAGAGATGCTGAGGATCAGAGAAGAAAGCTAGTTGGGATGAAGAGGGTGCTGCAACCCTAACCTGGGATTCTAGGACCAGATGGAAGGAAGGCTTCTCCCAGGTGGGGGTGTGCGGGTAGGAGATGAGCTTTGGTAGTGCCATCGTGGGTGGCTGGCATGAGCTGGACCTTGAGGAGTGGGGGCTTACTAATAGGGAAGAGGGAGGCACCACGGAGCCCCCACGCTCCTGCCCTGGGAGTGGAGGAGGCAGGCGGTGCGGCTCCCTGCTTAGGGAGGCTCACGCTCTGTAGGGGAAGCAGTCCAGAGAACACCGAGTCCTCCCATTTGGCCACGATGCAGTGTAGATGGAAGGCGTTCAGAGGACAGTGTGGGCTCTCTGCATGCTCGGCTGAGTAATTGTACTCCGGAATGGATGAAGTCAGAGCTATCATCACTTCCTTTCTCTCCTTTTAAACAATACACGTCAGAGACGGATTCCTTTGAAGCTAAGCGTCACCTGTCTGGGAATCATTTTCCTCCAGCATTGCGGCCCACAGAGTGATGGGTGGCCCAGAGTGCTCTTCCCAGTGGCTGATGCTAACCCACCAGTGGAGGTGCGCGTGAAGGATGCTGAGACAGGGAAGGGGGCCTTGGGCGGGCTGTGGCCTGTCTTCTGGTCCCAGTTCTTCGACACCTGGGGACAGGTCACTTCACCTCTGGGGCTCTCCACCTGTGAAACTAGCAAGGCCATCTCTGACGCTGGTGGTCTGCTCTGTGGCAGAGTTTATGGAGACAGGCCATCAGGGTGGTCCCTGCGGGCAGATCACACAGCATGATTTGGGGGCCTGGGGGTGTCATGATTTGGGGGCCTGGGGGTGACGTGCGCTTGTTCCTTTTGCTGAGTAACTTGTACCAGACTCTAAGTGGGTCCCTGAAACTAGGGGCCCATCTTTCTTCCCCCTGTCACTGAGAGTGCAATTAACAGCGCCAATCAATTCCTCCTTATGAGATGCACTGCTGCGTGAGATGCCTGGGTAGCAAAGACAGTGCTCGAACTTTGCTCTTTCCCTAAGGGATTCCAGTAACTTCTCAGTTAGTTCATAGATTTCAAAGGATTCTGGATGTGCCAAGTGGAGGCTTTGGGAAAGAACTGAGAAGTTCAACAAGCAGAGCCCCCCGGCTTCAGCCCTCGCCACCATTCACCACACATGCATGCACACACAACTTTTAAAAAATATTTACTTATATTTATTTATTTGGCTGTGTGGGGTGTTAGTTGTAGCACATAGTGTCTTTAGCTGCAGCACATGGGGTATAGTGCCCCAACCAGGGATCGAACCCTGGAACCTTCATTGGGGGTGCAGTCTTGGGCACTGGACCACCAGAGAAGTCCCCCCACACACATGCAAAATATTCTTTCTTTAAAGAAAATTATATTCATTTCCTGGAGCCATCACAACAAATAACCATAAACTTGATGGCTTGGAAAAAGCAGAAATGTCTCTTCTCCTGGTTCTGGAGACCAGAAGTCTAAAATCAAGGTGTCACACTACCGTGCTCCCTCCAGAAGCCCCGAAAGAGCATCTTTCCTTGTTTCTTCCAGCCTCTGGTCCCTCTGGGCATCCCGTGGTTTGTGACTGTATCTCTCCAGACTCTGGCTTCACATGGCCTTCTCTTCTCCATCTTGTGGTGTTATAAGGACACTTGGATTTAAGGGCCCACTGGGGGACCCAGGATAATCACTTCTTTTTTTTTTATTTTTATTTATTTATATTTTTGTGGCTGCACTGGGTCTTCGTTGCTGTGCCCAGGCCTTCTCTGGTTGCGCTGAACGGGGGCTACCCTATAGTCGCCATGCTCAGGCTTCCCGTGGCGGTGGTTCTGGGCTTTCTCTAGTTGCGCTGAGTGGATGCTGAACTGAAATTGCAGCACTCAGGTTGCTCACCACGGTGGCACCTCTTATTCTGGAGCACAGGTTCTAGGCACACAGGCTCAGCAGTGGTGGTGCATGGGCTAACTTGCTCCGTGGCATGTGGAATCTTCCCAGACCGGGGTCTGAACCCACGTCCCCTGCATTGGCAGGCGCATTCATATCCACTGTACTACCAGGGAAATCCCTAATTACTTCTTGAGATCCTTAATTGATTACATCTGCAAAGACCCCTTTTCCAAATTGTGTTCATTAGGTCTGGAATGTGGACATACCTTTCAGTAGGGGTGAGGGGGCATCATTCAGCCCATCATGAAACCTTGCATAGAGATCCACGTGGCAGACTGGAAGAGGAGTGGACTTCACAACCGTGATCTGTGTAGTGCCCTCCAGCTGGCAGCGCCTGGCACCAAGGAGCAAGGCTGGAAACCAGAAGTGTAGTGGAGAGAGCTGGGGCGGCAGGGGGAGCTTCAGAGCCAAACCCGAGGCTGGGAAATGAGCCACGGGCTTGGGTGAGACGACTTGGCCTTTCAGTTCTTGCCTGGCCCCTTGATACCCTGCCCCATGGAAACGGACGGCAGGGGCTACGGAGACACACCCGACTGCACAGCGCAGTGGTCAGGAACCAGCAGACCAGGTGGCTAATGCTCTAGAGGCAGTCAAGCTTCTCAAGTTGTAGTGATCCAGGTTTTCACCCCCTCCCTGACTTGAGGGTACACCTCAAACTTATTCTCTTCTAAGTGCTAGATGACAGTCCATGTTAAACAATCATGGTTTCCCTCCACCCCGCACCACCCCTGTCTGCTTGCTCCATACATTGGAGGTGGGCAGAGGGGAGATGGGCTGCAGCCTGGCTGCTGCAGCGCAGGGCTACTGAGCCACCGCACCAGGAAACTTCAGGCTGCGTTGTTCTTTGCCGTGAGGGCTGTCCTGTGCATCGTAGACTGTTCAACAGTGTTCCTGGCCTCTGCCCCACAAGACTCCTGGCACCTGTTCTGACGGTCGCAGAGGCTGTGCCAGCCCTGAGTCCCAGCACGGTGTCGCCTCCCTGTCTCGCACGGCGAGCAAGCACTTCTGTCCAGTCTGTGCTTGCCTCGCCATGTCCTGTACTGATGATATCCCCCAATCCAATCAGCCTCCCCACCCTATCGAGAAACCACAGAGGAAATGAAGCTGGTGGGGCGCTTTTGTTCTCAGGTGCTCTGCTGACTTCTGACAGCGATAGCTCTCTTTGCTGAGAACATGTGAACCCAGTGCTGAGTACCCCACCCTCAAATTCCACCAGGCTTCAAAATCACCAGACCGTCATTTCAACAAGCAGCCAGGCCCCCTTAGTGATGAATCGGGGTGAAATTGGCCTGTCACTCACACCTCAAGCATCTTCCACTGTTCTCAAAGCAGAACCTCTGTCCCTGGGACACTGCTGGAGGTGAGGCTGGAAACGGAACAGTGCAGCCGCTGGGTCCCCCCGGTGTCAGCTTTGCTCCTGTCTGTCTTGCCCCTGATGGGACCTCAGAATGCCCAGCCGTGCCTCTCAAGGGAGAGATTTCTCTTTTTTGAGCATGCATTTATTTTTATTTTGGTTGTGCTGGGTCTTTGCTGCTGGGCTCGGGCTTTTTCTAGTCGCGTTGAGCGGGAGCTACTCTTCGTTGCAGTGTGCACACTTCTCCTGTTGTGCAACACGGGCTCTAGGGTCGCAGGCTGCAGTAGTTGTGGCTCATGGGCCCTGGAGCACACTGGCCTTCTCTAGCTGCAGCTCATGGGCTCAGCAGTTGCCACGTACAGGCTCTAGGGAGTGGACTCAGCAGTAGCTTAGTTGCCCTGCAGCATGTGGGATCCTCCCGGACCAGGGATCGAACTCATGGGAAATCTGAGAGATCTCTCTTCTGGGGCACCTTTCAGAGCCGCAGTGCAATCCAATCCCCTGGCTGCAGGACTCAGTTCTGATGGTGGGATTTCTGCCCAGCTCCTGTCCCCGCCTTGTGCCTATGAATACCCACTGGGCTTCTGAGCATTTGCTCAAGTGGAGACCCTCCTACTCATATTCCATGGGTCCGAATCCACTGATAACCTGATGGGCAGCACCCAGGGGCCTCCGCCAGCCCATCCCGGCCCGCCTCTGACCCTGTGCTCACACTGGGTCCGCACTTGCCGGCCTTCTTGGGCACCAAGCTTACTGCTGATGCGTGTACCTCTCCCATCCACTCTGAGCCCGGCCAGTCCCACCTGTCAGTGGACACTCAGTGGGGGACTCGCCAGGTCCCCACCTGCCTCAGTGACCCCAGCCTGCTCTCAGAGGCCAGTTGACCCAGCACTGTGTGGACTTGTACAGCCTGGCACCCCGACCCTGCCCATGGCACTGGCCATCCCAGATTTGGACTTTGTGTTGTAAAGTAGGGAACTCTGATTTCATCGTTTCAAGCAAGGGAAAAGTGTGATTCAACAAGCTTTAAGAAGATGAATCGAGTCAAGCACGGACTGTGTGGGTTGGGGAATTCAGGGTGCTGTGGTTGTGGGGTGTAACCAGTTATGCAAAGGCCTCTCTCACCCTGCCCTGGTATTTTGGACCCAGTCGTGTTCTTGATGATACATCATGAGGACCTTCGCTGATGGCCACAGGGCTGATAGCGGATGGCCACATCATTTGCCCCAGCATGTCTTCCTGGAGACAGGGAAGGTACCCTCACAGGAGCAGGTGGGGAACTGTCCTGCCTTGCACGGCACAGGCACCTCCCCTCTCCTCCAATCTGTCCAGGGTTTGAGCAGGTGTCTTACTCCCACTGGTGATGAGAAGATGCTTGGGCATCCCCCATTTCCCCTGATGGTGGAAAGCACGCTTGCTGAGGACTGGTAAACTAAGGGTCCCCAGAGAGCCCCCAGGCTGAGTAAATGTGTATCTCATATATACATGTGACACATATAATCAGTATATATATTGAGTGTATGACACATACACTCAGCCTGGGGGGCCCTCTGAGGTCCAGGCTCTCCCTCTGGCCCCTCCAAGCACACACCAGTTCCTTTAGAATAACTGCTACTGCTAAGTGTCCGACTCTGTGTGACTCCATAGACGGCAGCCCACCAGGCTCCCCCGTCCCTGGGATTCTCCAGGCAAGAACACTGGAGTGGGGTGCCATTTCCTTCTCCAATGCATGAAAGTGAAAAGTGAAAGGAAAGTCACTCAGTCGTGTCCAACTCTTCGCGACCCCATGGACGGCAGCCCACCAGGCTCCTCCGTCCATGGGATTTTCCAGGCAAGAGTACTGGAGTGGGATGCCATCGCCTTCTCCCCAAGGCTCCAAGCTCATGTCCAAAAGCTACTCACCCTGTAGCCCTGGGCTCAGCTATTCTGGGCTCTTCCTAAAACCCTGCCCTCCACACTGATGGGAGGAATGATCCAGGTAGAGTCTGTGAGAGGAGCTGGTAAAACAGAAAGCTACTGAATGGTGGTCATCTTGCCATACTGTCATCGCTGTTAGCTGCCCAGAGTTTCTGAGGCCCCAAGGAGAAGCTGTGAGAGGGGTCTCCCAGGAGGTAGCCTCGCCCCAGGCCCAAGCAATGTTAGGGGTCACAGCTGTCCAACAGCCACCACACATCCCTCAAATCGACTCCAACACTCCAGCCTTCCTGTCTTTCTACAAGTGCCAAGGAGTTCCATCCCTGGGACTGCTGCACCTACCATCCCCCCTTCCTGGGCCATACTCACATCTCACCCTTCTGGTGCTTCTACATCTCTGCTAAAATGCCACCTCTGCCTCACCTGGTCAGCCGGTTGAGGAAGCCACTTGCTGCAGTCCTGTCCCCTGAGACAGTTTAAAGCACTTACGACCAAGTCTCCTGAGAACAGAGATCTCCGTAAATCCCAGTATGTGCTCAGCTTTTAGCGCAGCTCATGTATGGAAGTGAGAGTTGCACCATAAAGAAAGCTGAGTGCCAAGGAATTAATGCTTTTGAACTGTGGTGTTGGAAATGACTCTTGAGAATCCCTTGGACTGCAAGATCCAACCAGTCCATCCTAAAGGAAATCAGACCTAAATGTTCATTGGAAGGACTGATGCTGAAGCTGAAGCTCCAATACTTTGGCCACCTGATGTGAAGAACTGACTCATTGGAAAAGACTCTGATGCTGGGAAAGATTGAAGGCATGAGGAGACGGGGACGACAGAGGATAAGATGGTTGGATGGCATCACCGACCTGATGGACGTGAGCAAGCTCCGGGAGCTGGTGATGGACAGGGAAGTCTGGCAAGCGGATTAGGTGTGAGCCTGCCAGCTGCATTTTCAGCTTAATTATTCTTTTTTCACACATGCCCTATAATTAATCATGCAGGTTAGAAATAGGCTGGCCTCTCCTCCAAGCAGTTCACTGACAGAAAGCAAGGCCTGACTCGGCCTTTTCTAGTGTTTCATAAGCAATGAGGAAATAATTGGATTTGCTTCCTCCCAACTGGCCTGGTCAACTCCTCTTCCCCAAAGGGTCTCTGCCCAGGGCTCATTTCCTCAGAGAAGTGCCTGTCCCTCATGCTTCCAAAGCTGTACTGCAGTCGCCTGTGGACCTGACTGTCCCCTGACGATCCTTCAGAGCTCAATCTGCACACTCCCAGAGCCGTGGATGGAGAGATGCACCTAGCTGCCATTGTGGATGGTGTCATACTGCTGGTCAAGCAGGAGCACCTTGCGCTCGTACCAGCCCTTGTCTTCGGCACGCACTTGCTCCAGCCGCAGGGATGCCTTGTCGTGGAGGCTCACACGGCCTGCATATTCAGGGTCCACGTGAGGCGGGTAGTAGCCGAACTTGATGAAGGTGGGGATGGGCACCCCGAACTTGAACCACTCCACGACATAGGGCGGGGGCTGCCCCGCCACCAGGTGGACCACGTCACATCGCAGGACCACGCTCTCGCCAGCCCTCGCAGTCACGAACTCTGGCTGCTCTCACAGGCCGTGGGCACCTCTGCCAGTTAGAGAACAGCTGAATAACTAAAAGGATTTTAATGACCTGTGACCCTTTCTACTGCCCTTTCCTCCTGCCCAGTGGTGGGTGGGAGGAAGTGCAGGATTTGGGGCCCATAGAACCCCAGCTCCTCTCTGCTGTGTGGCCACGGGCTGGTGACCCAGCTTCTCTGGGCCTTGGTTTCTTCCTTTGTAAACTGGAGGTGACAAGAAGCAGGTCTCAGAGTTATCACGAGGGTTCAATCACTGACCAGGCCTAGAGCACCCAACACCCAAGAGGTGCTTAATGAAGAATTACCTCACTATCGTAACCAGCAGCGGTGTCTGTGCGGCTGCATAAAAATGGAGTGAGCTTCCCATTCCTGAGCAGTGAAGACCAATGAGCACACCACCTCCTGTAGACAGCAGAGCAATTTGGCGAATGAGATGGGACACCCAAGAGGTGCTTAATGAAGAATTATCTCATTATCATAACCAGCAGCGGTGTCTGTGTGCTGCATAAAAATGGAGTGAGCTTCCTGCTCCTGAGCAGTGAAGACCAATGAGGACCCCTCCTGTGGACAGCGGAGCACTTTGGCGAATGAGATGGGAAATGCTTACTGAGGTCTGAGAGCTGACCTGCGAGAGTGCCCTACCCTCCCTGCTCTGCAGGGCTAGGCCCGACCTCCAACTGTGGGCCCTGCTGCCTCCCCGGTGCCTGGGCCCATCCCTGAGGTTCTCCAAGCCTCAGTGACCTCACAGCAGTGTCCTCTCCCTCCGGGAGCCACTCCAAGGCCTCTGAGAAGGTTCACTGAGGTTCCAGGGTCCTTTGAAGATACAGGCTGTGCCTCTTGGGTTACAAGATAGGAGCTCTCCATCAAGTCTCTTCTCTTCAAGAAGCAGCTGGCAGAGGCCAGGGGAGGCTGCTCAGGGTCAAGTCCAGCGAGTCCACCGGGTGGTGACCCACTTCTGATGCTGGGGTCCAAGATGCAGCCCCCTGAGGGAGGGAGGCCGACCTGCATCTCACACGTGCATGCTCAGTTGCTAACTTGTGTGTCTGACTCTTGCAACCCCACAGACCATCACCTGCCAGGCTCCTCTGTCCATGGAAATCTCTAAGAATACTGGAGTGCATTGCCGTGCCCTCCTCCAGGGGAGCTTTCTGACCCAGGGACTGCACCCACGTCTCTTAAGTCCCCTGCATTGAAAGGCAGTTTCTTTACCACTAGCGCCACCTGGGAAGCCCCACATGCGTGCTCAACCAGAGACCCCTTGCCTTCAGTGGAGTTTAATTCATCCTATCCTCATCCCTCCCCCTCGGCCACTCTTCAAGAAGCAGCTGGCAGAGGCCAGGGGAGGCTGCTCGGGGTCAAGTCCAGCAAGTCCACCGGGTGGTGACCCACTTCTGATGCTGGGGTCCAAGATGCAGCCCCCCGAGGGAGGGAGGCTGACCTGCATCTCACGCATGCATGCTCAGTTGCTAACTCGTGTGTCTGACTCTTGCAACCCCATGGACCATCGCCTGCCAGGCTCCTCTGTCCATGGAAATCTAAGAATACTGGAGGGCATTGCCATGCTCTCCTCCAGGGGAGCTTTCTGACCCAAGGACTGCACCCACATCTCTTAAGTCCCCTGCATTGAAAGGCAGTTTCTTTACCACTAGCGCCACCTGGGAATCCCCACATGCGTGCTCAACCAGAGACCCCTTGCCTTCAGTGGAGTTTAATTCATCCTATCCTCATCCCTCCCCCTCGGCCCTCTCTGAATCGCCACTGGCCTCCCTGATCCTTCTCCCTCTGCAGCAGGATGTCTGGCCTCCAGGCTCATCCTGACACACAGCTCTAGAGGACACACCTGGGCCCAGGAGCTGCCTGCGTTCCCACCGCCCAACCCTCAGGAAGGCTGTGTCTGCCTCTCATCCTGGCCTCACCCCCTCTCCACCTGTGCCCACGCTCTCTCCCAGACCACCCTCTTCCCTCCTTCCCCAGTTTTCTTAAAACCTTTGTCTTTGTTCTTTTCTTAAAATTATTTATTTATTTGGCTGCTTTGGGTCTTAGCTGCAGCAGGTGGGATATTTCACTGTGGTGCATGGGGTCTCTGGTTGTGGGGTGCAGGGTCCCTAGTTATGGGGTGCAGGGTCTCTAGTTGTGGGGCACAGGCTCAGTTGCTCCGAGGCATGTGGGATCTTAGCTCCCCCACCAAGGATCGAACCCACACCTCCTGCATTGCAAGGTGGATTCTTAACCACTGGACCACCAGGGAAGTCCCCGCTCTGTCTCTGTGGTTATTTCTGCTTCCCACTTGCTGTCCATGAATCATCAGCAAGTCACTTCGTCTCTCGGTACCTCTGTCTCCTGGTGTGACAATATCCAGGAGTGTACCTGCTGGTGAGGCCATGGTGAGGATTAAACGCCTGGGAAGGCAGGTGCCCGGCCCTCAGCTGGCCATGTGTCTGTGCCATCCCCACCCCATCATCGTCACTTGTCATAACTTGACTTTGGTGCTCAGCAATGCTTATCTGAGTTTCTGTGGTTCTATCACACGGAAGCTCACGCCCTGCATAAGAACCACTGGTCTTGAGTGCAACAGTCAGCAAACACCTTGGGTCAGCCAGAAAGTTCATTCGGGTTTTTCTGAACGATGATACAAAAATACAGAAGCTAACTTTTTGGCCAACCCCATACTTCCATGGGCACAGTGCGGGTTTCAGACATGATAAATAAGACGAGGGTCCCACACAGGCAGGAGGAGAGAGCCCCCTGCGGGCTTCACCTGTGCTTCCAGCCCTACCCACGGGCTTCCCTGCTGGCTCAGGGAAGAGCTCTGAGTAAAGAATTCCTGGTAAAGAATCCGCCTGCGATAACAGAGACCCGGGTTCAGCGGGTGACACCCACTGAGGGCTGCTTGTCAATTCCCTCCTGAAGCCTGGGCGTCCTTGGATGGTTTTGTTCATGTTTTGGGGCTGCACTTCTGCGTCTGGATGGCACTCTGCATTTTCTAGGACCTTCTCATGAACTGTCATGTGGGACCCTCACACCCGTCTCGGGAGGTGTGTTGTTTACTAGGACTGCTTTAACAGACCGGCTGACTTACATGATAGGCACTGTGCAGTATCGCTGCACAGAGGAACAGGCTCTCCCACCGTTCTGGAGGGTGGAAGCCCAAGATCAGGGTGTCCTCCAGGTTGGTTTCTCCCGAGGCCTCTCTCCTCGGCTTGCAGACAGGGCCTTCCCCCGGGGTATCATGTGCATTTTCTCCGCGTGTGCCCCCTGGCATCTCTTCCTCTTCTTCTAAGGATACCAGTCGTGGTGAATCAGGATCCATCCTACAGAGAGTGAAAGTGTTAGTCACTGAGTTGTGTCCAACTCTGCAATCGCGTGGACTACAGCCTGCCAGGCTCCTCTGTCCGTGGGATTCTCCAGGAAGGAATACTGGAGTGGGTTGCCTTGTCCTTCTCCAGGGGGGGTCTTCCTGACCCAGGGGTCAAACCCGGTGTTCTGCATTGGCAGGCAGATTCTTTACCACTGAGCCACCTTGGAATTCCCATTTTAGCTTGACCACCTCCTTAAAGGCCCTGTCTGCAAATACAGTGCCATTCTGAAGGACCTGGGGGTTGGGACATCAACAAATGAATTGAAGGATGGGGTCGGGGGCACAATTTAGCCCATAGCAGGAGGTAGGCAAGGCACGCTGCTGCCCGTTTTACAGCTGGAGATGCCAAGGCTGAGAGAGGGTGAGTGCCTCGAGCCCTGCCTCCTGCTGCTGCCAGGAAGCCCAGGCTGAGGCTGGGAGGGCAGACACTGGACTCCAGGCTCCTCCACGCTCCACTGTCCCTGCTGGCCTCCAGCAGCGGGGACGAAGCTGTGAACCCAGCCACCCTGTGAGCTCAGACCATCTCTAGACAGACCTTCTGGGAAGACTCTAGTCAGCTCGCAAACAGGATGTGGGCCTTTCAGGAAGGCGCTCCCTGCTGTTGATTTGAGTGGGTTTCCTGCCCGTGTGGCTTGTGGCTTCCTAGCCGTCACCCTGCTCATCACATCTTCTCATCTCACCAGCCGGTGTGGCCTCAGCCCTCGGGGCCCCAGGGGTTTTCCAGGGGTTTTCGTGGAACATGGGGGAGGACGGGGGTGCCCTCCCTTCCCCTAAAGAGAGTCAGCCAGCTCCAGCAGTGCCTCTTGGTACCTGCCGTGTACAGAGAAGGCTATGGGAAAATTTGATGGTTGCCCCGTTGGTGATACAGGCTTCCCAGGTGGCTCACATGGTAAAGAATCTGCCTGACAATGCAGGAGATGTAAGAGATGCGGGTTCGATCCCTGGGTCGGGAAGATCCTCTGGAAGAGGGCATGACAACCCACTCCAGTGGGTCTCCAGTGTTGTCTCCAGGAGGATCCCACGGACAGAGGAGCCTGGAGGGTTACAGTCCGTGGCGTCACAGAGTCAGACAGGACTCAGCATGTCCATCTCTGATATGTCAGCCCCCGGGGGCACTGACTCGGGGACCCCTGTGCTGTAGTCGGGTGCACGGTTGTGGCGACATGCAGGACCGCTCTGGCTGGCTGCACAAGAGGGACTTGGGTTCCGCCTCCAAGCTCCAGGCCCCGCTCGGTTCCCAGCCGCCCCTCCATCTCGCAGGCCTGACATCAGGCGGTGTTGACATCCTTCCCTTTTGCCACGTGTCCACATGTGTTTTGGGGTCCCAGCTGGTTCCTCGCACAAGGTCATCAGAAGCAGAGCCCAAAGCTTCTCAACTTGGCTGCACAAAGAATCACTTGGAGAGCTTGGAAAAAAGCCCACTGTCTAGGCTGCACCCCAGACCAGCTCCATCAGATCTTGCGAGGGTGGGCAGGACTGAGGCATTAGTATTTTTTAAAGTTTCCCAGGTGACTCCAATACATGCCTGACTTTGAGACCCAGGGACCTAGCCGGCCTTGGAGGCAACAGGCATGATCCTGTGAGTGGGGAGGGGCATGTAAGTTTTGGCATGTGCCATGAAGCCTTAGCAGCTTGGTGTCTGGTTTATAAACTTTGCCATGGGGGTAATTCTATGACACAAATTGCATTTGGCGTCTCGCCCCTAATCTATGTTTAGGGGATGGTCACCCCCCGTCCCCGCCCCCCACCTCCCCGTCATAAATAAGCAAGGTCGGTTGCGTCACGCCGTCAGGCTGCCGGCAGCAGGCCCCGGATAAATAGGTAGCGCACGTTCTGCAGGCTTCCTGTTCACGCATTCGTGTTTTATTCATGCACGTATGAAGCCGAATGTTCCCTTCTCAGGGGAGAGATTGCAGCCTGCAGGTTTCCAGACGGAAGAATACATTGGTGTAAACTGAGGGCACGGAGGCAAGTGAGAGGCAGAGGAGCCGTGCTCTGATGAGGGTTTGGTGGGCAGGCAGGCACGGGGGCAAGGATGGTCTCGTCAGTGCGCGCAGTCAGGACTCTCTTCTGGGCTGGTGCTGCCCTCTTGTGGGCAAGAGTCGCAGTCCAGCCCAGCCGTTCTGGGAGGCAGATACTTTTTTTTTTTTTTCTAACTTTTTATTTTGTATTGGAGTATAGCTGGCTCATACCTACATAAGAACCTGCCTGCAATGCAGGAGACCCAGGTTCAATCCCTGGGTCTGGAAGATCCCCTGGAGAAGGGCATGGAAACCCACTCCAGTGTTCTTGCCTGGAGAATCCCCATGGACTAAGAAGCCTGGCAGGCTACAGTCCATGGGGTCACAAAGAGTCAGACGCGACTGAGCGACGGACACACAGACACACACAGCCGATGAACAAGGCCGTGACAGTTTCGGGTTAGCAACACATACACGTGCGTCCATTCTCTGCCCAGTCCCCCTCCCATCCATGCCGCCACATAACGTTGAGTAGAGTTTTCTTGTGCTGTACAGAACGTCCTTGTTGGTTATCCATTTTAAATATAGACAGGTATTCTTAATCTAGATTCAGCATTGGCAAATGCGTTATTGGGAAATCGAGAAGTGTGATCCGGGTCCCAGCCTAGGGCTGGCTGATTCCAGAGACCTCACTGCTGTGCCGTGATGTCCTGTCTGTCCTTTCTCTAAGAACCTAAGCGGTCCTGGAGGCCCGTGTTCAAATCCACCTCCAGCAAGTACTAGCCTTGTGGCCTTAGGGCCATCGATTAACCTCTCTGAGCTGTTTTCTCGTCTGCAAAAAGAGCTTCACAATATGTCCCTAATCAAACGGCCATGAGAATTTCTGCTTGACCTCAAGTACACAGAAGCGAAAGGACTCGAAGCGATTATCTCAGGATGCTCAGTTCAGTCACTCAGTCGTGTCTGACTCTTTGTGGCCCCACGGACTGCAGCACACCAGGCTTCCCTGTCCATCACCACCTCCCAGAGCTTGCTCAAACTCATGTCTGTCGAGTTGGTGATGCCATCCAACCATCTCATCTTCTGCAGTCCCCTTCTCCTCCCGCCTTTAATCTTTCAAGCATCAGGGTCTTTTCCAATGAGTCAGTTCTTCACATCAGGTGGCCAAAGTATTGGAGTTTCAGCTTCAGCATCAGTCCTTCCAATGAATATTCAGGACTGATTTCCTTTCCTTTATTCCTCAGGATGACAGGATATTAGTAAATTTTTCCCTTTTCTGAATGCATTACTTTTTTTTTTTTTTTTTTTTTTTATAGTGCAGTTGGTTTATAATATTGTGTTACTTTCAAGTGTATAGCATAGTGATTTTCTTTTCAGATTATATTCCATTATAGGTTATTGCAAGATACTGGGTGTAATTCCCTGAGCTATACAGTAAATCTCTGTTGCTTATCTATTTTATGCACACTAATAAGGAAATGGAGCTTCCCTGATAGCTCAGTGGTAAAGAATTCGCCTGCCAGTGCTGGAGACATGGGTTCCATCCCTGGGTTGGGAAGATCCCCTGGAGAAGGAAATGGCAACCCACTCCAGTATTCTTGCCTGGGAAATCCCATGGACAGAGGGGCCTGGTGGGCTACAGTCCATGGGGTTGCAGACAGTAATATACAACTAAGCAACTGAGCATACACAATAGTGGAATATCCGAATGCATTACTTTCGTAATCAGACAAAAACAAAAGATCCTTTAGACCACTCTCCTTTGAAAAGAGGTCAAAGCACTTACCACTGTGTACCAGCCCAGTGAGACACCATTGGAGAGACGGTTGTCTTTTCTCAAATCAGGCACATATCAAGCAAATTTCAGGATCCCTCCAGGGAAAACCGTAGACTTCCCCTGAAGGGGCCTTTCTCCTTGTCAAGCACAGAAGCGTGAGCTCCGCTCACCCCCTCCACCCTGGCTCAGTGCTGCCTCAGTCTTTGCTAAGAAACCAGGACTGTCATGTGAGATCCTGGTGTCCTAGGGTGCCCTGCCTCCTCAGCCAGGAAGGGATCGGGAGCCAGGCCTTGGGTGCTAGGCATCGTGGCTCCGAATCATATTAGCTTCTTCCTTCACTCTTGCCATGAAGCCAACCAAGAAATACCTGGCCCCTGAAATTCCATTTTACCTGCACCTTAAGTTCTATTGCAGTAGAGAATTCTCTTCATTAAAAGTATATTCTTGGGACTTCCCTGGTGATCAGTTGGTTTTAAATCCATCTTCCAGTGCAGGGGACTTGGGTTCAATCCCTAGTCAGGAAACTAAAATCCCATGTGCTGCAGGGCAGCTAAACCCACGTGCCTCAGCTACTGAGCCTGAGTGCCACAGCTAAAGCAGCCTGCACACCACAGCAAAGACTCAGCTTAGTTTTAACAACAGTTTCTAAAACATTTTCTTTAGAAAAATCTCATCATTTGTCTCCAGGCTGTGTTGTATATTCTTTTGTGTGCTTAGTCACTCTGTCGCGTCCAACTTTGCGACCCAATGAACTGTTACCCGCTAAGCTCCTCTGTCCATAGAATTCTCCAGGCAAGAATTCTGGAGTGGGTTGCCATGCCCTCCTCCAGGGAATCTTCCCAAATTGCAGGCATATTTTTTACCGTCTGAGCCACCAGGGAAGCCCAAACCCGAATCTACTGATGGGGTTCAAACCCACACAGGCACTAGCCCATTGGATCTCAAGTTCAATGCCCTAACCACGATCTCAGTTGCTACATATTCTTTTAGGAACAAAGAGAAAGAGAAGTCACTCAGTCGTGTCCAACTCTTTGTGACCCCATGGACTGGCCCACCAGGATTTTTCAGGCAAGAGTACTGGAGTGGGTTGCCATTTCTTCTTCAGGGGATCTTCCCGATCCAGGGATCAAACCCAAGTCTCCCGCATTGCAGGCAGATGCTTTACTGTCTGAGCCACCAGGAAGAGCTCTCTTTAAAAAATTAACCTTTTCTATAGGGACAAACTAGAAGGGAATATCTAAATGAATGGGAGTTTCTCTCTGGGTGGTGAGAGACGGCAGTTGTTCCACCTTCCTTGCAATAATAATAGCTCAAATCTATTAAACAGTTACTGTACGCCAGGCACTGTGACACGCACTCATGACACGCATTCATCACTTCAGCCTTGGAACAACCTTGCAAGGTAGCAACCATTGTTACCCCACTCTCAGGTGAGGGCCCAGAGAAGGTAATTAACTTTCCCAAGGTCACACAGCTAATGAGCTGGCCCTCTCTGTGTCCGTGGCCCCTGTGTTGCGGTGCCTCTCCATCCTGGCTTTATTCTCAGATCATTCTTCAGTGAACATCTGCATCTTTTATGATGAGGAAGAGAGTTTTTGTTTTCAAGGGAACCTGTCTGGTCCCACCAATACAAAAACACATGGAGCAACTGAAAGACCCCACATGCCACAACTAAGACTCAGCACAGCCAAGTTAATTAATTAATAATGCAAAGAACACATGGGAGAAATACAATGCAAATGCAGTAATGCCCAAAGGAAATATAGGAATAGTGACATTTCTGTATATTATTCTGTGTAGTCCACATCCTTTGAAATAAGCATCTCTTACCTGAGTAGCCAAAAAAGTAAAACCTGTAAAGCAGAAAAGGAAGTCCTGCAGCCAGAAGTACCAGCGAGGAGCATAACAGCTACTGTTTTTTGAGAACCGTCTATGCTCCAGGAAAGATATTATCTGGAGCCTTTGTCGGGTGGCTAATGCATTTGCTTCTTAAAGGCTCCTAAGCAGCTGGGGGTTGTCGTGAGCCCATTTTACAGAGTTGGAAACTGAGGGTACCGGGAGCATTTGTGCTGCACTCACAGACACACAGGGCACATTGGAGCCTGACGCTGTCCTTCCTGTCATGTGCTGACTCAGCCTCCAGGCAGGTACGGTTCCTGTCCTGTTCCACCCGTGACCCTCAGAGATATTAATGGATGCATCTGACTACAGAGTGAGTGGATGCGCTGGGAGAAACCCCTGGGCTTCTGGATTGCCTTTTTTGCTTTTGCTTCCAGCAATATACAGTTTGTGCCTTCTGCTCCTCGGGGACAGCCTTTGCCCCTGTGTCCCTGTCTTGATGGGCTCTTGGCACAGAAGCCAGGCCCCGTGTCACACTCCAGCAAAGAAAAGGATGAAACTTAAAGGGGAGAGTCGGCATTTTCTCTTTCACGGGGTACCACGTGTGCGGCTGTCGCTGAGTGACAGGCCTCCTCCACCAGGGGCCAGGAGAGAGCAGGCCTGCAAGTGGGCCTGGCTGCAGAAGACTCGGGGCCCACTGAGCAGGGAAACGGAGTGCCCACAGCGTCTTTCCCTTCCCTGGGCTCTGCCGGCTCTTCCCCACCCAGCACAGCCGCAGAGCATCCGTGGAAACCAGCCTCCCTGACGTGCTGCCTCCAGACCGGGGTCACACTGGGCCCTGACATCTGCCTTCCCTCCCCCCTCCCCACAGGTGCTGCAAAATACATCTTATTACCATCTGCTGTTTTCAGCTGTGAAAACACAGAGAGGGTGAGGGCGTTGCCCAGGGCTGCCCACAGTCACGTGGTGGTACCAGGATTCACACCCACTTCCGGAACCAGATGGTTTCTGTCCGCATCCTCGTTGTGGTGTGAGGTGTGAGAAGAAGGTGGCTACCTGTGAGCGGCAGGGTTTGGGGTTGAGTATGGTTTTCCCTCTTTAACTTTGTTATCTGTGCCGGAGCTAGCTGGATACCGGTGCTGCAGACGGCACAGGGGTCAGCTGTCACCTGGAAGCCAGGGGCTCTGGAGCAAGTTGCCACCTCTGTGAGCCTCAGTTCCTTTTTGGATACAGCTGTGGTGAAGGCAGCTGCTTCGTTGCCTTGTTAGAAGGAATCGTGAGATAACGATGAGATAATGGATATAAATCGCATAGTCCAGTCCCTGGCATCATATCAATACAATAAGCACTTGATAAAGAGTCAGTAGCCATTTTGCTATAGGTATTTATATACACACATACGTGTGTGTGTGTGTGAAATGTAATTATCGTGTTTTTGTGCAGAGAAGATATTACAACCTAACAAATTGTTGTGAAACAAATATCTACATAGCCTGAAAATAGACCAAATTCAAAATCAATGCCTAAGAATCCACCCCACCACCCCCGCCTCTGCCTCCTCCATCATAACTCCCTCCTTCCCTCCAGGGCAACAGTAACCACCATCCCGACTTCTGTATTATTTATTACCCTGTTTTATCTTTGCAGTTTGACTTCCTAGTTGTATATCTCTCCATAGTTTAATTTTGCTGTTTTCAATTCTGTGTAAGTGGAATCACACCAGTGGGTATTCTTGCCTTTGTTCTTTTGGAATTATACCTTTTAACGTGAATCCGTGTTATTGGTGATGTGCTTTCTTTGCTGTATAATAATGCCATTACGTGAAGATGTCACAGCTTGTTTCTCTGTTGCACTGTTGGTGACGTTGGTTGTTTCTAGTTCGAGGATCTCGCAGTGTTGGGATGCGCATTCCTGGATGTGTCTCCTAGTGCGCATCAGACTTTTCTGTGGGGTGTCTGCCTAGGAATTAGGTTTGTGGGTCATTGGGTGAGTTCCTCTTTAATTTTATAGACACTGCCAAAGTTTTGCCAGAATGGTTGTCTAATTTACACTCCTACCAGCAGTGTGCAAGAGTCCAGGTCGCCTACATCCTTGCCAACACTGGGTGTTGTCAGGCTCTTCAATCAGCTGAAAGTCTAGTGACATTTCACTGGTCTTATAGTTTACACATCCCGGAATTCCAGTGAAGTTGAGCATCTTGTCATGTTGCATTGTTCATTTGAGTTTCCTCTTCTGTGAAGCATCTATTAAGGTCTATGCCCCCTTTTCCACTGCTTTGTCTTTTCCTGTCCTAATTTCTAAAAATAATTGTTTATTTGGCTGCCCTGGGTCTTCCCTGCCGTGCGGGCTTTTCTCTGGCTGCGTGAGCCAGGGCTGCTCTCTCGTTGGGGCGCGTGGACCTCTCACTGCAGCAGCTTCTCTTGTTGCAGAGTACAGGCTCTAGAAGGCTCAGGCTTCAGCAGTTGTGGCTCCCAGGCTCTGGAGCACAGGCTCAGCAGTTGTGGTGTTGCCTCTTGACATGCGGGATCTTCCCAGACCAGGGATCAAACCCGTATCTTCTGCATTGACAGGTGAATTACTTACAGCTAAGCCTCCAGGGAAGCCCTACAACGGGTTAATCTTCTTCTCATTGATTTATAAAAACTTTTAAATATGGTCTTGATGTGAGCTGTCTGCTTCTCGAATACATGTTTTTAAGGATGTATGTTACATGTATATTTTCCCACATCTTAGATTTCTTAACGTGCTCTTTTGATGAATCTAAGGAATGACCTTCTTAATTTTAATATAGACCAGTTTGTCAACCTTCTCTTTTGGTGGTTTGTGCTTTGTTTGGTTTAAGAAATCTTTCCCTGCCCCCAACATTGTGGCAATACTTTTGTCTGTTATCTTCCAGCAACTTTATTGTTTTGCTTTTCTCACAGGTCTCTGATCTGCCCAGAATTGATTCTTACATGCGTTGGGCAGCTGATTTTTTCCCCTAGGATTTCAAGCTTACTTAGCACCATTTATGGAAAAACGCAATCTTTCCCCCACTGCTTCGTGTGCACGTTCAGTTCAGTTCAGTTCAGTCGCTCAGTCGTGTCCGACTCTTTGCGACCCCATGAATCGCAGAACGCCAGGCATCCCTGTTCATTACCATCTCCCGGAGTTCACTCAGACTCACGTCCATCGAGTCCGTGATGCCATCCAGCCATCTCATCCTCAGTCGTCCTCTTCTCCTCCTGCTCCCAATCCCTCCCAGCATCAGAGTCTTTTCCAATGAGTCAACTCTTCGCATGAGGTGGCCAACGCTTTCCCATAAATTAGGCTGTCTCTTATA